>JANKOE010000206.1:29311058-29322746 GCA_026284465.1 Erythroxylum citrifolium | reverse complement strand
GGGAAAGTCCCGGGAACAAAAATTTTTGTTTTCCGCTGCCTGAACATGTGATGTTCATCCCGGGATTTTCCTACACTTATTCTTTTGCTTTAACATAGGCCTATGGTTGGAACCTTCAAAAAAAATTTCCAGATTGATGATTATATATTTATTCACTTTCGTAAAAAACTATTTGAAAATGCACTTATGATGTCAATTTAAAATAACTTAAAACTCAAAATGCAATTGCAATTACAATTTATTGGCTCCTAATATAGCTATTAGTGCAAATTTTTCCTTAAAATCTATACCCTCCTCTTAATTGTACCTTTTAGCCACCATTCTAGCTTTGTTTCTTATAATAGGACTTAATCCTTCTAGTTTATTTGTAAACATCTACTTGGTACCTAAGGTATAAGTACTAAATCCCACACCTTACTTCTTTCAAATTGGTTCTAACTCTTCAATCATAGTAAGAACCTAACTTTTATGACTAAGGGTTTCTTACATAAACTTAAGCTCAATTTAAGAAAAAAAATAAAGGCATGCTATATTTATAAAATGTGATATAACAATTATCTTTATTGAATACTACTTACGATTTGTTCTGGAGGATGATTCTTGTGGAATTCCACTCTCTTCAAAGCTCCTCATCCTTCTTA
This sequence comes from Erythroxylum citrifolium, assembly GCA_026284465.1. NCBI lineage: Eukaryota > Viridiplantae > Streptophyta > Magnoliopsida > Malpighiales > Erythroxylaceae > Erythroxylum > Erythroxylum citrifolium. The sequence goes on along the minus strand of JANKOE010000206.1, from coordinate 29,322,105 downwards.
TCTTCCTCACTTGGTTTAACAATATACTTAATTAGCTCATATGGGAAATCTTAGTGATCATTCTTGTTCTTCTTTAGGATTTTTCTTCAAAGCATGAGGGTTAGATTCATAGACATAATATGCTAAACTCTCGAATAATAAGACTCTTCTTATTAAACACTTTATATGCTTTGTTAATTAAGGAATAACCAAAAGGTATTGCTTCATTTGCTTTAGAATCAAACATTCCTGAGTTATACTTAGTATTCAAAATATGCCACTTAAAATACTTTGAATTATCTAATCTTAGCATTTTCCCACACCAAAACGCATATGATATTCTATCCAAAGTTGGCCTTACATAGACTCTATTGAAAATATGGGATGTGGTTGCTATAACTTCCATCCAAAAGTAATTTGGAAGGTCATAGTCATTTATTATTATCCTAACCATATCTTGCAGTGTCCTTTTTTTTAATAAATAACTCCATTTTGTTAAAGAGTCCTTTGAGTAGAGAAATTGTGAAGGATATGATTATTTTTAAAAAATGCTTTAAAATTTTCATTCTCATATTCCCTACCATAATCTGCCTAATTGATACAATGAAGAGTTTCTTTTCATTTTGAACTCTTTTAGCAAATTATTCCAACACATTAATCTTTACAGGCTAATAACAAAACCTATTTGAACATACTATAATCATCTGCTATAACAAAAATATAGTAATTTCCACCTAAACTTGTAACTCTACTATATTGAAACAAGTTCATATAAAGTAATTGCAAAAGTCTAGTAGAAGTTACTGACTTTTTGCTCTTGAAAGAACTTTTGAAATATTTTCCAATATAATTACATGTCTAAGCCTCCTATATCAAATCTACACATCTTTACTTTTAGAAATTAAAGACTTCATATTTTAGTTAGAGAGATCATTATGATAAATTGTACAAAATTTCCCTTCTCTTTTATCCAAACATATAATGCTTTTATTAATAACTCCATATACAATGCATGATTTTCCCAAAGTATAGTTTATATTCTTTGTTACATAGTTTCTAACATATAATAAATTATGCTTTAATGTATAAAGTACAAACACATTATCTATAAAGTAAAAGCACATTGTCGATTGTAGTGTGATCTTTTTTACCAACTTTTTTTAATGCCAATATTTTTTAAACTTTTAACATTATCTTTAAATTTGATAAATGCTCAATTTTTATTTGTAAAAGTTATAAATTGATATGCATCACTGAACATCTATTATTCACGTACCATTTACTTTTCTTTTTCTTAGAGACCTATAAAATAAGAAAATCAATATGTTTTTGATATCTAAATGAACTTAGATCATTGATTGTTAGTCTTTACTTTCTTTTCACCCATTTCTTTGAGGAATTATTCATCAACCTTTATTTAAAAACAAAAACAAAACTTATCAATGTGCTCATAGACGCTGCAAAAATGATATATAATATTATTATGAATAGTGTAAACTAGTGTTATGATAGTAAAACCCATATTTTTTTTGCATAAATATATTTCTGGCTCTTATTAATTACACGTCTAACAATATCTAGAAAACATCATAGTCATATTTATATAGGGTAATTTAAATATTGAAAAAAATTAAAATATTTTTATTTATATATTTTTTACTTCTTCAATTCATAAAATTGTCAAAATTTAAATATAAATATTAGACACTATTCATACTAGCTACCAGATGAACCCTAATAACTTGATAATGAAGTTATTAGATCGTTTAAAAACTGTAATTTATGATTACTAATTTGATAAGTGGAATTAAAGGAACATAATTTACTATAAAAAGCAAACTAAATCTACACTTTCGATCACAACATTAACAGAAGTATAGGTACTCAAGCATTCTTTATAAATGCTCAAAGAAAAAATGTAGAAAGTCACTTTCTGATTATTATAATTTATATTACTTAAATTATTTTTATATAAATTAATGTATTAAGATATTTTAGATACTTTTTTCATATAATTATGAGGATTACTTAAATGACGAAGAAAATATCTTTTGTTCTATTAATCAATTCTAATTTTATTCCATTAATTTTTATTCACATATTTATGTGAATCCAATTTATCATGTGGATGAAAATAAATGATTGCATAGGTGTTAGTCGCATTCGGCACATTAATCCTGTTGTTAGTCTAACTAATTATTAGCTCTTTTATTTACCAAAAGAAAAAGGAAAAACAAAGATAATACGGACAGTAAAGATGTTGAAAATATTTTATTTTAGACACTATAAAACTTAACAAATGTAAAAACGCAATTCAAGCTGTCAGCGGCCCCACCGCGGTACATCAAATATATAAAACGCCTACACACCCTACAAAAACCTGCCTCCCTCCAATGACGTCTCAGTCTCAACAAGTGTAGACTGTGTTAAGATCGACCGACATGGCATAAGAGGGAATCCTGTTGGGCATGGGAAATCCGCTTTTCGACATTTCCGATGTCGTGGACGACGAGTTCTTGCAAAAGTCAGTTTACTAAAACCTTAATCTTTTCAATACGTTCATTTCTATTGCAATGTTTTCATATACTTCCGTTCAATGATTGCTTGATCCGATGTTTGTTTCTGATCGTTCGTGGAAACAAGTGTTATTTTTTTATTCTTTTATGTTGTCAGAATATATAGACCTGAGCATTTTCTGTCTGTTGAGTTCTCGTGACATTCTGGCTTCCCGGACAATATCTGCTTTTTCTTCTGTTTTTGTTAATCTGGACCTATGTTTGGGGATTGTTATTGCGGAAAAGGATATGGGTATTTAAAAAATTAGAATCTTTGGGGCGTTAATACGTAGAAATAGTGCTCAATGCTTACTTTCTTTAGTTTTCTGTATTCCTTAAGCTAGTTCAAGTAGCATATAAATTTAAAGTTTGAATTTTTATGTTGCTGCAATATATTTGCTTCCATTTCCATTTTCTCCCATATTGTTTATTATATACTTCTGGAACAGATATGGCATCAAGTTGAACGACGCTATCCTGGCTGAAGATAAGCACTTGCCCATGTAATTTCTAATCCTGACAGTTATTTTGCGGATTTATTAGTTTTTCAGGGCTTTATCTGGAAAAATCAGCACTAGGAGAATTTTTCAATCTCTTCTTGAGAAAGATGAGATTGTTTATTCATCATTTTTTTAATTTCTTTATTTTACACTCATTTTAGATTTTAATGTTGTCTTTTGAAGGTATGATGAATTGGCTAACAAACAGAATGTGGAGTACATTGCTGGAGGTACTATCCTGACTTCTTACACGAGGAAATTTATGGATTTGAGGTCATCTTTACACTTTCAATTTGTCCAACTTATTGTTGGAACATCCTCCCTTTATTAATATTTTTTAAGTCAATTCATGGGTAGTAATTTGTTATCATCCTTCTAGGTGCTATTCAAAATTCAATCAGAGTTGCCCAGGTTTTCCCTACCTTTGTGATAGTATATTTGATACAGATATATGTCATTGAAGTTAAACTCTTTTGCTCTTTCCTTTATGGTCTTTCGTTACTCTTGCAGTGGATGCTTCAAATTCCTGGTGCAACAAGCTATATTGGTTGCATAGGAAAGGACAAGTTTGGAGATGAGATGAAAAAGAATATAAAGAAAGCTGGTGTCAGTGTAAATTATTCGACAACTTGTTAATTTATTTGAGGTCATCTGTCTCGACTATACAATTTACAGCATGCGTGTTCAGGGGCAATATTATGAAGACGAGACTGCTCCAACTAGGACATGTGCTGTTTGTGTTGTTGGTGGAGAGAGGTCAGTCTTACCTTACTCCCTATATTGATCATGATTTAGTTTGGACAATCGAATATCTTTTGGTCTTTTTTCCTGCTCCAAGCTCTCTATTACAAATTGATAATGGGTTTTATAGTTTATTTTTCGGAATTCTAGTTTTGATACTTTATTTATTTGGTTCCATTTTAATGAAAAATTTCATATTATTGGAAGGTATAAACATAATTCTTCTCAGGATGATTGCTTAAACAGTTACGAGGCACTTAGTGTTTGTGTCTTATTTTGTCTGAAACATTTTGTAATGTCCCTTTATGATGCCTTTCCTGGCTATTAATTAATTCTTTATTTAACTTCCAAAAAAATTATTCCTTAATAACTAGGAAGTAAGAAAGAGAGTTGAGGTCTTTAAGTGAAAATTAAGCCAAGGTGGAGATAATTTAATTGATAGAGGTAGCAGAGGAACTAATGATGACATATCATCAATATAGACTAAGAAATGGATTACAATACCAGTCTTGTGAAGCATGAAGAGGGATATATCTAAATCGGAGTTGTGGAAGCCAACTAATAGTAGGAAGTTATAGAGTTCATGTACTATGTTTGTGTGTGCTGGATGAAGATCATAAATGGATTTCTAAAGTTTACGCACGTGTTTGAGATAGTTAGTATCAATAAATCTAAATGTTGACTTTTGAAGACTTTATCATATAACGTCCCTTACGAAAAAGTAGTGTCAACATCAATTTATCAAATAGGCCAACTGTTAATGATAACTAAAGCTAATAATAGGTGAATAGTGGCTAGTTTGATAATAAGGTTGTCTTTAAAAGATTATTACTTTGTCATTAATAGAAGCCTTTTACAACTAATCAAGCTTTATATTTGGCAACAGATTTATCAGGCTATTTCTTAATATGGTAGATCCATTTATATCTAATAATATTTTGTGTCAGTTTCTGAGGTGCAAGACATATTTTATTTGAAAGAAGTGCATTGAACTCTTCAGTTATTGCTGGATGCCATAAAGAGTGCTTGAAGGCTTATTTAAGTGAGGTTGGTCCAACATCAGATGCAATAGTGGTGGTATGATAGTCTAGTTTTCTTTCATTCTTTTTTAATGAGTTAGTTACACTATTATATAGCTAGGTGTTTTAGATGTGGGGTTTAGGTATGGACCTTAATAAGGAGGGAGGATTGGTACATAACTATGACATTGAGGGGGCATCTTGTAGTGAACTAATGAAAAGGGGTTAAATAATCAATGGTGATCGAGACTCGCAACGTGATATAAGGATGGTGTTGTGGTAGTATAATGGGTAGTGGATGGTATAATAAGTAGAGGTGGTTAATTATGGATGGTTGGAATATTGCCATTAGTGCTAGCTTTTGAAGAAGGGATAGATGAGGGAACCATTATTGGGGTGAGGATATAGATGATAATGCTACAAATGAGTGAAAAGGAAAGGTATTCTAGATAAATTTTATATGTTGTGATGTGCATAAGCATTATTGAAACAACATAGGTAAATATAGGCATGAAGAGTCAATGAGCAACCTACAAACAAATACTATTTGGACTTTGGTTGAAGTTTGTGTGATGTATAGGGCAAAGCCATATACTAAAGATAACTAAATGTCTTTACAGTATTGTAGTTTTTATTGAGTAAACTAAAGAAGGGTGATTGGTTGTGGTTAGAGGATGATGGCTTGTTAATGCAATTAACAAGATAAGTTGCAGTTTAAAATTCTAAAGACCAGTAAGTAAGTGGCATAGATGCATAGTGAAGTAAAATATAAGGTAGTTTCCATTATATAATGATATTAATGTTTATCTGTGTTTACATGTTCAGGCATAGGTGGTAGTTAGGGATATGTTGTTTCATGGAGGACGTTGTGAGATTATTATCGGTCACTTATAGACCTATAAGAGTATTATCGATGCTGCTAGTAGAGGCGCACTTGTTAATAAAACACTAGTTGTGGCTCGGGCATTCATCACTAATATGGCATTGAATTTTTAATAGTTCAATTCGAGGACGGACTATTCAACTCGACAAGTTAATGAGACAAACGTTTCTTCTCTTGAAAAAAGTACGGATGATCTTATTGCAATCGTTTATCAATTAGCTATAGGAGAAATGGAAACAGCAAAGGCTTGTGGAATATGTTTGGTAGTAAGAAATCCAACTGATATGTGTCCCATGTTATAAAAAAGTTTGGTAGAACAAACAAATGTAGTAGGAATGTTTCCAAGACAAGCTCAACATCAGTATAATCCATATTTAAATACATATAATCCTGGTTGGAGAGACCATATAACCTATGGTCAATTGTCAACAATATTGATAATCACATCCTTTGAGATAGCCACAAGAAGCCAATCTTCTAATTCGTGTATGTCTCTTAAAGACATTGTTAAAGCATTGGCTATTAATAATGTTAAATTACAACATGAAACGAAAACTAGTATTTAGAATTTGGAAACTCAGATAGGTCATTTAGCCACTCAAGGTTCTAATAAACTATCATCACAAACTATAGTGAATCCTAAGGATATTTCCAATGCTATTAATTGCCAAGTGAAAAGAAAGTAGAGCAGCTTGTGAAAGTCCCACCTTCATTAGATTACCGAACAAAGGATATTAAACACACTAAAGCAAAGGAAAGCGTTCCCATGTATAAGGACTCCTTTAGCTATACTTCTTCCTTTTTGTAGAAGCACTAAAGGATCAAAGATGATGCTAATTCACATAAGAGATCGACGCAATTAAACAAATACCTAGATATGCTAAGTTCTTTTAAGGAATTTATACGATGAAAAGAAGACAAAAGATGAATGAGATTTAAAAAGTAAGGTTGGGAAGAAGTTTATCCCAAGGGGTTAATAGAGGAGATATATCCAACGCATATCCCAAGGGAAGGGGTTAATAGAGGACGTTCTTGTATATGTTAAAGTAAAATTGATTTTTTTGTGTGGATAATTTCTATATCTTATATATGGAAAATGATGACCAATTAGTGCTAATTTTTGTTAGTATGGCCTTTTTAAAGATAGTTAAAGCAAAAATTAATATCCACAATGGTACTTTGACTATGGAATTTGGTAAGGATACTGTTCAGTTTAATACATATGATTCAATGAAATATCTTGGTGATGACATTCCATCTTTGTAATTGATGTTTTGGATTCATTAGCATAAAATTGGTTTGAAACTAATGTGACGGGTAAGCTAGAGATAGCTATGATGGAAATTTTTTTTTTCAATGATGAAGAAACTGATATTTTATTTGAGTTTTTTGTTTGTAAAAGTGTAAAGGATGTTCACATAATATAAGTTTAAAATATTAGTTGTTAGTAATGATTTTTTCAATGTGGATACACGAGCGTTTATGGGGTGAAGTCCTTAAGATATTTAACTTAATATGCTCACAAACATCTGAGTCTGAAATATTAATATTGTTGTAGCTCACTCAAAGAAGATGGAGTCACAAAGAGAAATAAACCAACTTCAAACTTTTCCTTAGCATATTGGGAAAGAAAGAAACCTAAGGAAATTCCAAGGAAAACAAAAGCACAAACGACAAGTTATCATGAAATTACTTTTAAAGATAAGATAGCAACATGTTACACGGAATATCATAACTCTCCCAGGCTGAAAACTTGATTGGTTTAGTCACAAAATGCTGCTGGACCAGTGATACTCCACGAAACCTCTGAATTCAGGATGTGGACCACAGAGCTACCAGCTTTGTTTTCCTCAAGGAAATGGCCTAAAGCTTTTTATGGTAAAAGATTATGTTGTGCTAAATGGTTGATGTGTGTTAACCTTATAATTCTTTGATCAATGGATTTAATTTTCTCCACTCACCAAAAAAAAAAGAACGTAGAATTCCAGGCGAAGATGTTATTATACCCAGCTTTGAAGAAATCATAAAATAAAAAGTTAAATACTATAATTTCAATTATTCATATAATAACTTAAAATTAAATGGGAGAATTTTAAAAAATATTAGTAAAATTACAGTATTGAGAATAAATTTCACAAAATCCGTACGCTAAATTTCTCTATGAAATTAAACCAAATAATTTGTTTTAAGTTTTATTATTTAAGGACTCGAGTTGTGTTGTGTGTTAAATACTAAATAGTTACTACTCGCATGACATCGAATTTTTCACAATCCCCAAATTGCCCTTATCCTTAACCCTTTTTTTAACATCCTCTGCCTAGGCAGCTTCAAATTTCGGATATGAAGACAATTGGGGGCGATACAAATGTTAATAACAAACCCACTCCCAATAAAGAGGCAGAACCATCGGTATCCAAGTTTAGAAGATGGGGAAGGAAGTACCCATTTGTGAGATATGGGCTTCCCATGATTTCCCTCACCGTTTTCGGCGCTCTAGGACTTGCTCAACTGTTGCAAGGCAGGTTTGTGCCTTTTTCTCTTCTTGATATTCCCTGATTCCCAGTCATTATTATTATTATTATTATGGTGAATGAATTTAAGATCTGAAGGTGGGTGCGAGTAAAACTTTGAATTTTGCGATTGTTTGTAATACGGGAATAACATTTTGGAGAGATATTAAGGTTATGATAACATCTATCTGGGGCTGGAACTTAGAATTTTGGGACTATTAGTTTGAGTATCGTTTGGTGGCATTCATTTTGTCATGCATATGGCATACTTACTTTGGTGGTAACCAGTAACTAATATGTTGTAATCGAGATGTAGTTTCTTGTTTGATTTGCTTGTCATAGTTAAATATTCCCTATGACTACTGTTGTCATTCTGACAATCAAAACCTTCTTGGTGATTATTGCTGTCACTCTTCTACCTATTTTGTACTATTTTCCTGAACCAATGTGGTGATCTAGCAAGGATATTGCTAAAGTGAAAGATGATCAAGAATGGGAAATTACTGAGTCGAGAAAAGCTTTGTCTAGAGAAGGACATGTCGATGCTTACAAGCCTAAAAAGATTTCCTTGGAAGAAGAACTAAAGGTACTACAATTTGTGTAGTCATATAATCAACTTAATATACCGAAGGTATTTGGTCACTTAGCTTTCTGTTATGCACAGGTTTTGCAGGAGAAAATGGACATAAACGACTACGAGTACAAAAGAATTCCTAGGCCAAGCGAGGCCAACTCAGGCTAGTATAACTCTTGTCACTTATCACTGCAATGCACACTCAGTGAAGATCTTTTACACTGGTATTGTTTTCTTAGAAAGCAGAAACATTTTTATGGTTTCTAGATTGAAGTAAAGATCAATTTTGATCCTGATTCCTAGCATGGAATGGTGATACATTCCATTATACATTTAGGTGTTAAGAAACAGGTTTAAGGGCAGTATCACAACCACCAAAAACTCATTCCTTTGCAGAACGTATGAACATGGTAAAAATGATTTGGTGCTGCTCCCATTCTTCTGACAATAAGGAGGGATGAAAGTGAGGAAAGATAAAAATTAAAATAAATGATTAAAAAATTGAAGTGGTGAAGCTATAATGATTTTGAAGTGTACAATTTATTTTAATAATTTTTGTTATTAAAAATTAATCAATAAATTAATTTATCAGTTTATAGTTTCTTTTTCAATTAAATTTTAATCTCTTTAATGAATAAGAGTAGTTTTCTTCTTTAATCTTATTTTAAAATTTAAATTTTGTTCAATCTTTATTATATACCGATTTTATGATAATTTAATATCGGTTAAATATTTAATTTTGTTGATTTATTTGATTTTTTAAAATATTGATTAGAATTGCTGGTGAGAAGTGACACCCAAAAAATTACCCCTCAAATCCTCTAGTTCACTTATTTTGGACCAACTTTGTGTCAGCTTATCTTAACCATCCACTCATGTGGGTTCTACATAAATAGATGGCTGAGATGAGTTGGCACAAAGTTAGTCCAGAATAAGTGGACCTGATTTCCATGATCCTCTAGAATACTATGATCCTCTAGAATTTCCATGCGAACAAGGAATCCCTATACCGTTCGTACAAGGAATTCCATTTCGCAAGGCTTGAATTGGAAACTTCTTGATGAAATTAGTGTGTGATTCTTCTTACCCATCATCTTGGAATGGGCGTCATCCTCATTTCATTTGATCTCATAAAAAAAAAAGGCAGTAATTAAATGTTGCAGACTTAAGGCTACATATTTAAAAATGAACGTAAAAAAATAGCACCAACTATGTGAATTAAACATGAATTATTGTTAAACTAATTTTTAATTTTTATTAAATTTAAAAATCCTAATTGACACTTATTAATCATAATTAACCATATTAAATTATAATCAACTATAGGTCTACACGTCCAAACACAAAAAAAAGTCTAAACTACCTTTGTCTTTATCACAGAAAAGTTCTACTCACCATAAATATTTATTAAATAATTAATAATAATATTTTATATTATATATAATAAATTATATATATTTAATAATAAAATAAACATTTTAAATTTAAAAAATAATCAATTATTTACTTATTTATATAGAAATATATACAAACAATTAAATAATATATTTTTATTTTTCATTAATAAAAATATATTAAAAATTAGTCTTATTTGTGTATTTTTCTATATAAATAAAAATATAAACTAATTATTTTAAATATAAATCAAAATTTAATATAATAAAATTATTAAATAATTAATAATAATATTTTTATAATTAATAATAAATTGTATATAATTAATAAAAATTAACTAAAATTTTTATTAATGAAAAATAAAATATATTTAAAAATTATTCTTTAATTGTTTGTATATATTTTTATAAAAATAAAAATAACAATAAAAATAAATTAATTTTATATATAAATCACATAGAATAAAATAAAATAAAATATATTAAATAATTAGTAATAATATTTTTATATAATTAATAAATTGTATATAGACAATAAAATAAATTTGTAAAAAAATTATTAATGAAAATAGAAAAATAGAAAAAAAATATTCTTTAATTGTTTGTGTATATTTTTATATAAATAAATTATTTTTAAATGTAAATCACATAAAATAAAGTAAAATACATTAAATAATTAATATTAATATTTTTATATAATTAATAATAAAATAATAAACCTCCTGCAAATATCATTTTAATAAGAGGTTTATAAAAGTCATTTATTATATATTACATTCCATTTTATCTATTTTTCAAACAACATTTTACTACATTACATTATGAACCCTTCAATCCTTCCTAAACAACTTTTCATTATATTATATTCCATTCTATTATAAACAGTTTCGTT
>JANKOE010000206.1:29229247-29243736 GCA_026284465.1 Erythroxylum citrifolium | reverse complement strand
TATATGGCTAAAACGTGCAATATTCTAATCTTTATCCACATTGTTTCAGCTCAAAGCTCAACCACAAATGTATGAAGGTTATGTTCCCATGGCTTTCAGTGAATATTTGAAGAAAATGAGCAAGTTTGTTGCTCTTCTCCATTCCTCTTTATTTCTTTTTTTATTCTAAAAACTTTATGAAATTTATACTTACATTGTTTATGTCATGGTTGGAATCAGGACTGGTGAATGGGGTGATCATGTCACACTACAAGCTGCTGCAGATTCTGTATGGATAACTCCAAATCCTTCAATGTTTCTTTTTGTTTTATCAGCTAGAACTCTTTATTTTTAATGTGCATTGGAATTCTAAAATGAAATCTTATGGTAATTCAATAGTGTTATGCACATGAAGAGATATGTTAGAATATAATTATATTTGTAAACAACAACAATAATAACAATAACCCCAATGCACAAGGCTACTTGCTTTGCGACGGTTAATGGAGAGACATCACACAATCTTTCCTTTGTATTTTACAAAGAAGTTGTTTTTGTGACTCCAAGTCATGACCTTTCAGTCACAAAGCGGTAACCTTACCGGTTACCGATTGCTTCAAATATAATTATATTTGTGAGATTGTGAGATTATAATAAATATGCAGCTGATAAACTCAACCAAGTTTTAAAATCTGAGGGTAGAATTTGATTTTACCTTGGCATGTTGTGATGCCAGATGAAACAAGATTTTGGTTTTATTTCAGCTAGTTCATCTTCTACCTATTTAGTTGCTCTTCTTTTTTGTCCGTGATGTACTGCCTTATGTGGGAGTATCTTTAAGTTGAGAACTAAACGTCCTCGTGTCACATAACTGCAGTATGGTGTAAAGATATTTGTTTTAACATCATTCAAGGATACATGCTACATTGAAATCTTGCCACGCATTCAAAAGTCTGAACGGGGTAAGTCATTCCTTTCTTAAGATCTAAAACAAATTAAGTAATAAATAGTAAACTTTGACAAATCTTCAGCTATGCTGAATGCCTTTACTCCTATTGTCTTGTACTATTAACACTTTAGGTTTCTTTATATGCAGTTATTTTCTTGAGCTTTTGGGCAGAGGTGCACTACAATTCAATATATCCCGAAGGAGGTAAATTCAATTAAAAGGATAGACACGTCCAACTATTACATCATATTTCTCCTTCAACTAAATCGCCTCTTCCAGGACTGGGATAGAGTGCATATGTACACTGTTGGTTTTGAAATAAATGGCACGTAGGAAGAACCAAATCTCTCTTTAATCACATATTACGTCTTCTTGAAGCTTTCGTTATGTTATTATGGGGGATGTAGTTCCAAATCTATTTTTTGTTTTCTCTCTCAATCTCACTACTTTTATTGTCCATATATCTCTGAGTGCTGTTAGTTTTTGGGTCATTCGTATTCTAGATCTACAATTGGAGAATAAAAGAAAGAAGAAATGGTGGATGCTTGGAAGCTAAGCCTAAGATGCAGTGGTGATTCTCACATTCAAGAGGCTCACAATGCAGTTGGATGAATTGAAATGGGGAAGAATCCGAGTGTCTTTGGTTTTCCAATTTCTCTTGTTGGTGTATCCTTGTGGTCTGTTTATGTACATATTCCGCATTCATTTCTTAATTCTTTTGCCTTTTTCCGATTCTAGAGCTTGTAGTTTATACCTATAGCTCTTACATTTAGAATGAAACTATACTTTGTTTCTATCAAGAGCTGAAGTCAAAACGATTGGTGAAATTGAAATCTAGAAGGGAGCCAACCTGTGCTGCTGCCGTGTTGTTTGGAGCAGAGCACAAAAGGTAAAGGGGATGAGTTAGCAACGAGAAGAATAAAAAGTAAAATAAGAAAATGCTATAACTTGAATTATTCGCCGTATCAATCCCATGTTCTCTTAAATTTTCGTACTCTTTTTTTATACCATTTTTACTGGTGCGGTCGTGTGGGTAATTTAGAAATTGAATTCAATTGATTAGCATAGCCAAAAAAACTAATAATTTTAAATTTTGAATTGAAGAAGAGATTTAAGAGTTAAAAGGTTAATCTAAAGGTTCAGTGGTATTACCATCATAAATTTGGTATTAAATAAAAATAATAAGAAAAATAAAATAGAAATAGAAATAGAATTCATTATAAGTAATAAATAAATATAATAATTCAAACTAAAATTTTGAATTTAACATAAAAAGTAAAATAATAATAGTAATAATTAAAATTTTATTTTTAAATGAGGTCATCCTAAATTGTTGAATAATATTTAAAAATTTATGTCACACTTATTTAAAATTTATGTCTCAATATCTTCAATTATATTTAAATAAATTATAAATTAGTAATATATGAAATTATTTTATTGTAACATATTATATTTTAAACTTCTAGATATATTTAAAATAAGACATCAACTAACTATCAATACATATTTATAATTTTTTTTTCGTGATAAATATATTTTTTATAAATCGTCTTTTTAAGTTCACTATAATTAAAATCCAATGATAATTATTCTTATTCAATTTAAAAATCAATATCATTAATACAATCAATATCAACCGAATAAGATGTTCTCTTTTTACTCAGCTTTGACTATATACTAGATGAATTGTAAAATTAATAATAAAAATAATAATCACTATTGAATTCAATTAATAAAATAAATATTTTTCATCATTATATTATAAATAATGTAAACAACATCATTGACTCTTCAATGTTCCAAATAATTTCGTTTCTTTGTACGAGTAAATTTAAAAACACTCGAATTACGTTCATAACTTTGACGTAAAAGTCGTTTCACTAAGTAATTTAATGACAAGTTTTCTCAACATTGAAGTACTTTTACCAATTGATTTTCACCACTCATCTATATTTTAAATCAATAATCATAGGAAATATTTTATTAATAAGTAAAGGATGAAATTAGAAGAATGAAAAGTTACTATTACAAGTTCTCTTTTTACAGATAATCAATAAAGGATGAAATTAGAAGAGTGAAAATTTACCATCATAAGTTCTCTTTTTGCAGATAATCTTACAAAACTTACTAAACCTTAACGGTATAATTAAATCCATCAGATAAAAATACATTTACATTCAATCACATCAAAAAGAGCACTCATAATATTAGCATATGTACATTCATATTCATTATATAAGCAATAAGGATTGCAAAAGTAAAATGCTAAGTTGAGTGTTTGATGCTTATAACATTGTTAGTCAAGAATTTATGTACGAGGCTTGTACAATTTCTCGTTCCCATTAAAATAGATTAATAATTATTTTGAAAAAATTTTATATGCCATCGTATATATTCCCTAAAGATGATTTCTCATCCAAGTCAACTTTTCTCAACATCCTTATAAAAGGAACCGCAATCTTCTCAATAATCAAACAAGCTTTCCCAAATTTATTATCTATAATAATAGCATAAATAGCTTTTCCTTTCATAATATTAATAGCAGCAAAACACACAATCTCAGCCTCTTCTACTTAATTTTTTAACCAATACAAAAATATAAGATAATTATATGCAAATATTGTGATTTGGAATGGAAATCATGCTGGGGTCTCATTGCTACTGGGAAGCATGACGACATTTGTTTGGCAATGAAACGAAGATCGAACCTTTAAGATGAAGAGTTTGCTTTTGGGTTGATAATAGGCAGTGGCTTAATAGTGAATGTACTTATTTTAATTTCCTTGTAATAAGATTGTAAATTGTAGTTATCTGACGTGTGGGCAATATATTTTATTAAAATTTCAAAAAAATGTTGTGATTTTAGATATGTGAAGAAAGATTAGAAATATGATCCATATGATCAATATCTTTTAAAATGATATTTATAAAATAAGCAGTACATGAATACCAATAAATATATTCATACTTTGATTGTAACATGTACCTAATTGATGCATAATTAGTTGCATTATCTGTAACGAAGTACATAATTTTTTTGGTTCAATCCACTTAATAATTTCATAAAATGATTCAAATAAATTGTGACCAAATTTTACCATATCAGAAGCCTCTACAGACTTGATAAAAATTGTTCTAACATTATAATAAATCAAAAAATTAATCAAGATTCTTTGTCTTTGATTAGTCCACTCATCTTTCACAATAATGCTTCCTATTATACTTATTTAAACTTATATGTATCCATAATTAACTGACATTCTTTTTTTAAATCTTAAACTAAAGGTACGCAAATCTTATACTAAAAAGGTTCCTTAAATCTTGGACCTATCATTGTTATAACATCTATTTCTTCTTAAAATAGGGCAAATTAAAAGCATTTAAAGGAATACATTAATAATAAAACCATCTAACCTAGGCTCTTTTACATTACAAAACAACATCCTTAATACCAACAATTTTTTTTCATTACATTAATTCCCCTTTAAACATTCTATCATAAAACATGTAATTATATTAAATATTTTCAAAGATTTTTTATAAGAAGAAAAATAATTTTATATTGGATCAACCTTATCATGAGTAGAATATGTTAAGTTCATCGAATCTTTTTATGATGATTTCATATTTTTCATTATAATTCTAACCTTAAAATATGATAAAATAGTTTACATTATGATTACCAAAATAGTCAAATATTATTTTATAATAGAAGTTTTCATTCTTCAAAGCTCAATGGTTATTGTTGGTCATCTTTAGAAAATGGGTTTTCAAGTGGGATATATACCATTGATTAAAGTTTTAGTACTTATGATCCTAGACTAAAGTGTTAAATGGATATAAATTCAAAATGCAAACAGAGAAAAAGTTGGTAATTATATATTTAACAATAGAAGTATGATAGAAGAATTACAAATGTTAAAGAATTAATTGAAATAGAAGAAGATATAGACAATATAGTTTCTTAAATAAAAATATGAGATATTAGGCCGCCATATATATCCTTGATGACAAGGATTGCCTTCCACCTTTGTTTCAAAATACCATAACAAAATCTATTAAACTACGACAAATAGGAATGTAATCCCCAGTTGAAAGTTGAAACCTAAGAGCTAGAGAGCTAATACATTCAAGTACATTTGACCAAAAAATCAATTAAGTCACATTTTGCATATCTATACACTAAAAGTGACATATTAATATATTATACCAAAATTTTCTTACATTAATGATAATCCTATAATGCTTGGAAGGTTAACTACTATTTAGTTTAAGCACAAAAGTTACTTAGTCAAATCTTTACACCCATCTCTACCCTCCTCCTCCTCCTCCTCCTCTCCCATAATCATACTTAAATTGTACCAATTAAAAGCTAAAGAAGTATTAATTGAAAATCTAAAATCATATATATATATATATATAAATAGTGTCCATTGAACTATATTGTAGAGAATACTTATAAAATACGTTCGTTAATCATTAGTTAATATGGAAAATGGAAATGATATGACAAGCATAGATATTGTCATCCCCCATAAACCAAAATTTACTATACATATAAACCAAAGATGACCCAATAGTAGAACTTCCCTAAAAAAGGTATGGACTTTACAACTAACCCATGAACACACTACCCTTGATTCACCTATAAAAGCTCATCGTAACTATCCACAACTATAGGGAACATAAATTGATTAGTTAGTGTGTTAAACAATCGTATGCGAACATAAAAAATAATTAAAAAACATAAATTAGATCACCCAAATAAAAAAAAAACCTAGTTTACCTCATTCAAAAGCCAACTATCACACTTCAAATTCCCAAATGTGCCTTTGTGAGAAGAAATCTTGCTTGAAGGAGTGTAAGAAATTCAGACTATCTTTCTACGTTTTAGATTAATGATACTTCTACAATAGCATATATAATATAAAAACAAAAAATTGAAAGTAAAAATAAAAACTAATTGAAGAGATTAAAGTATGATCAAAGAAGGGAGTTTAAAGAACCATGTAAATTCAAAGAACACGTTCTTACCAGTTTAAAAACCATTATTTACAGTTTAGAAGTTCGACTAATTAATCAGTTAACTAATTTATTTTTATATAAATAGGCTCTTAAATCAAACTAAGTCAATTGAACCTGTTGATCTAATTCAATTTTTAAAATACTGGTAAAACCACTACATCTTAACATAAAATTGTCATGTATGTCAACCATAATTGATAATGCTAAATAGAAATTTAAATTGTCTTATACATCTATCATTATTGATAACACTAAATAGAAATTTCTTATTAGATATTTACTTTATTTAAATTGCTAAAGGATAACAATTGATATAACTAAATAGAAATTTCTAACTTAAATATGTACTTTATTTGAAATACTAAATGTAACATTTTTAACTTAGATATTTACTTTATTCAGGATAACTAATTTAAAATATAAATTTTTTATTTTTTATTTTTTATTTTGATGTTCATTTTTTAATATTTTTAATTAATTATCTAAAATTTAAATTCAAATAACTTAATTCAAAAGATTAAATTTATTAACGTTTCATTAATGTGATTGATAGAACAATATATAATTGATATCTAAGGCAACAACATGACTTTTGGTATTCGTCAATAGTATTTTTTGATCTCTTATGATAAAGATATTAGTGATAATGTATTTCAAATACAATCACTTAGTTAATGCTTAAAAAATATGAGGAAAAATATTTCATAATTTCTATAAGTATTGTTTTTTAAAGTTGTTGTGTTAGTTTTATCAGCAAAATGTGAATAAATGATATTAAAAATTTTATAATTTATTAAAAATAAATAAATTTGATCCTCAAGCTTATCCCAAAGGCAACCTTATAGGTTGTAAATACGATATTGTTCATATACCTCTTTCTGAACCAAAGAACCCCAATCATTAAAGAAAATGATAAAAGAATAGGTTAATTACCAAAAAAATTATAAAATTTTATAAAGTTTACAATTATAGCCTAAAACTTAAAATAAACAATAAAATGCTTAAACTTTCAACCTTTTATAAAAATAGCCTGACGCTAGATTCTCTGCTGGCAACATTGATATGGCAAGCCACATCAACTGTTATAAATTTCATATGGATGCCAAGTGTGCATAGTTTTCTACATTATATATTAATCTATTTAATGTTAAAAAAAACATAACTTAACCTAAACTTCCTTTTTTTCCCCTATTTTCTTTTATTTGACTGTCCTCTATTTGTCTTACTTGTCTGCACTTCTTCTCCGGTATCAAGGTTTGTCTCTCTTCTTATCCCCCTTCTTGTCTTTCTTCTTATTTCTCCTCTTGACTTTTCCGACGACCTCATGTTGTCCGGTTTCATTCTATCATTTTTGTTTCTATATTTGCAATTTAGCAGACGTTGATTCTAATAACCTCTCTTTTTTTTCTTGATTTTTGTTATCTCACCTGGCTACACTTCTTCTTCGGTAATGATTTTGTCTTTCACTCAACTCTCTCTTGTCTCTCTTCTACAAGTGATAGCTCTTCTCTAGCAACGTCACTTATTTGAATATTAATGCAATAGTAGTCTTCACTTTTTTGCTTAATCTTTTTTTAATATGATTACAATTATAGTCTTTACTTTGTTTGTATAGTCTAAACATTATTTATTTAACTTTACTTTGTTTGTATAGTCTAAACACTCTTTATTTAGGTTCTAAATGCTAAGTTAATTATCTTGTGCTTTGGTCACTACATGTTGATGGTTATATTTTCTTTAGATCATTTTGACACCGATAGTTTTGCCAAACTTTTTGTGGGATTTGTTCTAAGGACAACAAATGAAGTTGATGTAAATAATTTAGATGATATACAATAAGAAACAATTAATGCTTGAGATATGTAATTTTCATGCACACCTTATATGTAACTTTCTTGTGTTCTGATCACTATATGTTGATTCCA
Source organism: Erythroxylum citrifolium (assembly GCA_026284465.1). NCBI lineage: Eukaryota > Viridiplantae > Streptophyta > Magnoliopsida > Malpighiales > Erythroxylaceae > Erythroxylum > Erythroxylum citrifolium. The sequence continues at coordinate 29,235,855 of JANKOE010000206.1, read as the reverse complement.
ATAACTGAATATTAAACAACAAGCATATTTGTCGGCAACCTTAGTTTGTTTGATGACCTCACTTTGTCCAATGATTGTGATTATCTAACAACCTCACTTCGTTCGTTGTCAAGGCTTGTCTATGATTCATAGTTTTTTATGTGTAGATTTATAATTTGTATATTTAATATTTTTTGGTATAAATCCTTCGGTACTCTCATTTATATGTTATTAGACTTTATAATGCGAGTGATTTTACTTGTGTTAAAACCTTCACTTTCAATTTGTTTTGCTAATAGATAATGTAAAAAGCTTTGGTTCTTTACATATTCTTTCTTTGTTCCTATTTCCTTTTGTCTTCTGGATTATTAAAGAGGCATGTAGTCATATGTTGGGTAAGTCTTGTGACTAAAAATAAAATCACAATCACCCCATAGATGGTATTACAAGGAAAGATGCTTACGCAAATTTATTATTAAAAATTACATTAACTTTCTTCATTACAAGAATACATTTGACATGCTTATAAAATAAGTTTGGAAAATATCATATCACCTTTTGACACGCTTATAAAATACATTTGGAAAATCAAATGATTAGGACTTGCTAGTTTTTATTGCATAATCTTTTCATTTATGCATGAAATCAATAATTGGTTCTGGTCTATATGGGGTCTTAGGGTCTATTGCTATGTTTTTTATGCAATTTGGCTTGGTGGTCCTCTACTAATGTTTTTCATTTTATAAGCAATCATTGTTCATTTTTAGTGCTAATTTGGTCCTTTGTAAAAAGTTCTTCCTAGTGGTCCTCTCTTAGAATTTGATATATTGTTGATTCGCTATTGATTTTTGTTGTATATTTCCACTTGTAGACTTTTGATCTTTTTCATCTTTTACCAATTATTTTTAAAGATTCAAGTTATTTCCTATACAACTAGTTTTGTAAGTCACATTGTTGAAATCTTTTGTTAGTGTCTTTATACATGCATGTTTATATTTTTAAAGCATATCTTGTCTAATTTTTATTGTTTGGTTTCTACCCTTTGTACCTATTTAGATTTATGTTTCCATATTTATATTGCTAACATGTTTTATTGAAAACTAATGATACAGTTATTTGTAATGAAGACATTGATAAATTTTTAATTTTACAATGGTGGGATGCTGGAAAGACATTAAAACAATAAATATGTTGATGGCAAGATTAAAAAGAAGAAGGATATGAGTGTTGATGAACTTAGCATGCTAGTTTTAAAAAACCATAAAAAGATAAAAGACGTAGAGTAGTATGTATGTTTTACAAATTTTCTAATGAGTCCATGAGATGCTTAAAGGAGTTAAGCTTACATCATGATATGGACATATTGGCAATGTTCAAGCATATGGAAGAATTGAACTACCACAATGTTAAAGTCTACTACGAGCATGGTTATAAGCATCTTACAATAGATGGTGAAAGTTTGATTTTGATATTGGCAATGAATTTGAAGCTAATAGATAACATAATATGAGTATGAATGATGAAGGGTTTTTCTAAGTTCAAGTGGAACAAGATGATGAAGATTTGAATGTGATAATGTTATAGATTTGAATGCAACATAGTTGGTTTGAATGCAATAATGTTATGATGAGATTGGAAGTAGTGGAAAGGATTGCAATGTCCCGGGTCGACTCGTCACTGACAACATCATGGTAGCTTTTGAGATTATACATTATATGAAGAATAAAGGGAAGGGTAAGATTGGGGAAGAAGCTCTTAAGATTGATATAAGTAAAGCTTACGACAGGGTAGATTGGAAATATCTTCGGTTTATCTTGTTAAAACTGGGTTTTGATAGTAAATGGGTGGAGATTGTTATGGCGTGTGTTACTACCATGAGGTATTCAGTGGCATTTAATGGTTCTGAAGTAGGACCGATTATCCCTAAACGTGGGTTGACGCAAGGAGATCCTTTGTCCCGTACTTATTCATTCTGTGTGCCGAGGATTTATCGGCTTTGCTGAGGAAAAATGAGGCTTGAGGGGATATCCATGGGGTTTCTATTTGTCCTGGAAGCCCTAGTGTTTCGCATCTTTTCTTCGCAGACGACAACTTTCTTTTTTTCCGAGCAACTACGACTGATGGACAGAACATCAAGAGCATTCTAGCCATATATGAAGAAGCTTCGGGGCAGGCTGTGAACTTTTAGAAGTCAAGCATTATGTTCCGTTCAAACACACAACTTTCTGATCGAAACGCGGTGGAAACTTTATTAGGGGTCAGCACTCCTATTGATCACGAGAGATATTTGGGTCTTCCCTCTCTTATCGATAGAAGGAAAAAACAAGTCTTTGCTTTCATCAAGGATCGTCTGAGCAAACGTATTGCGCGCTAGAAAAACAAGATGCTTTCCAAACCAGGGAAGGAAATTATCATCAAGACAGTGGCACAAGCTTTGCCTGCATATTGTATGAGCGTGTTCCTTATCCCCCAAGGTACATGTGATGAATTACAGCGAATGATGAACTCTTTCTGATGGAGATCGGGGATTACTACTAGAAAGCCCATGCGCTGGGCGAGTTGGGAGTGACTTTGTGTTCCTAAAAAATTTGGAGGTATGGGATTTCAGGATCTTCACTGTTTTAATTTAGCTATGCTTTGCAAACAAGCCTGGCGATTTCTGGCGTTTCCTGACTCACTGCCGAGCAAAATCTTCAAAGCCAAATATTTCCCCTCTTGTAGTTTTATGGAGGCAAGGGATCGACCTAATTCCAGCTTCATTTGGAAAATTATTTTTGTGGCCAAGGATATTTTGAGCCATGGAGTTCGTTGGAGGGTGGGTAATGGAGTTTCGATTAATGTATTTAAAGACCCATGAATTCCTGAAGCCAACAATTTTTATGTCTCTTCCCCATTTAGCTTGGATGTTGGTAATTTGAAGGTGTGCAATCTGATGTTGGATGGTCATGGAAGGGATGCATCAATGTTGGATGGCTTGCTTACTCCTTACGATGTGGGTCGGGTATCTAGGATCCCAATTGCTATAGCAAAACCCCCTGATCAATTAATTTGGCATCATGGTTCGGATGGCTCATACTCGGTAAAAACTGGTTATCGACTGGCTTTGTCCTTGTTTACTGATATCGCCAATCTTTTTATGGACGGACCATGGAATCGGTTGTGGAACATGGCTCTTCCTCCCAAGATCAAGGATTTCATTTGGCGCTGCCTTCGCGATTTCCTCCCCTATAAAGATCGTCTTCGTCGGAAGGGCATCGTGCTTGACACTGCATGTGATGTTTGCGAGCACATAGAAGATATGAATCATATGTTGATGGAGTGCTCAACAACTAAAGCAGTTTAGTTGTTGATGGGTTGGCAACGGCCAAGCACTGGGATCCTATCCATTTTAGAGCATAGCTTAAATACCCAATCGTTCCCGTGCCTTGAAGGTATGATGACGATGCTGTGGAGTGTCTGGTATCATCGTAACCTCAAAGTGTGGCAAAACAAGTCTGTTTCGTCTAGGTTGGTAGCTAATTTTGTCGATGGTTTCCTAAACGAATGGCAAGAGGCTCGGGAGATGTTTAAGAAGGCCAACACCTTGAATGGCGATTCAAGAGCTATTTCTACTGCATGGGTTAGACCCCAGGAAGGTTTTCTAAAATGTAACGTGGATGCGGCGGTCTTTAAAGAAAAGAATGCCATGAGGTTTGCCGCGGTGCTTAGGGACGCACGAGGGAATTTTGTGACTGCTATATCAGGTTTTTTCTCTGTTCTGTTTGACCCAATTCTGGCCAAAATTATGTCTATAAGGGAAGCTCTATCTTGGTTAAAAGATTAACAACTTGACAAAGTTATTGTGGAGTCGGCTTGTTTGGCAGTCGTCCAGACAATTCTAGCTCCTTCAACACATCGATCTAATATTGGAATTTTGACTCTTGATTATCTATCAATTAAGCGATATTTCCTTAACTTGTTCTTTCAATAGATGCGTAGGATTGCCAATAAGGCGGCTCATGCCTTAGTCAGGGTAGCCTTATTATATGTAAACCCACATCACTGGACTGATAGTCCTTCTTGCTTAGACTCCATTTTAAATTCAGATAGTTCGGTTTCCTTTATCGTTGAGGGTGAAAGGCTAGTAAGTTCCAGGTGTGTGGGGTAAGCCTGTTGGCTTGGGCTAGTTTTCTTTACCTTCCCTGTCTTTATTTTGTTTTATGCGTTAATATCTATTACCTTCAAAAAAAAAAAAAAGAAAGAAGTTACATAGAATAAAAAATTCTTATGTACAACTTCAAAGGTTCCTCCAATAATATTGTTATCTTTGATACAACCTCAAAGGTTCTTTCAAAATGTCATAATCTATATACAAATTCAGCTAACCCAACTCCAAAAACCTATTGGATATACGAAAATGTGTCAATACTAAAGGTAGGTACATTAGACATCCAAGAAATTTAATCACATAAGACCTACAAAAAAAACAAAAAAATAAACATATTATATTTATTTTAAATTTGCATTATTTAAATGAATCAATATGTATACTTAACTCTTGTGAACAACAATGAACCTTGTATATTTACCACAAAAAAAAACAATGAACCTTGTAAACAAGACTCTTATCCTAAGACATAGAAGATGCTTGACATATTTTTTTACAATTGCAAACCTTCAACTTATTTACCAATACTAAATATCTACAAGAAACATAAAATTTAAATGTTGATTAAAATTTGTATAATAATGGCATTGTTCAAACTATAATGGAAATATTTGCTTTTATATTAATGCATTAATAAAAATGTTGACTAATATTAGGTTTCATATTTGATATCAATAGCTTCATCTTCCTGTTATAATTGGGGCAATTAATATAAGGAATATGAAATAACATACAAATTACGATATAAATTAAAATGAAATAAAATCAATATACCATATATAATAAATATTAATATTGTTTTACTGGTAAACATAATGCTTTCTTTCAATAAAATTGAGAGTATATCCTTTCAACTTCTGGTAAATTATCAAAACAAAATTCTTTAATTCATTAACGACACCTTTACTCTTCCCATTTTAGGTATATACAAGGAGCATAAGCATCGAAAGCTACATATATTTTTTTGACTATATTTATTTTAATCCTATTACAGTATCATCATATGAATGATATACTAATACAAGTTATCATATATGAGTAAATAGAAGATATCAAGCACTTGAAATTTTAAGAAAATTTTGTGGCCTAATTAATCTACCTCCTAATGCTTTGTAAAGCATATTCGTTAGCAGAATATAAAACAGTCAAGTTTGATATTGTGAAAAATAAACTTAGAAAGGTAAACAAAAGAGAAGAATATACATCAAAGCAGAATGAGAAGACAAAAATAAATTGGAACAAATATTACCATGCACACATTCCATGAATTACAGGAATAAGCATAGAGTGGTATTATTTTAAAACTATAGTTTACTGATGCACCAAAGATAAAGATCTATCCATGTTTGAGGTGTTGGACCCCGTTTTCGGAGCCCAACATTCGGAGTCATAAACCTTGAGCTTATTACCCGGTAGAGCCATAACTAACGTTCTCCAAGGGTGGTGTGCCCACACCAGTCAAACACCAAAATTTCCAACTTGACTTCTTTAAATAAATTGTAGCTCTAAGTCTCTAGTTTGTTTTGAATCAAGAATTATCTCAATCAGAGTTCTACAGTTCAAGATATACTTAAAAAGCTAAAGCGTGTTCATACCCCAATTATGCTCTCCCAATCGACCTCTCACTTACTCTAATGCAAACTTTCTCAAAACCATTACAAAAGATACAAATTTTCACAGAGAGACAGAAAAAGATGTTAGGAATCCTTTGCTTCAAAAATAACTTCATTTGGAGGTCAGATGAGGAATTTATACCTGAAACAATCGAATATGTTTATACCATTAATCAATTTGTACCTATCTTGGCGCAATTGCCATAACTCCCACTACAAATGTTGGATTGACTTCGTTTTTAGACGGTTTGAAAGAAGACTTCTAGATCTACAACTGTCATGAAGAACTTAAAGCGAGATTCGGTCTCTAGAAGGATAAAAAATGGAACAGAAAATATTAAGACGATATAGAAGGTCAAACTAAGACGATGAACAGTAACTAAGATGATGAACAATAACTAAGACGAAGCAAAACTAAGACGATGAACAGTAACTAAGATAAAGAACAGTAACTAAGACGAAGCAAAACTAAGACGATGAACAGTAACTAAGACAAAGCAGAACTAAGATGAAGCAAAACTAAGACGAAGCAAAACTAAGACGATTCTAAATCACTTTCTACACTCTCCAGAGCATCTCCCCCCATAAGGACCATAACTTTTGACTTAGATGCCCAAAAATTTCATGCTATATATCGTTGGAAAGATAAAAAAAAGACCTATAACTTTCTAGAAGATAACTTTACCTAAATTAGCCCAGATCAACCCAAAAAGTTCCCTGAAGTCAGTACAAGAATTTTTCCTCTTATGAAACCTTGAGAATCATGGGAGAAAACAAAATCATAAGCCATTAACATCAAAAGATCGTAGTTTGACAAAGCTTTAGTGGGCAGTTCAAGCCCCAATACATCAATGTTTCAAAAGAAATCC
>JANKOE010000206.1:29215788-29229147 GCA_026284465.1 Erythroxylum citrifolium | reverse complement strand
TCTTTAATAAATTTTTTTTTTAGAGAATTTGAGGGTGGGCATTTGCCCACCCTCTCTTGCAAGTAGCTTCGCTACTGCTTATGGTTTTTAAACTTAAGTGACTTATCAAATTTAGCCTTACACTCTCCTATTACTTTAATAGTTCAAAGCCCTTAACCCATGTCATATTATCTTCCCACATTAACAAGCTAATTAATTCCAACATTACAAATATAGCAAGACTTCAAAATTAATCTAATCATGCTTATAAAAAAAAATTTCATGGGCTAACATGAGGTATGCATGAAAGTTACAAATTTCAAGCATCAATTGTTTCTTATTGCATAACACTTGAATTACGTGCATTAACTTGAGTTGATATCCTTGGAACAAATCTAACAAAAAAGTTCAGCAAAACTACCAGTTTTAAAACAATTTGAAGAAAATAAATCATCAACATGCAATGACCAAAGCACTAGACAATTAACTTTAGAACCAAATCAAATTAGTAGTCAAAAGACTATACAAACAAAGTAAAGATCATATTCAAAAAAGATCGAAACAAACAAACTGAAGATTGAAATTGTATTCATATTCAAACAAGTGAAGTCGCCAAAGAAGAGACAAGAAGAGAGAGTTTAATGAAAGACAAAATTATTATGGGAGAACAAGTGTAAGGAAGCAGGGCAACAGAAATCAAGGAGATGAGAAAAATTGAGGACTACCATATGGGAGAAAATTAGGGAAAAAGGAAGATTAGATTAGGTTGTTTTTATTTTTCCTTTAATATTAATTAAATTAATATATGACATTAAAAAAAACTATATACACTTGACTTGACATCCTTATGAAATTTATAATAGCTGACATGACTTATCACGTTAGAAGGATGAAATAAGTGCACCAAAAGCTAGTTAACAGGAAAAGGGATCTTCCCTCTCATTTTTCTTTCTTGGAGTCTTGGTTCAATTCATTCCTTCTTTGGAATTGGAATCAAATGTTGTCTCCCAGTGAGAACGGTCTTAACCCTGCCAAAATAAAATACAAAGAAGAGGTCTTTGTATTTTGGTAATTATCTAAGTCATGTTTATCCTTAGATGTTATTAATAAATTATACAACAATAGTTTCTCAGACTCGGAAAGTAATAAATAAAATGGCTAGCTCAACTATTAACGAAGAATTTAATATTAGATTATATTTGTAAAAATAATAATATTTTGAATATTTTATTATATTATTTTAGAATTTAAGATATAGTTTAAAAATTCAGTAAATTTTTTTCTTTGGTAGTTAGGTGTTAAAAAAATTGGTTTCCAGATGAACCACGTAGCAACGCAAAACTGGGGCTTACTACTGGAATCTTTGCTCAAACTCAATCCAAGTCATTTTCCGTTAAACCCTAAACCCCATGCTCCTCAGAAACCCTAAATTGTCAAATTATCTAGTCACAATCTCGCAAAATCCGTTCTTTTTTCTCTTACACAATGAACCGAGATGCTCTCCGTACACTTATGTCCAGACACAGAACTATGTGAAGGTCTACATGAAATGGAAGAAAGACTCCTATTATGATTCCATAGAGCACATACACAAGTCTACAGAACTCAAAAAGATCGTATCTTTTAAAAATGTTATAGCCGGAGAACCAGATGGATGCATCCCAATCTCTTTTGTTTCAAAAAGGGGATCGGAGTTCGACCTTAAGATTAAGGTTGCTAGATTTTTGAGGCTGTACCCATCAATCTTTGAGGAGTTTACTGGTCCCCAATACAATTTGCCTTGGTTCAGACTGACCCACGAAGCTGCTGATATCGTTAGTCAGGAGAGAAAAATATTCGAGGAATGCAAAGAGGATTTGAAGGAAAGATTGAAGAAGTTTATATTAATGAGTAAAGGAAAAGTCTTGCCTTTGAAGATCATACAAGAGATGCTATGGTATCTGGGTTTGCCTGATGATTTTCTGCAACACCCAGATAAGAATTTCGATGAATCATTAAGATTAGTGGAGCTGGAGAGTGGTTTAAAGGGTTTAGCTGTGGAGATTAACGAAAGGTGCTTGTCAGTGTTGCAGAGAAATGCAATGAAACAAGGGGTATATTCTGGAGAAGCGACAGAGGCAATTACATTTCCTTTGTTTCCATCAAAAGGTGTGAGATTGAAAAGGAAGATTGGTGATTGGCTAAAGGACTTTCAAAAGGTTCCATACGTATCACCATATGAGGATTATTCACGTTTGGATCCTACCAGCGATGTTGCAGAGAAAAGGGTAGTGGGATTTCTTCATGAGCTACTTTGTTTGTTTGTTGAGCATTCTGCGGAAAGAAAGAAACTTTTATGCCTGAAGAAGTACTTTGGGTTGCCTCAGAAAGTTCACAAGGCTTTTGAAAGGCATCCGCATATGTTTTATTTGTCATACAGGAACAAAACTCGCACAGCTATACTTAAGGAGGCCTATTGCGATGAAGCGGCTGTGGAGAGACATCCCATGCTGGAGGTCAGGAAGAGGTATATTGATTTGATAAAAGCTTCTGAAAAAATTCGCAGAAGTGGAGGGGTCAATTGTTCATAGGTCGGCGCAAGATTTGGATTTTAATTGTATTACTGAACAAAGAAGACTTAATGCTATACAAGTGGGAGTGTTAGAACAGGAGATAAATTTAGGTACTCACTCTTATCAAAGGATGTTCTCATGAAACCCTACACAAATTCATGAGCATTTGAGTTTGTAAGCAATCAAGTTTATGAGGCTGTTACGTTTCTTCTTTCTTAAATTTGCACGAAATTGTATTGAATGCAATAAATCGTATAATAAAGAAAGAAACTTGGTTGGAATAAGTTTTGGTAAATTGAGGATATAATTAAGTTCGGGTATGCTAAATTTTCAAAGTTACCCTTTTTCCAACCTCATCTGAAACCAACTTAGTTCTCACAAATCAACCACAAACCATTGCAGTTGGCCTATATGAAAATCTCAGGAGTCCTTGTTCCGTGACTTTTAAGGATATTTTAACTATTAATAAATAATTTAAAGATAAAACGACACATATATAGATAGATTTATTATTATGGATAGTTGTAAAGAACATAGAGCTCTTTTAGCCGGGTTCAAATCTTCTATCTCATTTTACCCAGTACCTTCTGTCCCAAGAACATCCCAGCCATACAATAATTAAGAGAGAGGAAATTTAAATAGCTAAGATGTTGTTGGGAAAGAGGGTACTGGTCAAAATGGGACAGAGGATCTCGTGCCCTTTTAGCCCACTCCATGTACTCTTTTTTGGTGCTATATGCAACAACAGAGAAAAGAAGAGAGTATTGGGCAATGCCACAACTATAGAGAACAGAAAAACAGGCTTCCCAAATCTTTGACCTTTCACTGTTGGTTTGTTATACAGTCCGTACACTATAAATGTTTATTTTGTACCTAAGAAGTGACAAATAATTTGAAATGATTGAACTAATGTCAATAAAAGTATACCTTGCCTTGCCAAGAATGTCATGTTAGTTCTGTCAAATGATGCTAAAACTAAACCGTTTGAAACGCCTGGTCTGAGCTCCTTTTCTTTCACACAGAGGATAGGGACAGAGATTTTTACAGCCAGATCAAATCTATAAATGATGTACAAGAACAGATTGAGCAACGAAATTCCGCTACTTTTAGGAAAAGAAAGTGCTACTCTGATTTATTAGGTGTCTCCAGACTCCAGAAATGGAATTGCCATGTAAAAATGCATACAGGTTAGGTGGGGGTCACAAGAATCACATGCAACTATCATCTTTGCTGTAAATTAACTTGCATCTCGATTTCTTTGTTCAAATGACATCCAAATAGAACAAGATGCAACTTTTTCCTCTTTTCTTAACATTACGTTTATTTCCTCTTTACATACTATAGACAAATTTCTAGTATTTCCTGAAAGACTAAATAAGCCAATACAAACTGTCTCTATGATCTACCTACACTAGCCTTTCCCATGGGGTCTATTGAATTACATACGATCGTATTTACACATATCAGAGATGAAATCATCTTATTCGGGAGGCCTGTTAATTTCATGTTTACTTACATCTAAGATCTCCGTAGAAAATAATTAACTGAGTTGATAGCTGATGAAAACCATCCTCTACGAATTAACACAGGAAAAAGAGAGTTACTCAGCATTTCCTGACTAAAATGTAATCTACGATCAGAATGATGATGATAATCCTATGCGCCTTTCTGCAAATCAAAGAAGATTGATGAGCAAATCAACTATAAATACTCTAGCAAAGACAAGCAGCAAGAAATATCTACTATAAAATTAATTCTTTGTGCACAAGCAAGGATCTCTAACCTCCAGTAACGATAAGCTTCTCTACACGCGAAACAATATGTTTACTGTAAGTGAACCTCTTTAGTGAATTCAAATGAACCTTGATACGAGAAAGAATTATCTCAAGATTCTGGTCATCACAGGTTTCAATAACCTTTTGCACAACGTAATTTCCAAAAGGATCTTTCATCATGGCCTGCAGTTCCAAGTTTAAAAGGAACAAGTTAATTCGTCAAGTTTCAAACTCACAAGAAAAAAGCACCAAAGGTGAAATTGTTCCCATTAATCAGAACACAGAATAGTTCAAAAACCGTGCTGACATCTATGTTTCAAACTCAATTATCTATTTAATTATAATACACAGGATTACTGGACAATAGATGATGAAACATATGCATTAACTAAGCTGTTGAACTTATGGCTAGTTGTTTGAACGAGGTTGAATTTTTAAGTGGTGGAAGAACAGTTTGAGTTTATGGTTAATGGAAGACTGATTTTATTGGGTGATGAAAAAATTTCGGAAGTCAGAAATTACAGATTGTACTATCTCGTATTATTGATTGAATTAATATAGATTCACTGCTGTACACTATTTTTGTTGGGTTACTGCACAGTAGAACAAGGCCAATTAAGTGTCCTGATTTCTTTTTCTTACGCATTTTAAATGTATACTAAGAATCTATACTCAACATGGTGGCCCCAACCTGCAAGGGCTCATTTTCATCAGTGGAACCAAGCATCTCGTTCACCAGGAGTTGACGCTCCTCAGCACTACCAAAAGTCAAGCACTTCTCAACAACGTTGGAAGCAAATTTCTGCTGACTCATATTTACTATTTGTCCTGCAAGCTTTCTAATAATAGCAGACCGCTGATTTTGGTTACCATGTTCCAGAACATGCTATCAAGCAAAAGAGAGAAGGTCAGTCTCATGTGCATGTACAGGGTAGAACAATTATGGTTGAACATGAGCATTCAAAAAAGCAAAGAGCAACGTAAGAAAAATCATGCCCATATTATTTTGAGATAAACTCAATAAGCCAAAACCAATCAACTGTAAAAAGGACTTCTGTCCACTCAAGTCAATACTAGGACAAGAAAAAAAGAGAGTCCTACCTGAATAACATAATTACCGTACTGGTCTTGTGCCAGAGCACAAACAGATTGCATAATTTCATCCATAATAATTTGCTGGGTCTTTAAATTTTTACAATGTTCTAGGACCCTCTGTGTCAGAAGAAACAATAAATAACTAAATAATTTTTTTGAAATTAATAAATAAATAAATAATTGATAAACCTGAAACAGTAAATCTGCACAAAGCCCGGAGATTCCTAACCTGAATGACACGACAGCCATAAGGATGGGTGGAAAGTGTCACAACTTGTTCATAAAAGGATGAGATGATAAACTGAATTCGATCTTCAGGGACACACTCTATACATTTCTGAATAACATGATTACCATTCTGATCACGAACACATTTCATAATAGAACCATCAAGCTCTTCCACGATTTGAGTTTGGTGATTTACATCAATCACCTCCAATGCCTATGGTAAAAATAAAATCACCGAAAACAGGTTCAGATTCAAAACATTAAAGCAGTTAACAAGTTCATAAGACATTAGATGAAACAAAAACCAAAAGAGCTCGCACTACAAGTGAAATGACTGTTTTCTTATTGCACTTGCATTGACTGATTTCAAGGACATAGCACCTGTCTTATATGTAACATATCAAAGGTAACTTTTTTTTACTTAATACAACAGAGCAGCATATTTTGTGTTCGATCACGTGAAATCAACCCTCAACAAATTGTGATCAGATGCAAGCACAGGTGTACATAAAATTATGATTAAGTGGCTCTAGAAGGAACCTTTTGGATTACTCGGCACCCATACATTTGAAGGCTGAGTGGCAAGACATGACCAGTAAGTTGGCTGGCTAACTCCAATCTTTGATATTCTGTACTATGCTCAAAAAACTGCACATTCAAGAACATGAATGTAACTATGAGATAAATGATAGCTACTTGGATGCTATATTTCCAATTAAGAAGAACATGCCTTCTGTATGACGTAATTTCCAAACACATCAGTCATCAAGACATGGGCATGAAGAATAATCTCGGGGAATATCTTGTCCTTTTCTTCAACCGTGGCAAGTTCTAATTTCTGTTGAATAAAGCGACTACCATACTGGTCCATGCTGCATTTTCAATATCATGAAAGAAAATATGTCAAACTTAGTACATAAATGCCTCAGGAGTGAAATAAAAGTTAAATCAAGTGATGGCATTACCTGAATTTAGCTACATGGTTAACAATGTCTGAGAGTTCAAAGGACCTTGTCTTGTTGGTCTTAAACTCATCTAATAAAGAGGACACATATTTCTTTTCCACATTGATGCGAGTATCAGAGTTCAATGAACCAGTGGATAGTGCCTTTGAGTTTCTCATCGTGGAATTAAATCGTGCAATTTGCTCATTCTGAAAACTTCCAGATCTGGCGGAAGGATGTGCAAAACTTGCCACAGAGTTTCCAGGATATGACATTTGGAGATCATAGGATGGATTCTTATAGTAACCTTGATTCAAACTGCCAGAGTCAAAAAATGGTCCCTCAAATTGTTGCTTCTTTTGAGCAAGTAATGACTCGAGATATGAGTTCTGAATCCCCTCTATACCTCTACTTGAGATGCCTAAGTAATTTCTAATCTGAGGATCACTTGAAGTACTCTCGTTGCAAGTTGCATTATCAGAAGTCCTTTGCAAATATTGACAATAGTGTGGCTCCACATCTGAAGAATGAATGCCACTATCAACTTGATTTCCAAGTTTATTCAAAGATTTTCCGACTCCAGCACCACCTAAAGTAGAACCAGAAGCAAAAACAGAAGTTCAGAACAGTGTGCAGACAAGTTTTAAAAGTTCAATAAAACTATCGATATAACCTGAATCAAGATCACTCTTGATTACTGTGTCCAGCTTTTGATTGACAGAATAGGCACTATGCATATACCCACCGAACTCCTTACTTGAGATGTTTGTATTTTGTTGATGGGCATTTGCTCCTTCCAAACTTTCAAAGCCTAAGGAATTCATTTTTGAGTGAAGATTGACCGAGGATAAAGTTCTTCTTGGGATAAGAATTTCCCTATTAGAACCTAATCTAGAAGATATAAGGTTTTGAATGGCCCTGTTTCTCCTTGATACATCAGTGGAGTTGGTGGAAGATGAAAAACATTGAGCATTCGACTGGCCAATGAGTTGCTGTGGAAGACTTTGGTTATGACCATTGGGAATGTTAGAAAGATAATCTGGCTGGTTATTTATATCTGGTTGAACCTGACCTTGGATATGACTATACTCATTGGCATGTCTGACATTTGTGAGGCTTAAAGTAGACAATGTACCAGCAATTTCATCAAGCCCAGCCAAGCCAGAGGAAAAAGTGTCTTGGACAGTTGTGCCAACTACACTCCTATTCTCAATGAAGCCACTTCTGCTTCCCACAGGAGGAAGACCAGAGTTAGACAACCTTGCAACTAGCATCTGTTCAGATGCTCTGCTTCTTGACAGTGGTGAACCCTGAGCATATGCCAAAGAATGAGAAAGAGTAGAACCTTGAACTCCCACCAAGCCAGAAGAAGCTGCTCTGGAATGCAAGCTCTCCACTGATCCCCCCTCATGCATGCCAACAAGACAGGGATCAGACGTATCCATGATATTACCAAAGGAATTATGACTTGCTGCCCGTGAGAAGTGAGCTGATATTGGAACAGGAGGGTCAATTCCATCCTACAAGAAATAAAATACTCCACTTAATACTCACACTTTCAAGAATTGACTCTTAAGGATTAGTAGTAAACTGTGCTCTCAGACATCAGAACAATAAAAAAGCTACAATATTAACATGAAAAACCACCTGCACAATGACAATATATAAACCTTATGGTATTTCTACAAAGATATAACCCAAATGTCAAAAAAAGAAAAACCTTTTGGAGATTTTCTGATAATTAGAGCAGACCCTAAATGGGAGATAGCTAATTACAAGAAGTGTCAACTAACTTGGTTCATATTTTTCAAGAAAGGTTTGCAAGTGTGATCATATTAGAGCTCACCAAGAAGTCTGCATATTATAATCCCGTGGACAGATGTCAACAACTTTTTTAACACAAGATCACTTCCTAAAGATGTTTCTGCAAAAAATCCGTGTCATCCAACAAAGGAGAAAAACTAAAGATGGAAAGAGACAGAGAGATGCATCCGTATACCCCCAAAGATTAGCATCTAATCACTTACACTTCATGCAGATGGTCCCAACATACTTTGGAAGGTGAATAATGGTTTTCTTGAATTAAAAGAAATAGCAAGTCAATTAAGTAAGTCTTATCGTGGACTCTTATAAGTTCTCCGAAAAGATACACTTCCCTAACTAGGACAACTAGTAAAAGTTTGCCTTCCAAATGAAAGCAAAGAAGCTAACTGTTTCACAACTCATAACCAAAAAAAATATAGTTCATCCATGGAATCCTTATCAATGAATTAACAAACATTTTACGCACAATATAGAAGAACTTTATGGTAATTCAAAAGGTGATGCAATTGTTAACATGCCAAAATAAGCAAAGGATGGTGATGCCCGTGATCCTAGGGTCTACAATCACCTTGAAAATAATTCCCGTAACGTTCAGACAAAAGAAGAATATGAATTAACATCTCCAGCCATTAAAATGCAAGAAGTTATCTGAGCACAATAATGGCTAGGTGGACTACCTGGATAATGTCAGCAAAACTCTTCCTCCTTGGACCAGGCCCAGTACCCTGCAATCCAATTACGCAATCTGAACCTCTATCTAGCCACTCAGTAGACCGACCAGATAGATTGCTTCTGTTGGGATTCCTCACTTCCATTAAATCATTCTCCATATTCTGAACAGAACATCCTGGCTCTATTGTGAACAATGATGAATTTTGACGATTATCAACTAACTTATTTCTGAAGTCTCCTATACTGCCAACCGATGACCCAACACCCTGAAACTTCTGCGCAGCACGCCAATCCTCCTTTGATATCAAAGGTGGAGGTAGCCTCGGGTTTGTGTTATCGTGTGAATAATAATAGGAAAGATACGCTGGATGCAACCGAATCTCATCCTCCGTCAAACCTAGATTACTAACTCTATCACTAATGTTGTTATTATTAATGAAACTGCAGTTCCCGAAAAGACTACCCACAGCACTTAATGATCCTTCAACCGTGGGTGGAGCACTACCGCTCCTATAAATATTAAGATTCCTGTCTTGACCCAATATGCGCTGACTTCTTCGTGCTTGCAGAATCAATTCCAGATCATTTTGCAAACTTTCCTCCAAACTAGCACTGCTCCCTTGCAGATGATCACCTAGGGCTGACATCATGCCAGGGTTGCTCCCAGTGACCATCTCCCAAAACTGTAAATCCCCCTAGAAAGGAATACGGATACAAATGAAAAGAGCAGATACTGTCAAGAAACAGACTGAAATGAAAAGGATGAAGTTAAAATGTCATTCATAAGGATGTAATTCCTCCATCATAAACACCCTAAAACAGAAGAACCAATCAAACAATGGCGATTGACTGCACAACTCAAAATCTCTAGGTTCCTAAGAGGACCATTAACCCAACATATAACAATTTACGTCCACTCACTTAGATGAAAACAACTCAAAATCTCTACATTCCTAAGAGGACCATTAACCTAACATATACCAATTTCCATGCCACTCACTTAGATGAAAACACATACACTTGATAAAGAATACACATTTCCAAACGAATTTACAAAAACTCGAGGCAATTGATTACAACATAGATTCTGAAGGCAGAACTAGGAAATTTTCATATCAACCGGAAGCCGAATAAAGATGGTTCAATCAGAACAAAATCAAGAATTTATTATTCTATTCCCACGCTCGAAATTGAAGGGTTCGACAACGTAGGAAACTACACAGAATTCATCACTTCCATTTCAACAAATTTTGCGGCACTGGGACAAACTTATGACAATCAATCACCGAATACCTTTTAGGATACCCTCCGCATCAATTCGATCAAACTGTAAATTACCAAGAAACCAATATACCCATCAGCGAATCCTTATCAAGAACGAAAAGGAAGAAGAAAAGTGGGGAATTTACGTGAAAAGATGAAAAAAAAAATCTTATAAAGTAAGAGAGTTTATTTGAAAATGAAATGAAAAATCCACGGCCAAACGATGTCGTAGTGGCACCTGTTGGAAGAATAATTTAAAATAATACGATATTTATTTTAAATGTGTCCCTCTTATTTAGAAACTCGTTCAAGTTTATTTTAATTCCAAACTAATGAATGTTGAACGATATAAAATGGCAAATCCGCTCCTTTGATGTACTTGATTATTCATTTTAGCCCTTATGTTTTTAATTCGTTCACCTTAATCTCTGTGTTTTTTATTCTCATTCAAGATACTTCAATTAGGTATTTTCGGACAAATTTACCCTTGGAATCAAGAGATTAAAAAAAATGTATTTCAATAATCTAAGGGCAAATTTATCCGAAAATATCCAATTGGAGTATCTTGAATGAGAATAAAAAACACAGAGGCTAAGTTGAACGAATTAAAAACACAGGGGCTAAGATGAATAATCAAGTATATCACATGGACTGTTTTATGTGATTTGCCACATAAAATACACATAATTAGAGATCACAAGGCTTTGTCCAACTCCAGACCCATCAACTAGTTATAATTTCATTAATTTATACAATAAGTATTTAGTCCTGTGGAAGGATGATTTGTTATTTTTAAATAACATAATTTAGAAAAAATTAGGTTATATTTTAATATACAAAATAATAAAATATATTAATTATTGTCAAATAATTAAATTACTACATATTTACCAATAAATATATTCTTTAAAGACTTAAATGAAAGTAAATTTCATTTAAAATAAATATCTTATATCAAAATAGAAATATAACTAATAGTTTTATATTTTTAAGATAAAATTTTTAATTTTTCGAACCATTTGAACTTTTGTAACTTACGTATCAAAAATATTTTTGTTTTGGCTAATTTAATAATAAAAATAAAAACAAGATTTTATGCATATGAGCATATCTCGAAAAAAACGATTATTTTTCAAATTATATTAATTATTTTATTTATATATATATTTATCAATAAATATTTAGTCTTAACATATTTTTTATTAAAAGTACGTAAAAAGATGTTAAATATCAATTTTAAATAGTAAGTTTAACAAATATGTTTGGTTGGGTTGGTCATGCTAGGCCCGACCTAAGGCCCATGCATCGACAATCCATTCGCAGTTGGTAACCTCCCATACATACGTAAACACCTACGAAAAGACCTAAACCTAGCGACTATTCCATATATAAGGTACTATTTGGCCATGATACAGGTACGAGATTACAACCATAATCTTCTCTGTTCTTAGCAACCAAAACCCTATCAAAAAGACTAACTTGAGCATCGGAGGGGCCTGCCGGCAGTCAACCCCTGGCGTACCTTATTTTTTTTTGCAGGAGTCCTTTAGCTGAAGTCAGTCAGTATCATGGATCCAAGCAGTAACGTCCAGCCCTATCAAGTTCAGGCAGAACCAGTTGGCGCCCACCGTAGGGCCCGACATCAGGGCACCACGTCCAGAAACACACAGGTTAGTCAGGCGGCAGCAGCCAATGTTGGGCCCCGATTCTTTTTTCAAAGTCAATAAGCCAATAAGCATGTGTAAATTATTTTGAGGCATGTTTAAATTATTTTGTCTTGAGGTTTTAGTTTGATGATTTTTAATTTGAGTGGAATAAATTGAGGATTGTAGTGTGTAGGTTATGATTATTTAATGAAGAGATTTAGTGAAAGTGATTTATTGATAAATTCTTATTTGTGATATATTGTGATATATTTATATGAACTGAGGATCCTATGAATTTAGGTGATTGAGATTAAATGGGGAATTATTTAATTAGAGCTTGTATGGATTTTAGAAATTTAAATTGAAGAATTTAGTGAAATTAGAGTATATTGTAATAAGGTGTTAGACTTTAAATTTGAAAGAGCCCATTAGGAAGATGATTTATGTTATTAAAGCTTAAGCTAAGTAAAGTGGGCTTTTAGCCTTTTATATTGTAGTTAAGTTAAATGAAGAAGAATGAGTTATTTGGGCTAGGGTTTAAGGTGAATTAAATGTAGAAGAGATGAAACAATTGGGCTAGGTCCAAGTCAATTGCAATTAAATGAGAGTGAAGTGTAAATGAAGTGCAAGTGGGCTAGGGTCCATTAGGTTACTTAAATGAGAAAGAAGAAACTAAAAAGGAAACAAAATCAAAGAAGGAGAATGAAGGGTCGTATGGGCTTTTCGTATGAAGTTAAGTAGTTAAATGAAAAGCAAACATAAGGAGATAAGGTGATGAGGTGGACGAAAATTCTAGGAGAAGAGTTAAGAGAGGATGTCGTTTTAGCTTTAGGTTATAAGTGAAATGTTTATTTCTTAAGCCTTTCATCTAGAACCATTGAAACTTCTAGCACAAAGGAGAAGAGAGTGTCGATTTTTCAAAGAACAGAGAAGAGTGTGTCAAAAAGTCCAAAGGAGAAAGAGCTATGGTGATGTTCAGCCAAGCTAGGAGAAGAAGAAGAAGAAGAAGAAGAAGAAGAAGAAGAAGAAGAAGAAGAAGAGAAGAAGATTTCGTGGGTTTTACATAAAGGTTAGGGTTTCGAATTTTTGTTGGTTTTATTGTTAGGATTTGTGTCTTTTTTGGTGGATTGAAGTGTTATTGTATGAAAGAACAAGAAAAGAAGAAGAGTTTTGGAAGCTAACTAAAATCAGAATTTCGTGGGTTGCATCTAGGTTAGGGATTTTCGAAAATTTTGTTGGTTATTGAGATAAGTGTTGATGCTAAAGGTGGAGATAGGATTTGGGTAAGGTTAGATGGAATGAACTTCATGTTTTCCCTTGTTCTTAAAATTTCCAGCATAGTTTATGTTTGATAATTCATGGTTTATGTTAGAGTTTTGCT
>JANKOE010000206.1:29139732-29159697 GCA_026284465.1 Erythroxylum citrifolium | reverse complement strand
TAGGATTAACCCCTCTACGTTAGAGTCAGAAAATTCTAAGAAATTATCCACTTGATTGATTTCATGTCGTACATGTTAATCCTCAATCTTCTTTTTTCTTATTTTGATCATGTAGCTCTTTAAAATCTTTTTTCTTCACGATTTTTGAAGAATGAAGTAAGAGTAAGGGACAAGGTCATGCATATGGTCGTGCAGGTGATTGTGTCCACCCCAAAAAGCTACCTTAATTTTGAGCTACAAAAGTAGTTTATAAGAGGTTTATAGGAGGCTCAAGACAACACATATTGATGGCCTAAAAGATAGAGAGAATAAAGAACAAGCAAGAATACATATTTAGAGTGAATTTTCATCAATCTAAAATGGATTTCATGAAGATTAAAAGGGATCTCATCATGGTTAGTTTTATGTTTTGCCTTTAGTCTTGATGTTATAATTATGAACTAAGCTTTTGTTAATTCTTAGATTAAATGAACACCTAGGATATACGTTATGGTGTTTTTGTTTTAACTTAATTTATTCTTTAGTTTCATTGAGATTCAATTATATATTCTTAATTGTCCTTGAATTAATATTGCTAATATATTATTTTATGTATGATTTCATGCAATTGAGATTAATAAATCCTTTTCTATGAATAAATCTACCATAATTGGAAGGAGTTGTATGCAAATCTAGATATAGATCAACACAAATCATTTGGATTATGGTCAAACCTAACAGTGAAATTTACGAATCAATTAATGCAATATTAGGGGATTTAACTTAAAAAAGATTTCAGTTAATTACCTGAGGGTTAGGTATTAATAGTCTTCTTGATAAAGTGATTACATAATTGAGGAATTTCCATAATCCAATAAACTATAAATTAAATTGAGTAGTGAAAAATTATGATTGTATGAGAAGTCCTAGGGGGATTCAAAGTCCAGGTACCTAGTTTTTCAATTATGTTGCTTTATTATTGTTTGAATTTTACATTTTTATCACCATAATTTATTAGAATAGATAATAGAAGACATTAATTACTAGTAATTATATTGATCATAAGATCAACCCAAACTTGCCAATGCTAGTTACAACAACACCATGCACTTGTGGTAAACATATCAATCAACTTTGTCCATTGAAGAAATTGAAGTTTAATTAAAGAAGTTGACTATTTAATGAAAACCAACATGTTTATTTTGGTTCATAACAATTAATTAGTTTACAAAAATTGGCCAATTAATTAATAAATCGATCAATTTTTAGTGGCAAGGATTATTAACTTAAACTGAATTAGAAAGCTAAATGCCTTAAAGTTTTTAGAGTTTAAATGGCCTAATTAGTTTAGTTTTTTAATCATTAAGTAAAATAATATAATGTTCTAACCAAATATTACAACTTAAAATACCTCACTTTAGCACTTGATAACTTTAAAGAGGCTTACTCACACAAATATGAGATAATGATGCTTAAACGATTGAAAGACCACTAGAAATATGTGTAAAAGACATCCAAATGTTCCTTTATACTAAATCAATGAGAAAATAAGTATTTAAAGGATTTTGAGGCTCCTACTAGTTATTAGAGCCAATAACTATCTATTGCAAACCATAAGTCAACCAACATAATATATTAGTCAACCAATGTGCATTGAATGCATAGGTTCACTAGTTATTGAGATACTGGTTAACCAGTAAACAACCATATTGGTTGACCAATACATCAACCAATGTTATAACAAACACTGAATACATCAAACTTAACAACTCTAACCTATATTAATGGATCATTAACCTATATAGGCCAAATAATCCCCCCTCTAAAAAAAACTATGATTTTAACAACTTATAGTGCTCAACCTCAATTTGTTTAAGCAATTATGAATTAAACGCTTCCCAAAATATTCCCTAAAGAGTGTTTCAAAGATCAAGAGGCCTTTTTTATTAAAACCAAAAGCTTTAATGCCTCTTGATGAATGAAAAGACTCACACAATGAAGTGATATAAAATGTTTAGTCAAGATGAGTTTTTTAGATTATCAAATTACAAAGTGAGATTACAATTAATAATAAAACATTTAAAATGAAGTTGATGATCCTCGATCTTCTTTTTTCTTATTTTGATCTTCAATTTGACGGTTGTAAATTTTAATTTCTCTTTATCAACTTTATAAACAATGTTTTTGAGTTTATGGTTTTATTTTGTTTTTATATTACTTTTAATCAAAATAATAAACCCATTAATAGTAATTATATTCTGTTATCATGAAAACATCTATTGGAATATCCCTTGGTTAAACAATTTCCTCCTTTTTTATGATGGCAAAGCAGTTGTGATATTAGAGACAAATAAATTTAAGCACATAAATGACTATCAATATCAAGATAACGATTAGCTCCCCTTTAATTCATGCATAAAACATAATTCACTATTAAAGAGCATCATTAAATATGAAGAAAAAAGAGATATGCAATATCAAAGAAATATTTGTACATATATATAACATAAAGTTACTCAAGCATACCGCATAAAGTGTAAGAAATACAAAAACAACAAAACAAAATTCACGCCTAAAACATAATTCAATATTAAGAACAAAAAAGGTATTCAATATTAAAGAAATATCCATACTTGTTGATATCATAAATTTACTCAAGCATGCCATATAAAGTGTAAGAAATACAAAACAAAAAAAGATCACTGCTAAATCTAATATCGTTAATATTTCTCCCCCTTTTAGAGCTATAAAAAAGAAATCAGTTATATAAAAAAATAAAAAAAGAGTTACTCATTAAACTAATTTGGTTAAAAATCAAATTGAATTTGATCCAGATTGATAAACTTTCTCGATAAAGAGTGCTATTAGACATTTAAAAGTCAAAAAGGCCAATATGAAATATAATCATCTTTAACTATATCTATTTTTAAAAATTTCCAATTTTAGTATTCTGCTTAGGTTTTCAAATTTCAATTAAAGCAATAAAGGCAAGCTTTGACAAAATTAGAGCTTGAAATTGTAAAAATACAAGCAAAATTGTAGTACCCAACAATCAATTTCATAAAAAATGTATAATTTTCAAAACTACAAATTTTCAAATATAGTAATAGAATAAAATACTTATATTTGAAACAAATATGATGGAGAAACATTTGATTCCTAAAAAGCTTGAATAAATCACTCAATTTATAGAAAAATTTCAAAGAAAAGATATTATAAAAATTTTTAAATTTGGGGATTATCCAAAGAGATTATGAGTATTAAAGATCTTTATCATAAAGGAGAAAGAAAAAAATTGAAGATAAGGTAGTCAATTGCAATGGTAGATGGTGTTTTCTAAAGAAAAAAGTGAGTTGTCTAAGATCTAAAGAGGCATAAGCATGAAAATTAGAAAATAAAAAAGAAAATAAGGAGAAATCTACTAAAGTATGAAGACTGTTAACCATATAACTACATTGGTCAAGTGAAGTAGTGTTGAACACTCAGTTTGAACTTACTATATTGATCGAATATATAACCATGTTGGTTGACCAATGACTAGTGTGGTAGACTAGTATATGCAGACAATACATTTACAGACTTATTAAAATGATAATTTTCATAGACTAGGGGACACTAGTTGACCACTTAAAGACGTGGTCGACTAGAGGAATGATCAAACTCCTTACAAACTCATTAGAAAGAAAATCTTTCTTCGAAAAGGAGACATTAGTTGATCAATGCATTCTAAAAAGCTAGAAAACAACATAAAAACTTGAAAAACATTAAAACACATAATTGATCAACTAAATATCAATCAATAATAAGTTGAATCATATAAGGTTCCTTATCATATATAATCTCCATATAACTAAATCTAATTTATGCTCATTCAAGTTTGGAAAAATTATTACCCAATTGATGTAAATTCTAACTTAATAACCCATAACTCTATATATTAGATATTTTTTAAAAACTTTCAATTCCTTATTCATAGTGTAAAACCAACATTCGTCACTAATGGTAAACTCAAGTTAACAAATAACTATAAGATTTCATATATTTTAAAACATAGACTAATAATTACATTTTCTTGAGCATTACCAAAGAATGATTTAAATGATGATTCTTCTTGAATTTTCAATCCATTGAAAGCATCTCATCCTTCGCTTCTCGCTCATTTGGTTCAACAATATACTCTTTTGAAAAATCTTGGTGGCTATTTTTAAGGAATAAATTCCTATCTCCTACATCAACAACGTCAAGACTTTCTTCGAGGCCAGAAGGTTAGATTCATTAATAAAAAAAGCATAAACTCTTTTGAAAAATACTACCAACTTTACTACATATTAGCTGCTCTTTAAGAAACCTATAAAACAAGTCAATCAATGTGTTTTAGGTACCTAAATGAGTTTGGGTCCTTAGTTATTAGTCTCCTTCTTCTTTTTAACCTACTTCCTCAAGGGTTTGCTTGCCATCCTATATTTAATAAAATAAAATATATCAACATGTCTATACTTACCGTAAAAATGACATATCAGGTTATATAAGTAATGGTGATAACTTGGTATTCTATGTGTGCATAATGAGGAATCGTCCTTTGGATATTAAAGGTATTGGATGTTTTCCAAGGATACTGAGATGAGCTACCATGGATTTATGATACCTACTATGAATGAAGGCTGGATGTATGCTTTTTTAGGCTTAAAAATGTGTGAGTAGATTTGTATGTTATCCTAGAAGTTAAACCTATTCTTCTCTTAAGAGTATTAAACCCTAAACCCTAAACCCTAAACCTAAACCATGAGTCATTTATGAAAGTATGATGCCTACTTTTAAAACTAGTCCTAGTGGTTGTGCCATGTGCATGCATATGTTTAGATGTGGGTGCTCCATACTCGCTTGTCACATTAGGTAATAATTATTTTCTATGCAAATATTTTCCTTTCATAAATGTAATTATATAATCAACTTCATTTTCATGGCTGTATCCTATTTTATACCTATCATTTGAGTTCTTCGAAGCTCCTAGAATGTTTTTTTTAGTTTTTTCACTCCCTTTAGTGAATTTGGATAATGAATACTTAAAAATAAGGATATCCTTTTTTAATGTCTTATTTTCAAGCTTTAATATGTCCATTGCATGATTATCATTAACGATAGTACTTTTGGATGCTTTAATATTATGTAATTCACTTTTCATCTTTTCATTTTCATTCATGCATGTATCAACTGTTTTTGAACTTCCTTGAGTTTAATAGATAATTTCTTCTTTTTCTTACTCAAGATTTTTAAAATTTTAATTAATGGCTCATATGAAAAATCACGAAAATTATCATATGAATTAGAGTTGGATGTTACCTCATTATCGTCAATAACGATAAAGCACATATGAGATATCTCTTCTTCTAAATGCTCATTTTCATATTCACTTGTGTCATCCTAAGTTGAGGCTTTAAGTGCTTTCTTCTTATCCTTCTTGTCATTCTTCTCCTTATAATTGCTTTTGTAATTCTCATTATATTTGAGTAGAAAATATTGTGACTTTATGTGGCTGAGTTTTTTTACATATAAAGCCAATAATGTTAGAAGATTTATATTTTAAATCACCCTTATCTTGGAGAAGAGCTTCTTAAATTTGCTAGTCATTAAGCTAATGTCTTCTTTATCACTTCCACTAATTGATGTCTCTTCCTCTTTGCTTGATTCTTTCTTTGAGGCTTTAAATGCTAAGTTCTTTTTCTTAGGAAATGTTGTTTCTTCTTGTGTCTTTTTAAGGCTTAATTTGTATGAAAGAAGAGATCCAATAATTTCCTCCAATGGTAGTGTTATTAGATCCTTGACTTCTTGTACGGTCATCACTTTAGCTTCCATTACTTTGGGAGTGACCTAAGAAACTTTCTTATTATTTCAAAATTAGTATAAGTCTTTCCAAAAACTTTGAGAGCATTAATAATATCAATAAATCTAGCGTGCAGGCTAAATATATTTTCATTAGCTTCATTTTAAACAATTTATATTGATGTGTTAGCATGCTGACTTTTCTCCCCTTTAGTTGATTTATTCCCTTATGTGTAACTTTTAAAGTATGTCACATTTCATAAGCGTTTCACGTGTATAGAATTTATTAAATTCATTTCTTCCTAAAGTACAAAATATGATGTGTACGATCCTACTATTTAAGAAGATTAATCTCTTATCTTGAGAATCACATTTTTCCTTTAATTTAGATACCTTTCTGTTATCTATAATTTTTGTAGGAATAAAGGAACCATTTGAAACTATTTCTTATAGGCCAACACTTTCAATTATTAAGACAAATCTCATCCTAGTTTCCCAATAGAGGTAATTATTACCACAAAAAAAGTACTCCACTAATACTTTATCCCTCTTGGTTGAATAATAATGATAATGCTCATAAATATACCATTGTGATCTTTATTATATGATTTAATTTGAAATGCTAACTTAATAGACTCACTCTGATATCATTTGCTATCACTCAATAATAACCAGCTGTAAAGCACTAATCAACTAGTATAACATATTGGTAAACTAATATGCATTGAATGCATAGATTCACTAGTCATTGAGACATTGATTGTCCTATACATCAACCAGTGTTACAAAAAGCTCTAGATACACCAAATATAATAACTTTAACCTATATTAGTTAACTATTAACCTATATAGGTCAACCATTCCCCTCAAAAATATGATTTTAATAACTTTTAATACTTAAACTGAATTTGTTTAATACAATTACAATTTAAATATTTCTAAAATGTTTTCTAAAGATTGTTTGAAAGATCGAGAGACTTTTATTAAAACTAAAAGCTTTGATGCCTCTTAATGAATGAAAAAGACTCATACAATAAAGTGATATAAAATATTTATGCACGCTGAGACACTAACAATAACATTACAATTAACAATAAAATATTTAAAATGACTTTGATGAGCCTTGATCTTCTTTTATTCTTAGTTTGATCTTCGTTTTGACGATTGTAAACTTCATCTCTCTTTATCAATTGCATAAATTATCTTCTTGAATTTATGGCTTAATTTTGTTCTTATACCGTTTTTCATTAAAATAGTAACTCATTAGTAGTAATTTTATTTTGTTATCACTAAAACATCTATCGGAATATTTCTTAGTTTGACATTTTGTATTACGATGATTTTTGGTAGATCTAAAGCTAAAAAATAAAAAAGCTCCAAAATACAGTGCAACTATAGTGATAGACAAAACTAATAGTATTGTTTATGATGATTAGGCGTGGGCATATCTAATGAAAATCTTAACATTCATATGTTGAATACGTAATTAAAATATATCAGAACTTGTTTAAACCTTATCTTGAGTAAGTCTGCATAACAATTGGTGAAGTTATAATCTTTTATATCCAAAGAATTATAACAAAAAGATCCTAACATCAACAACACAGGAGGGTGTGGATATAAATAAGACCTAAGTGAAGGAGAAAAGGTATCTAAGTTTGTCATCTCTGTCTTGCAACTTCTCACAAAAATCTCTTTCTTTTTTTATTTTCAAGAGGAATTCGTGTTACTTTCTCTTCAATAGATGTTAACAATAGTAATGTCCATTATTAACCAACTTTCTCTATCTTGGTTAAAGGGAGTTGAAGCCCTTGGAGCTTTGTAAATTGGGAGATAATCGTGTTTTATAGTGAAGTATTTTGTCTATTCATATATTAAATTATTCTTTTGTGCTTTTGTTTTTATGATTATTTTGATTGATTTTTAATATGTGCGATTAGTTTATTGATTAAAAAAATAAAAGTTTAATTCCTTTAATCTTTATAATGCCTAGGAGTTCTTAATTTGTTGCATTAGAAATTGTTGACTTCTAAGAAGAGCATCAACTATATTAAATGCAACCACAAATATTGTATTATCTTGTTTCAACAGTCTTTCTTTTATTAAAGCTATTATTTAATTAAAATTTGGATCATTTCTAAGGTTTATAAATAACAAGGATTAATTGAATTACGTATTTTTGATTAGCTAATCCTAAAGAAAGGATGGTATTTAATACCATATTAAATATGTTACTAATGAAATAATTTTTTTATATTGATAATCAATCATAGTTCTAAATTTTAATAGTAAAAGCAACCATAAACCAAAGTTTATTTTACTAATAACTCTCTTTGTTATTACTTGTAAAATTTAATTTATTTTCTTCATTACAATGCTCATTTTGTTAATTTACGTAACATTTGACAGACAAAAATTTCACGTGAGAATGATCCCAACTTCTCTATATTACGATTATTTTTATTGCAGACGACATCAATACCAATCTGATTTAAACTTTTTACTATTCTTATAATTGAAACTCTTTAATTTTTAAACTTCATTAATGGAATGATATAGGCTAGATCAATTAGTCCAAATCTACCTATGACCATCCCTGACAAGTGCTTCTTTTAATGAATAAATGGAAAAGAGATAATAACGTGTAAATAATTGAACAAAATACTTTCATGATATTTACGACATCATTAGTAAAAGATCTTCAATGTTTATCATAATAAACGCTAGATGTTTTGAATATTTTTTATAATCAGCCTATGTATTTAACTCAATGTTTTAAAAACCGGACCGGGTATTGAACCGGTTGAAAGAAAAGTTTAAGGTTTAGAGGTTCAACCGGTAATGAACTGCTATCAAACCGGAATATAATAAATAAAATAAAAATTTTATAAGAATAAATAAAAAATAAAAATTTTATTGAAATAAAAAATAAACCAAAGTTTTTTTTATAAAGTGGACTCAACCTAATTACCTTTTTTATTAACTATTGAAACATTCCATTCATGTCAAACAAATGCATCCGAAATGCACCCAAAATTTTATTGGAATTGATAATTTTCAAATAAAGCCCATGGCCAAATGCACCCGAAATTATCACTACACTCTTCTTATCACTACACATGAAACATTCTATTCATGTCAAACAAATGCACCCGAAATGCGCCCGAAATTCTATTGGAATTGATAATTTTCACTACTTTCTTTTTCTAATATCCACTGTCACTTCCTCTTATCTCCACATCACCACTACTTTCTTTTTCTAATATCCACTGTCTCTTCCTCTCTCTACGCCTTTCATTTGGTGTATGGACTGACAGACTACCGAATGCCGGCGGCCATGAACCTTTGGAATGATGAGAATGCCTTCGTGATGGAGGCCTTTATGAACTCCGATCTCTCTACCCTCTGGCCACCTTCTCAGTCCTCCGCCTCCACGTCTGCCCCTCCCACCACCGAACCCACTAAACCTTTTCTCTCCCAGGGGACCGCCTCCGCCTCCGCCTCCGCTACCGCCACCGCTACCGCCATTGCTCTTCAACCAAGAGACCCTTCAGAAGCGCCTCCAGATCCTTGTTGAAGGAGCCCGTGATTGCTGGACGTATGCCATCTTCTGGCAGTCCTCTTATGACTACTCATGCTCCTCCGTCCTCGGCTGGGGCGACGGCTACTACAAGGGCGAAGAAGATAAAGCGAAAGAAAAGCTAAAGAGCTCCAGCTTTATCTTCTTCATCCGGTTATCAAATAACCGGTTCTTGGATAAACCGGCCGGTTTTTACATGCAACGGTTATTAACTAAAACCGAACCGGACACATGGCCGGTTCAGCCGATTTCTGGTTGGACCGGCCGGTCCGGTCCGGTTTTCACATCCTTGATTTAACTAATAGTTCATTTTCACAAGAAATTGGATAACCTTTATGAAGGACTTAAAATTCTAACAATGATAAACGCTCAAACTTAACTTGAAACTCTAAGATTCTAACAATGATAAACGCTCAAACTTAAACTTAACCTGAAGAAAGCCTAAGATACTGAATGAATTCCTCAGTTGAACTTCAGAGGATTTAGTTCCCATTGCCCCACCTGAGGAGCCTTAGTTCCCCAGTTAACGATATTAAAAATGTCAAATGTACCAACTGTCTCTCCTCGTTTTTGTTCTGTCGTTTCTCAATGCCTTGCAGACGAGATTGCAAATTATGCAAACACAACATTGAACTTGGTATACAAAGATCAAAATTGCCTCAAAAGTGCGAAGCTGGAGGAATCATTGGTGAACCAAACAATTTAAGGAGAATCCCGACGCAAACAAAACTATCAGTCGCTCAACTTCTTAATGATTTTGGACAGTGCCGAATAGGTTCCAAAGCCTGATGATACAAGTCCTACGGTAATGATCACAATACAAAACGCAACCTACAAAAGCAACCATAAAACAGGGCAAAGATTAAAAAAAAAGAGAGAGAAATGGAAAAGGAAGGGGTAGGGTATACCTGAAGGCGGCTTACTTTGTCCCTCAATATGCTCAGGAAGCAAGCACATGGAAGTATCAAGGTCTGCCGTAGATGTTACTAGTTAATAGTTATGCCGGTATTTTCAGACTACTCTTCATGATTGAAATGGTACCAGAAAACTTACCACAAGCATTGTGAGTAGAGATCCAATTAGTGACAATACCAGACCTGAGACCAAAAAAAAAAAAAGATCGTGAAACTACGTCCTGGTGTAAAAACATTTCTAAACCCATCTTTTACTAACCGAAAAAGGGAACAGCAAGACCAACAAGCAGGGAGGAGATCACCAGGACTGTCCTAATGCACATAGCATATATGTGAGATTTCATGTGGTTCGATGGTAACAACTCCTCCAGACTCATCGCCACAGGGGAAATAGTGATCGCATATGTGCTTAGGATTAAGGATAATTCCGAATAACATTAAGAACATCCAGTTTTTTTCTACGTCCTGGTCCAATTGAATCAATTAAGAACCACACACAAGTGTCATTTATGTTCCTTTCGTTATTTCGTAGACTAGCAGTGCTATTAATGAAAACAACTTATCTTTTTAGAAACGGAAAAGGAAAATAACAATTACTTGAACAAAAGGATATTTTGTGAATGGACTAATGACCTGCAAGAACAAGTAGAAAGCATTAGGATAACCACTTGCCCCATAATCAATATACATATTTTAGTCAGAAGCTTCAATTTGAAATCTGAAAGTGGCAACGCAAAGAGCATAAGATCATGACTCTTTGAGCCTTCGTTCTTTACGGATTTTGTTAAGAAACTAGCCTGATAAACTTAATATCTTGTGAATGAATTTAAAAAAGAAAAAAGAAAACAGCAACTTGTATATATTGGAACCAAGTTAGCAAACATTAATTTCTTTTAAAATAGGATCTATTGAAATTGGAGATCATACCGTCATCCACACAGCAATCTTGGAAGCAACTAGATTTTGGGGCAAGTTAAGAGTGTACTGCGACTCTGTTGATTCTCCAAACATACTATATCCCATAAAAGCAACTCCAGCATACATTAAAGTGCAAATACTAAAGCTGCATGCAAGACAAAGTCCAGTTTACAATACAACTTTAGCGGTAATTAAGACATAATATGAACAACTCTAATGATAACTAAGACGGGATTCCAATTTTACCATGTAAAGAGAACTGCAGGGAATTTATTTGGTTGCACCATTGAGGTATAAATGTTTGGGAAAACGGCATGCCCAGAATAGCAATAACCATATAGACCAATAGCAACAGGAAGAGTTCCCAGATTTATCAGTGTCCCTTTGCTATGAATATCAACATGATCGACCAGACCAACCCAAAATAAGCAGAGGACCACCACCAATGTTGCAATTACTCCACCAGCTGAAGGAAATTGTAGAAATGTTGTCGAATATAAAAATATAAAATGAAAGACTGTCATGTTCTTGAATATGCAAAGACTAGAAAATTCCCAAGAACCATCCTAATTAAGGCCTGAATGTGATTAATACAGTACGAAAGGGAAATCACAATACACCTCCATATTATGCTATGGATCAAAGAAGCAGCATAAGTTGAATAGCAGCAATTAGTAAATGTGATTGATATTTATTGAATCTCAAGTAGCATCCATCTAAAATCTATATAAGCAGCTTGGACATGAGATACTCACCAGATATATAACTGAGGACACTCAGATCTCGCAGCCAAACTGTTGGAATAACTGCTACAGTTATCAAAAGAGCAAATAAACGGTGCGAATCCAACTCAAGTCCACCAATATTAATGTGGGCATTTGGAAATAATGACGATAAGTTGTCACTCTCCAAAATAATGTATTCAACGCAACAGGCCTGCAGGTGAAGTAACCAAACAGTGCGCAATTAGTAAACATCAGCTGTCGCATCTTCGCAAGACAAGACAAACATTCAAACAAATAAATAAAGTAACAGCTGTACTTACATATAATTCGACGTACAGTATTATCTGCACAGCAAAGAACCAAAAGGGGACTCTTAGTGGTTGGTGAAGTATATTTATTAACAACTTGTCTGGTAAGATTTTCTATTGTATGATTGGGCACTTACTGAAATGACTATTCGTCCTGCGGTACCAAATGCAGCTTGGCCAATATCTGGGTAAGTTTCAAGCCCAGGTTCACTATCTAAACAGTAACGCAAAAGCATGCCGGTGTAGAAAGACAGAACTCCAAACATCAGCAATATTAAGAGACCAAGCCATCCTCCTTCTTTAACAGCATAAGGAGTGGACAATATTCCAACTCCGCATAAAACGTTCATCCCTGCATTAATTTTTTTAATGAAACTTAAATTCTTAGTACCGTAAGTGAATTTCTTTAGAGAGGAGCATGAGAACCAGACGCATGTTGTTGATACTATAATGGATCCTTCCATGTGCTACGAACTAGACGACAGGACCTGTAAGTTTGTTTTGTTCGTTCCCATTATAAAGATAACTAATTATAAGCTACGGAGTTTTTGGTCCCCGTAACCTGTGAGCCAAATTTAGATTAAGACTCGTAGTAACCCAACGATGGAATAGTGGCAATACAGTGACTTATCAAGTTGTCACTACGGACAAAAACAGACTCCTCTGTTCCCATTTTTAAACATGTAGCCTTTCCAATTCGCCATGAGACGAAGAGTTACATGTTCTGTAAGGTATCATCTGTCCACTCTACGCCATGTGCTTATCCTAAAAAACATGCTACTAAAAAACATTAAAGATGCGCTTTCTACGACCAAACCATTCAAGATCAGCATGATCAATTGTCATTTCCCTTTTTGTTTGTTGGCTAAACATTCAACAAGTTATGCAAATGCTAATTAACAGATCATCATCATACCATTAAGCACGGCTTGGTTGAAGGAGCTTTCACGGGAAATGGGAAGTTCATGTGAAACCATGGATGGCTTCTCATCTTTTCTGATTGAAGATCTTCTGGACGGAATAGGAGGAAGTAGAGAATGGGAACTGCGCCTTGGGTGTGAAAGTTGCTCATCTTCTACCTTGTACAGTAGAGGTTTGTCTATAGAAGGTAATACCTCAGGTGTGTGCCTCCTTGTTAGTGAGGAGGAAAGAAATGAACTGCCCAATCTCGACAATGAAGGAGTGCCCAAGAAGTTGATACTTGGGGACGGTACACTGCTGTATAGATCAATGGACTGCCTGGAACATGAATAAACGGAGAAAGCTGAGTTCTTTGAATCGAAAATTTTATGCACATCCATCTTTTATTTACAGTTGGAAGTTCAAAACGACGGTGATACTAGAGTCCACTTTTAAAGAGTCAATCAATTACAAACCGAAAGGATTAAAACCCAATCTGGGAGAATCTTGGCTGATGACGCTAGCATCCATTCAAGTACCTTGAGTCATGTAACCATTCAGAGTTTATGCAACTATGTCCCACGTGAAAATCGAAACATGTCGGCAATTCATGGCCAATCAATCTACTTTTTACGTAACAGGAAAGCGAACGTTGAATAATGGAAACATAAAGTAGAACAAACAGAGAGAGATGTGGAGGCGACCTGTAACTTTGTGGCCACGAAGTGGTGTAAGATCCCATTTTATTTTGTTGCCGGTTATCATTGGAAGAATCGTCCAAGTCTGATCCCGTACCGTCTTCTTCCTCTTGTCTGTTAAGTTCCTTTTCTTCGTCGTCTTCATCACTCTCAATGTAAAAACTCTGTTCTGAAACTGAATTCTTCATTTTACGCCTACTCTGTTCTGATACCGAATTGCACTGCACTAATTCATGTTTTGTTGTACGAGAACATAAATCAAGAGCACCTTAAAACAAATATAATGGAAGAAAAAGCTGGGGACCTTTTTCCAATTTAACCTTTATTTGGCAGCTTTCTTTGATTGCATTACCTGAAATGGCAACCAAAAATATTAAGAATAACCATTAGCAAACAAAGGAATGCCATACAAGGCGAAAGAATTTATACGACTATTGAAGATTTGTTTCCATGTTTTCCAACCTATTCACAGTTGTGCATTTGGAAAGAAAATACTCCCCTATTAACAACACGAGGAAAACCATATAGACACATGGGGAGAAAAAAGAAAAATAACAGGGAAAAACTAGACCATGAAGATTTTCAAGGAATGCTTAAAATACGTAAAGAAGTTTGTAGAGTTTACACAGACTCTGTGTTTAGTTACTGGGGAAACACGTGAAAGGAGGGGTGTATATTTTGCGGACTGCGGATTTACCCTTTCTCAGCTTTTCTTTGGGTTTAGAACTGAAAAACTGCCATAGGAAAAGAGAGAAAAGTTCCGAAAAAAGGTAAGATTTGAAACCTTTCGTTTTAGTCAACTTCCGATAGATAATTCCGGAATCCCCCAAGGCCACAGTCGTTAGGAAAAAGAAACAACAAAAAGGTTCAAAGCAAGCGTGAGCTGAGCTCTACTAAGTCATTCATCTCGAAAACAAGAAAGAGAGAGCATGACTGTTGTGTAACCTGTGATCTGATAAAACACGAGCAAACACAAATGGTAATAACAGAAGTCCAGAAAATGAGAGGGGGAGAGAGAGAGTGTTTGTTTACCTTAGAGCATGGCCTATTGATAGAACCAAATTGGTTTTTATAAGCAGTCGTAACGGTATGATGAAAATTTAATTGGAATCAACCATCCGAAGCCTAATATCGTGAATTATTGTTTACAATGCAAGTTGTAGTTCAATGTTTTCTTTTTCAGCCCACCGAAACAAGACCAGATCTCCCGTTCAATATTATGGTATCTTATTCTGTCCCATGAATCTCAACTATTCATTTATGCAGGTCTTACATTCATTTATGCGGCGGGACTCATCCTGTCCAATATTATGGTATCTTATTCTGTTCAATGTTTCTCAACTATTCATTTATGCGGGTCTTACCTTCATTTATGCGAGACCCACATAGGACCCGCATAAATGAATGGTTTAGATTCATGAGACAGAATAAGACACCATAATATTGGATAGAGGTATTATAGTACTTAAGGTAGAATCCAGATCCTCTGTCCAATATTACTCTGTCTTATTCTGTCTTATAAAATCTCAACCATTTATTTTACGGGACCCATGCGGGACCTACTTAAATAAATGACTGAGATTTATTGGACACAATAAGACAACATAATATTGGACAGAGGATCTGGACTCCTTAAGGTATGGTCAGCTCAACTATAAGGGTCTGCAGTTGTTAAAATAAAGACAAATAGTTAGTGGCTTTCCTACTACAAAAGAAGGTATGTGAAGAGTGTGTGCTTGGAAAACAAGCAAAGAAATCATTTCCTGTTGGAAAAAGCCAAGCGAGCAATAGAGATTCGTAAGCTACTACACTTAATTTATGTGGACTGATCAAGAGTGAATCTCTTGTGGGAAATAAGTATTTTTTGCTATTTATATATAAATTCAATTGGATGAGTTGTTTTTTTTTCTTTTTCTGCATATGAAGTTAGAAACTTTTGATCATTTTAAGAAATTTAAAGCTATGGCAGAAAAGCAAAGTGGGAAAAATTTAAAGGTACTCTGTATAGATCGAGATGGTGAATTTCTCTCAAAGGAGTTCATTGCATTTTTTGATGAATGGGGCATTAAAAGGGAGCTCATTGCGTTGTATACTCCAGAGCAAAATGACGTGGTTGAACAAAGGAATCGTACAATGGTGGAGATGACCCGTTTAATGATGAAAGCCAAAGGTCTTCCTAACTCCTTTGGGGTAGAAGATATTGCTACAGTCGTCCACATCGTCAATCTATCTCCCACAAAAGTTGTCTAGAATCAAGCTCCTTATGAAGCTTGGAATGACAATAAACCATCAGTGAGCCATTTACGCATTTTTGGTTGTGTATGCTATGCTTTTCAAACTATGGATAAACATAAGTTAGAAGATAAGTCGCAAAAATTTATTTTTGTGGGCTATAGTTCCAATTCTAACACGTATTTTCTTTATGATCCGGTAAATAATTTGTATTGTTGTTACTAGAGTTGTGGTATTTGATGAGCAAGTAGTTTGGAAGTGGGAAAACAAAGATGAGAATCAAAAGATATCAATTGTAGACATTGAAGTCGATAAAGAGGCAATAACTCCAATCAATTCACCAAACTCGACACCAGCAAAAACAAGCCCATTGTCAAGTACTACCTTTTCATCTAGAGAATCTCCTTCCAATGAGCTAGCTCAACTGCGCAGAAGTGAGTGTGGTAGAATACCTCAATGTTGATTTGAAATTGAGGGAGAGGCTACATCGTCATTAGTTCTATTTGCTGGAGATCCGATATGGTAGAAGAAGCTATGGAAAAGCAGGAATAGAGAGATGCGATGAAAGATGAATTGGCACCCATACAACGTAATCAAACGTAGGAGTTAATTGATCTTCCCAAAGGTAAAAACTACATTGGTTTGAAGTGGATTTTTAAAACAAAGTCTTAGCTGATGACAGTATTCAAAAGCACAAAGCAAGGTTAGTAATGAAGGGATATGCCTAACAATAAGGAATTGACTACGAGGAGACATTCTCACCTATAACTCGGTTTGAAACAGTTCGTATAATTTTGGCATTAGTAGCTCAAAGAAATGGAAAGTTCATCAGTTTGATGTTAAGTCGGCATTCTTGAATGGAGAACTACATGATGAAGTATAAATGAGTCAGCCCCCTAGATTCGAAGATTCAAGCAAACCAAATAAAGCGTACCACCTAAAGAAAGTACTTTACGGGCTCAAATAGACCCTTAGAGCGTGGTATAACAAGATTGATGAATTCTTGCACAAAAATGACTTTGAAGGAAGTATGCATAAGCTGAATTTATATATCAAAAGGCAAGGTATTAAAAACTTGATGATAGCAAGTCCATATGTTGACGACATAATTTATACTAGTTCATCCTCACAACTCATATATGAAGAGATAATAGATTTGGGAGAACTTCATTATTTCTTGGGGTTAGAAGTTGTTCAAAGTAAAGAAGGAATTTTTATTTCATAAAGGAAATATATTGAAGACACTTTAAAGAAGTATAACATGGTGAACTACAAGACAACAATCACGCCCAAGAACATCAACGAGAAGCTGCAAGTTGAAGATGGTACGGGGCTAGCTGATGGAAACCAATATAGAAGTCTAATTGGATGACTCATTTATGTGACCCACTCATGATCTAACATCAGTTTTTTAGTGGGAATGTTGCCCAGATTTATGCATCATCTAACGAAGTATCACTTTGGTGTTACGAAGAGGGTTTTGTGATACTTGAAAGGAACAAAAGAAGTGGGAATTTGGTTTCGGAAAACAATATCCTCTAATCTCAAAGGTTATAATGACAATAATTGGGCAAGACCTGTTGATGATAGAAGGAGCACCTCTAAAAACTATTCTGTACTTGGATCGATAACAGTCTCATAGAGTTCAAAGAAACAAAGCACAGTGGCTTTATCATCCACAGAAGCATAATATGTTACTATGATAGCTTCAGCATGTCAGGTAGTATGGTTAAAGAGGATTTTACGAGATTTGGGACGTGAACAAGATGAAGCTACAAATATGTTTTGTGATAGTAAATCAGTGGTGATGTTAGCAAGAAATCTGATCTATTATAGTATAATAAAACACTTTGAAATCAAGCATCATTTTATCAGAGAATTGCTTTCTAATGGTGAAATTAAACTGGAGAATTGCACGACAGATCAGCAGGTTGCAAATATTCTTACAAAAAATTGGCCTCAGAAGAAACATGAAGAGTGTTGTATTCAACTTGGACTCTCTAAGTTCAAATGAAGGGGGAGTGTTGGATGTTGAGGTTAATCCGAACTTGAAGGAGTTTTTTACGACTTGTTTGTTTTATTTCTAATAAACTAGAGGATTAGTTGGGATTATCTAGTTGTTATCTTTCCTACTTCATAGCTAGATTGGTAAGAAAATTTCTTTTTGATATAATTCCAAGTAGGAGAATTTAGATATTAATTACAATATTTAGATATTATCCATATTAGAAAATTTTATATATTATCAAAATATCTAGATAAAAATAATTAATTTATGGTATAAAATAAATATTAGAATATGTGATAATATAACAAGTTAAAATGTATGGTTATAGTTAGTTTAACACATCTATAAATACTCATCCATCTAGTTGTTTTATGTACCAAGAAACAAGTTCAAGCATCTAAAAGTGCAATATGTGAGAATTCCAATCTTTTAGGTTTTAATATTTGTAACTTATAAAGTGATTATTATAATTCCTCTTTGTACTTATAATAATATTTCATATGTATTCTTTTTCTACCAAATTGAGTTATATTTTTACTCTATCCATCTAATCATTCCAACAAATGATATTAAAGTCATGTTACAGTATGCATATCTACTTACCATATGCGCTATGGTTGCTATTATAAATGAACCATTCACATCAGAAAGCAAGTTGGATATTACTCGTTTTTTAAAGTAATTATGTAATGTTCATGCATACAATTAATGTTTACGTAAAATAGTGGAAGCTATTTCTATTAGCTCAAAGTAATTTGGGATAGAAATATGAAAACCAAATTTAAGATTGATAAGTTCAACGAATATAAATTCTCATCGTTAAAGCTGAAGATCAAAGGTATCATTACAAAGGATAATTGCCTTGTAGCTATTAGTGGAAGGCCGACAGGCTTTGTAAATGATGCCAAATGGAATAGACGTATATGAGTGTTTTTGCAAATATTTATATAGCTTTAAGTGATCAACTTTTCTTAAGCGTAAAGGAGAAGAAAACAACAAAAGAGATTTGAAATCATCTCACAAAGTTGTATAAGGTTAAGTTACTTTATAATAAATTTTTCTTAAAATAAATCTAGTGATTAAGCATATTAGTATTTTAACTATTTTATTGTCTCAACTCACATTATAGGGTTATAGAGTAGAGCCACATGAATTTGTCAAATTTCTACTTTAAAGTCTACCTAGTTCATATGATTAACTGATCATTAATTTAATCAGAGGTCCTTTTACAACTACCTAGTCTTTGATGATGTTGCAGTCGTAGGAAGAAAGTTGGTGCAAGAATAAGGAAAACAAATCATCTAGTTCATAACAAGTTGAAACTTTGATAGTGACAAGAAGGAGATCAACATAATGTGACCCATATAAGAGCCAAAATCATGGTAAATCAAATTCAAAAAGTAAGAAAATTTTAAAATATTACAATTGTGTAATAACAATTGTCACAAAAAATGATTGTTGGAATTTAAATTAAAAAAAACTTCAATCCTTAAGGAAATTTCACAAGTACTTTAGATGAGGACAATGTTATATATTATAAAGTAGCAATAACAATTGAAAGTAAGAAGTCATTACTCTAAGGTATGGCGCTTCAACTCAGGAGCTATTTTTCATATTACCTCTAGAAGATAATGGTTCCATCATTATAAACATAATTTAGTAGAATTTAGCAATAATAATTTTTAACTATTATTAGAAAAATTTACATTTATTGATAAGTTAAAAATAACTAGATTATTTACCAATTTAAGAATAAGTTTTTATTTAACCCTAAGGAATAAGAATTTTAAATGTCCTCTGTAAGTCTTGAAGTAAATCACAAGTTAGTATTATGATAATCAGCACACAAGAAGGGGGGTTGAATTGTGTATACTTTTTCGTTT
>JANKOE010000206.1:28559650-28574027 GCA_026284465.1 Erythroxylum citrifolium | reverse complement strand
TTTGTTCCGAGGGCCCAAAGGTCCTCGATTGTGGTTCTGTTCCGAATAGTTGGGGCTCCGGGGTCGGGTCCCAACATGAAGTATGTCTTTAGTTTGTAATTTGCTTAAAAAGACCAACCACAAGATGAAGGAGCATCTTGGGTTGTTTCCCTTAAACCAAACTAATGTATGCCAAGGGGTTATTTCTATGGGAGGTCTTAAAAAGGTATAGGCTGAAGAATTGGTGTAACATCCTATCCTCATATTAAGAGTTAGGACCCGAAATTTCAGTACATGTGAGCTTAAAGATAAGACAATGCATTTTCTTGCTCATGCATCATGTTAGCATATATGCACCTAAATACTGAATGTTTTCATATAAAAAGTGGTACAAACATTCATTGACAACTTTCGGGTATAAATGATATTAAATGTGATTTTACTGGAAATGAGGAGTAGAATGAGGAGAAAGAGTGATCTTGGTATGAGTTGTGATAAGGAAAGATTTAGAAAAAAGGATTGGTAGTGATTTGGAAAATGTTCACTGAGTATGCTTCGGTCTGTTAGCTATAACTTTTTCTCTAGTTATCCAAACGAGATGATTCTTAATTTGGAGTAAACTAGAAACGTATGGCTACATTTCTTATGAAGACATCAAATTTCAATTTTATCTCTAAGAATCTCAAAAGTTGTCATGAAGATAAGAATTTGGTGCAGTACGTTGGTGTATCAATGGAAAATTCGTCTTCAGAATTTAGGGGCAAATTTGAGATTTATATAAATAGATTTTAACAAAAGTGCCTTTGGAAATTGTAGATCTTTCTTTTATCTTTCCAACGGTATATAGTATGAAAATTTTAGACATCGGAGTCAAAAGTTATGATCCTTATAAATGGAGACATTATGGAGAAAGAATGAGATGGAACAAAATGAGACGGAAGGAAATGGAACGGAAGGAAATGAGACGGAAGGAAATAAGACGGAAGAAAATGAGATGGAAGAAATGAGATGGAAGAAAATGAGACGGAAGAAAATGAGAGGGAAGAAAATGAAACGGAAGAAATGAGACGGAAGAGAATGAGACGGAAGAGAAGGAGACGGAAGAAAATGAGACGGAAGAAAATGGGCAAATAATATAAAAGAGCCCATGT
This sequence comes from Erythroxylum citrifolium, assembly GCA_026284465.1. Taxonomy (NCBI): domain Eukaryota; kingdom Viridiplantae; phylum Streptophyta; class Magnoliopsida; order Malpighiales; family Erythroxylaceae; genus Erythroxylum; species Erythroxylum citrifolium. The sequence continues at coordinate 28,572,897 of JANKOE010000206.1, read as the reverse complement.
GATATACTTGATTGTTCATCTTAGCCCCTGTGTTTTTAATTCGTTCATCTTAGCCCCTGTGTTTTGTAATCTCATTCAAGATACCCATTTGAATTTTTTCGGACAAAATCACCCTTGGATTATTTGAATACATATTTTTTGTCTAATTTTGTCTTATACAGATTTCCAAGGGTAATTTTATCCGAAAAAACTCAAATGGGAATCTTGAATGAGATTATAAAACACAGGGGCTAAGATGAACGAATTAAAAATACAGGGGCTAAGATGAATAATCAAGTATATCACAGGGGCTCTTTTATGTTATTTGCCAAGTATTTTCAAAATAGGTTTTTATATTTAACGAAAACGATTTGCTTGCGTCGACTTTGTCTTCAGCCTCTTATGCTATTTCTCCATCATTGCGTCATTTGTCATCTTATGCCTTCTTCTGCATTTTCTACCGGTTGTGATTTCTTCATCTTCTGTCATCTTCTGCCCTCTCCTGCATTTTCTATTGTCTGTGATTTCAAAGTTTGTTTTCATCTGTTTATGTGTGTGTTGTAACTTGTTGCTTGACTGCTGTTATTTGCGTTGAAACATAACAGGTCCATCACCTTCTCTTCTTCGAAATCATGCAAGAGAGTGCATGTTATGGTATAGTAACATGCACATTTTGCTGTAGCATAATTAAAATTGATTCATTAAATTCATCAGCGTTGTTTTGTTTTATGAGAGAGGCCTTTCTTGTGTTTATCACTAGATAGTGCTCAGGTATAGCATCACTACATAATACCTATCTCAGATATGCTACTTGATCACCTAGCTGAGGAATATAACGATATCCCTCCTTGTGCTTTGACAAATCCTGAAGTGGAAAAAGTGAATGGAAAGTTGTAGTATGAAAGTATCTTGTATGTCTCAAGTGAAGATGTGATCATTTGTTTACCTTGTCTGAAGATAAAGTAAAAAGGTTACAATTTCAGGAATATCTAGTTCATTAGTAAGAATTAGCTCCAGTGAACAATTAGTTGTGTTCCTAGGTTTGGAGCATTGGTAACTATCTTAAAGCACCTGATATTTTGGTGGTATCATTATTCATGTTTGTATTCACGTTTCTAATTGGTCAAGGTACTCCTTGAAGGCTCTATTTTTGCAATACAATGCTTGTTTCATTTAAGATCACCATTATTTAGAATAGGATATTAATTCTTGAAGCTATAGTTTTGAATTATTGCTTAAATGGCGAAAGTTTTGGAGGATTTCCTTGAAGCCGTTTAATACATTGACATAAAGAGAAGTAGTTTATGAGATAAGAAGATTGTATGAAAGAGGAAAAGAAGAGAGCTAGCGGAGAGGAAAGAAGAGTGGTCCAACATATTAATTTGTCAAATAAGTGACTAGTGAGGTGAGAACAAAGAGTTGCGTGAAAGAGGAAAAGAAGAAAGCTTGCGAAGAGTAAATAGTAAGGTGGTCTAACGTAGTAATTTGTCAAATCAGTGAATAGTGAGGGGAGAACAAAGAGTGGTGGTAGAGAGAAGCTTGTGGCAGTGAAGAGAGCCGAAGTGGGGCTATTGGCTTGACCATCATACATATATTATGAATTTTCTTAAATTTACATCTTTATTTTTATATTATAGAATCAAATTTACACCTTTATTTTTGTTCAATCATTTCCATGCACCTTATGAATTTAACATTTAATATGGTTGTCTCATGTTTATATTTAACCATGTTTACCATTTAATACTTTGTAGAAATTGTTATGATTCATCGCACTTATATGCGGTTACATTTACTGATGGAAGGTTTGAACAAAATGAACGATTCAATGATTATTTGGAAATAAATGAAAAAGATGGGATATGGAAAGATACCATAGAGATGTATTTAATCTCCTTGATGGTTGATGAAGTGAAGAAGGGAAATCAAATGACTACTACCTTTTCCAGGTCTGGTTGGAAGAATATGAAAGCAGGGCTTCAAACAGAATTCAATAAAGAGTATAATGATATTCAATTGAAGAATAAGTATAATGAATTAAGGGCTAGATTGAAGAATTTCTAGAACTTATTGAAAGAAACAAGAATCGGTTACAACTTCCTTACTGGTGAAGTTAATGCTACAAATGAATGTTGGAAAGATCTATTTAAGGTAAAATATGTCCTTTTTTATTAATATATCATATTATATAATATTTATTTTCATATTCTTTTCATCATTATAGATGCATAAAATGGCTCACAGATTCAAGAAAAAATGATGTAAGGAATTTTCAGACTTGTGTCATATTTTTGGAGACATTACTGCAACTGGTGTGCATGCACATCCATCAACTAAATCTCCATCGAATAGTATAAAAGAGCAACATGAAAATGATGTTGATGAAGATTACTCGTACAACGAAAAAGAAAATCAAGATATAAGTTCTATATCTAAGAGAAAGAAATCTCCTAAGAATAAGAAGGAAAAGAAGGCACATTTTAACATTGTAGAAGTGGTCTTGGTTGTACTTTGTGAACAATCAAATAGGAAGAACGATTTACTTGTGAAAAAATTGAGTGAAACATCATCCACTGCAGAGAATAGGTCTCAAAAGTGTAACAATGGAATGTATGATGTCCTTAGATGAATTAGGTGCTGACGGTGTGTAATATGGAAAAGCTATAAAGGCTTTACATAATTCTCCATTTTATAGGGATATTTTTATAAAGATGACAGATACAAGGAAGCTTTAGTTATATTTTTATGTTATTACATATCAAATTGTTATTAATTTGACACTTTTATTTTAAACATTATTCCATAGTTTGAATATTTCAAGTTTGTGATTTGTATGAATATTTGACTTAATGTATGAATATTTTGTCCAAATTCGGTTAAATTTTTTGATTGAATGTTTTATTAATTAATTAATGTTATTAGATTTCGAATCAGAGTCTGATGATAAACGTAAGAAGGTAATCATTGTTTCTTTAGCTAGGGGAGAGAACAAATATTTTCATTTACAAAAGCAACCATGTAGAACTTCTGCTCTACCAGGTCATTATTAGATAATGGAACTTTTGAATGGGAATCCTATAAGGATTTATGAAAACTTAAGAATGAGAAAGATAATATTCTTAAGCTTATGTGATGAGTTGAAGAGTTTAGGAGGCTTAAAGGCAACAAGTCATTTGATCGTAGAGGAACAAGTAGTAATTTTCTTAATGACTATAGGACATAGTGAGACAACTAAAGTCAATGCAGAACGCTTTTAACATTTGACTTGGACAATTTTGAAGCACTTTCGTAAAGTCTTATATGTAGTTAATCGTCTTGTAAAAAGATTCATTACTCTACCATCTTTACTAATACACCTCCTAAGATTCAACATAATTCAAAATTATTTCCATGTTTTCATGTACATTTATATATTTAAATACTATTTTAATTATATTCTTATGATTAATAATTATTTTAATATATATTTAAATTTTTAGGATTGTGTAGGAGCAATAGATGGTACACATATTGATACACATGTTCCAACCAATAAACAAATACCATACAAGGACAAAAGAATTAATCCAACCCAAAATATTATGTGTTGCTCATTTGACATGCATTTTACGTATGTAATGGTTGGATGAGAAAGTACTGCAAATAACTCTCGAGTTCTTTTAGACACAGTGCCAAATCCAGCAAATCAATTTCCTATACGTCCACAAGGTAATATATTATTTTAAATAAACATAGTAATTATGATTCATTTTTAATATTTTTTGTTAATATTATTTTTTGTTAATATTATGTTCTTTATATGTTAGACAAGTAATATTTGGTTGATTCGAGCTACACTAATATGCCTGGATTTCTTTTACCGTATCGAGGTGAAGCATATTATTTGCGAGATTATAGAGGCAAAGGAAGACCTCAAGGTCTACATGAATTGTTCAACTACAGGTATTCTTCATTAAGAAATGTTATTGAAAGATGTTTTGGCATTCTGAAAGTAAGATTCCCTATACTTAAAAACATCTTGAGTTATGATATGAAGAAACAAAAATACATCATTATTGCTTGTTGTGTTATACATAACTATATTAGAATGTATGGACATAGTGATAAATTATTAGAAAATTATGCTACAAACGAAGAACAAATTAAGGAAAGTGAAAATGAACATCATTATTGCTTGTGTTATACATAACTATATTAGAATGTATGGACACAACGATGAATTATTAGAAAATTATGCTAAAAACGAAGAACAAATTAAGGAAAGTGAAAATGAAAATGCAAGTTCTCAAATGGAGTATAATATCACTTCAGTACAACTTCGAGGTATGTCTTGGAAGCGAGATAAAATTGTTAGACATATTTGTAGTGATTATATTATTTCTAATTGATTTATGTTTCTTTTTGTAAATGATAATATGATTATGTTTTCAAGAACTATAGTATGATGTACATATTTTATTGATTAGAATGACTTAATATAATTGTTAATTTATGTAATTTTGTTATATACAATTAATGTGAATTTTTTAAATAATATTTGATTTGCATATATTTTAATTTTAGCTATAATGATAATTAATTGGTTTAAAAATATAATGTATTATATTATAATCATTACACTTAAGATTATAATTACAAAAAATAGGAACATAATTATAAAACCAAGCATGTTTTTGTTTGTAGTTTTTTATTACAAATTTCAACCAAACAGATGTTTGTTTTCAGTTTTTATATTATAAATCTCAACCAAACAGATTTTCGTTTTTCTATGAAAAAAACAAAAACAAAAAGCAAAAAACAGAAACAAAAAACAACAGAAAAGCAGAAGTAGAACAAATGAACTGAGTGTTCACAAGCTTATTGAATTGATGATGTGTGTGCGTATCAGAGATGAGACCTCCAAGTTAATAGAGTAATATGACGTTATCTTCCACACCTAATTAGGTTAGATATTCAATCCTTTATTTTTGAAGATGAATTTTTTAATTTAAGTGGCCACGAGCCATTTAGTACAAATTCATCACAAGATTGAATTTATGTTTAGACCTTTCCTTGAATTCCAATTCTTTGCTTTATCTTTACAACGACAAGTTGACTATATGATGATCAGAAATCAATCAATATCAGGCACAATCAAAACATCAATCCAAGTTGGTTCTTTATTATCCTTGCCAACCTAGCATTTTGACTCTGCCTTCCAATTTCCCATCTACTGCAAAAAAAAAGGAATTCAATGCCAAATCTTCATCACCTTAGCTAGCAGTTCCAATACCATTTTTAATCTTCCTTCAAACGAATCCCATTCAGACTCTTATTATTTATAAGTCACATATCCCGTTAAGACACCGCATTCTCTCACCTTTTTGTTTCCATTTTCTTGCGCTAAAATGAAGAGAAGCTTCCCTGAGGCAGAGCTTGATAGCATTTCCATGGCTAACTGCCTCATGTTGTTGTCTCAAAGGGGGGACTCATCTTTCCCTTCTTATGGAGCCATAAGCAATTCATCCAGTCGTGTTTTCGAGTGCAAGACATGCAACAGGCAATTCCAGTCGTTTCAAGCTCTCGGCGGCCACCGTGCCAGCCACAAGAAGCCTAGGTTAATGGGTGGAGAAGCCAGCTTCGATACTCAGTCGCCTGCAAAACCTAAGACCCACGAGTGCTCCATTTGCGGGCTTGAGTTTTCAATAGGTCAAGCTTTGGGGGGTCACATGAGGAGGCACCGAACAGCCATGAACGATCAGACCCTGCAAGCTCCCTTGAGCCCTCATAGTGCACTGGTCCCTGTTGTTAAGAAATCCAATAGTCGCAGGATTTTGTGTCTGGATTTGAATTTGACTCCCTATGAGAATGATCTGGAGCTGTTTAAACTAGGAAGAGCAGCTCCTACTGTTGATTGTTTCTTTTAGCTCTCAAATATGTGATCTGACTGACAGCACAGCACAGCACAGAAATCTAGTTTAGGACATTTTTCACTTGTATTTTGAAGAATATAGGATCACCGCTTTGGGGATCATATTTGTTTATTATTTGTTCATATGAATATACAATAAGAAACTAATGATATGGAGTATCTCTATAACTGATTTAATGCTCTTTAATATTTCTTCCATTAGTTAAGGCAACCATTTTTGTTTTTTCTTTTTCTGCAACCAGAATTATCATCACAACGCGTAGCAAGTTTTTCAAGAAAAACCCTTCTAATCCTTTAGAATTTCAACCTTTTCGGTTTCTCCAGCTAAGAGATAGCTGCGTGTTGGATGTAGAAAACTTCATAGGACTCCAAACCCATGACCACTCTGAATTTAGTGATCTCAACACCACTCGACCTATTAAGATCTTGCGTATTAAGCTAAGCATATTGTGGAGAGATGGTGCGGTCTGGGACACGAAAAGATTTGATGAGTCTTAGAGTGATCTTAATGATCCAATCCCCACACGATCGAGTAGGGTGAGGACCTCAATTAGTTTCAGACAATTTTTCAACTTCAGGATAACCACTTACACACCAAAATTCATTTCCTTTCAAAATAGGAGTAAATGCATTGGAAAACGACGACCTTCCAAGGATCAAAGGATGCCCGTACGTGGTTGATTTGTTAAAATGATGAAAAATTAAAAAAAAAAGTACTTATTGCATATAACCGATGGATCGCAACTTCCAAAAACGTTTTCCCTATTGCCAACATCGATTTACGTACGTACACCTCAAATTTATTCCAAAAACATGCAAGCATATCTAGTTGTAACTTCAGCAATGTCGTCCATTATAAATTTATTTGTGTTTTAGTTTAATTAATTAAATTTACAGACTTAATGAAATTAACTTGCCTTCCCTCTGTCTCTTGTGTAAGTAAAATTAACGTTAAGAGTAAAACCGCTTACTCCTCAATTCAAACCTTATAAAACATTATGTATAAAGTTAATGTTAAACATCAACCTTTTAATACCGTCTCCTTCAGAATTATATATACTTATGGTCATTGTCAACTTTTTCTTCCCATTAAAAACAACCCCCATTGAGAGATGCATTTCTTGTACATCAATCAATTCAATTACAACATTTGGAACCGAATGATCTCCTCATGCGTGAACCTGTGTAACCGGGGTTGATAGGTTTCTCCAATAAAGAGATTCATAATCACGTGAAGTGATGATCTGAATATGATATATGCGTCGTTTAATTTGGTTAGGTACATATAAACTTTATGGGCCGAGAGATGCCATCTCCAACGTCCGAGCCCAAAACTCTTTTGGATTGTGCACTTTGGTCTCATTTGAGGAGCATGTAATTCGCAACTCTAGGCCTCCGTTTACGGCTACGTCTTTGTCCATTGTTCTCGGAGGTGAAGGGCAAAGTGGATCTATGACGTCTGCATGTACGGGCCCCACACCTGGGGGGGAAGTCATCGAATCCCATAATTTTCTCGAAGAAAAATGAGGGGATTACGACCCACGCCTCAAATGAAGTCTTATGCAGTAATAATTACATATCTGAAATGTCGTAGCGGAGCGCGTTGAATTTAATGGCAACGGAATGAAAGTCATCTAACGCCATCAAATAACATGACAATTTCAAAGTTTCTTTCAGGTATTCCTTCTAACCTTAAAACTTACTAATCCCAACCTAAAACTCAAGTAAAACTAATTAGCCTTCAAGGTTAGGGCTTCTTGTGCCTTTAAATAAATAGTACCATAAAAAAATATGCCTTAGGGCACTATTACGTCCTAAGTCATACTTTTACTTTAAAAAAAAACTTTAAATGTAAATTTTAAAATCTATTACTAAGATTTTCGTAGTATTTTTAATCATGTTATTCGGAGTCTAGATGATAAAGTTATGCCGAATTTTATAAGCATTATAGAAACTATTTACAACTTTTCCTTTTAAAGAGAGATACAGGCAGGGTTGTGCATATTGTACCATATCGATTGGAAAATGGTACTGGAATAACCATTATCGTACTATCCTTCGTTACTAGCCTATATCGGCTGATACTAGACCAATATTCATAATACCAATTGAATACTAGACTTAAATGAAATTTAAAAAAGGACTAAACTATGAATTTTAAACAATTAACCCTAAAAGCCTAACCCTCCTTAGCTCCTCTTGGACCATACCACCCATTTCGGCTAGAGGTGTTCAAGAAAATTCGCGAACCTGTGAACCGGACCTGAACCGCATGAACTGAACATATAAATAAGGTTAACCGAACCTGAAAAATTAGGCTCATGGTTCAGATTCAGGTTTCTAACTTGCAGTTCTAGGTTAACCGAATCTAAACCGAACCTATAGCAGTTAACCAAACCAAACCTGATTTATAAGTTTAGGTTTAAACCTGAACCTGAAATACTAAAAAAACTATCATATATTTAGATATAATTTAAGAGGATGTTAATAATAATAAATTCACTAGATTTTACTATATTAATTCTTGAGTGAAAAAAGAAGAAAAGGAAAAAAACTACTTTAATTCTATGTTATTAAACGTTAATCTTGAACATTGCTATTATAACTAACAACTAATGTATAACACTCAATACTTCTACTTTAAATAGTAATTAATATGTGTCAAAGTTATTAATCGAAGTATTAAACTATTAATAGAAAAAAATTCATTGACTAAACTAATATAATCATTTAGAGATTAATTAAAGAAATTAATAAGTGTAAGACACATTTATTAAGAAATCCTACAATTTTAGTTTTTAAGGCACATATATTAGCTTAGATATTTATGAGATATTATAAACATTAAACAAGCAAGTAATACTGATTCTTAAAAATATATAATATAGTTGCTAATAAGTAATAAGAATATAATAATATTGTCTTGTACAAATACAAACATAGTTTTGTTTATTAGAAAGGAATGAAAAATGAGTTGATTTAGTAATAGACTATGAGATTGTATTTTTTTATACAGTTGCGCTTTTTATAATATAATATTTGAAGTTTTAACTATGATATTAATTGTATTTTCTACACTAAGTTGCAACAAGAAAAAGGATATTTTTGTGTTTATTAGTTTATTATTATTATTATTTATTTTAACATGATAAAATAAGATTTAATGATGTTAGAAAAATAGTTTTATTTTTTTTAATCAATGAGATTTAGTAGAACAGTTCGATCCCTCATTGTTGCATCTGAGTTGGCTTTTAGTACAGGAGGTCGAGTGCTTGATTCATTTCATAACTCTCTTACTCCAAAGATGGTGGAGGCTCTTGTTTGTGGACAAGATTGGTTGAGAAAATCACAAGCTCCTCTATACGTGGAAGAGAGACTTGAAGAACTTGAACAAATTGAATCAAGTAATCTAATTTACTTTACCTTGTTTTAATATACAAATAAATAAAAAATTCTTTTTTAATTAAAAAAGAAATAACGAGTCTAATTCTTTTTATTCTTTATTTTTTACAGATGTGGCTTCATGTATAAAGTGGATCATCCTACCATCCTATTCGAAGAATAATTGTTTAATAATTTATCTCCTTTTTTTTCTAGTATGAATCTTTTATAAGATATTGTTTGACTTATTTTTACTTTGCTTGGGTTTAATATATTAGATTCACGTTTGATAGATTTTATATGCATACTTTTATGAATGATTTGTATTTGTTTTCACCAATTTTTTTAATAATTTTTATTATATATATTGATATGAATAGGTTCTGGTTATCCTGAGAACCGAACTTGAAAATAGATTAATCGATCCTATAGGTTCTTTAGGTTCAAGTTCAGGTTCAGGTTCGTGAAATTGCCGAATCTGACATTCAGGCTCAGGTTCAAGTTACTTATGAACAGGTCAGGTTACCCTACCATGAACACCCCTAGTGGAAAGAATGTTCTTTCTTTATTTCTTCTTAATTACAAATTACAAATGATTTAAGACTTGAAAGGTCTAAAAAGTTTATTTATTCAACTAACAAACAACAACTGCTATTAATGCTCCATGCTTTGCGAGTGTCGGCAAGGGCTATTTCCCGGAGGCGAATATCAAAAATTGCACGGTTCCAATTCTTTATAACGCATGCTATAAATGCTTAATTTAGTATGACTACAAATCTTGAAGGATTCATTAACACGATTTGGTGCATGAGGATGAGCAAGCAAACGTATATTTATGGAAAAAGATTGATTAGGTCCTAGATTTTAGTTTTTAATAATTACCATACCGGGGCAATGAGAAGGGTAAAAAGATAATCTATATTTATATATTCTTTAATTTAATAAAAGTGTGTAAAAGGAATCTTTGGCTACAAATTATAGATTTAAATTTATTCGATAAAATAAAATAAAGGGGATGAGATAAAATTTTTAATAAACAAAGACTAATTTATTTGAATCACAAAAATTACAAAAATCCACCTATTGATTAATTGAATTACTTTGAATTTTAGTCATTGATGATAATTATAAATTATGCACCTAACAATTAATTATTTTTTATATTTTATAATTTCACAAATATTTTTATAAATAATTTAAAATAATTTAAATATTTTATAGAACTAAATAAAAATTTACCTCTTTTACCTTAATTAAAAATAGTTACCGTATTAGTTATGTTCCAAAACTCTAGGATGTTCCCAAGATTCTCGTAAATCATGGTAGATATCCAATATCTTTGGTACCTTTTAGGCGTTATACTAAATTATGAGTTTTACTGCTAATATAACACTTAACACAAAGCGTGTGTTTAACTTTCTTCTTAACCTAGAATGTGAAGAGACTAGATTATTCAGAACCATGCATAACCTCAAAGAACACGGTGTTCAGATCGTGGTCTCATGCCTCTTGTTCATGGGTTTTCTCTACGTGATATTTCTCAACCCGGGTTTCAGATCCATACCTCTGTTTCGAGGCCAGGGTTGTTCGTGTTTGTCCAAGACGGTAAGCGAAAATCTTTTGTTGTGTTTTCAGTATTATCATTGCATCTCCTTCCTACGTTTTCATGATTCTCTCTTTATTTACTGTGTATTTGCGGTTTACGTATATACATATTCACGACTTGTTTTCAGAGCTCAGAGAGTGAACATGTGGACTTGCTTGGAGGAGTTTTGGCCGAAACAGCAATGGAGAACAGGACTTTGATAATTGCAATGGTGAACAAAGCCTATGTAGAGGGTCATAAGCCAATGTTGGACGTGTTTTTAAACAGCTTTTGGCTGGGAGAAAATACCAGGGAGTTGGTCAATCACCTGTTGATTGTTACCGTGGATGGGACATCTTACGAAAGGTGCAGGTTTCTCAGGCTTCACTGTTACAAGCTCGAAACTGATGGCGTCAATTTTAATGGCGAGAAGCTTTACATGTCTGCGGATTTTATCAAAATGATGTGGAGACGAACCCTGTTTCTCGGAGACGTGCTCAGGAGAGGTTACAACTTTATTTTCACGGTACGTTTTTGGTGCAGATTAATTTCTAATTATAATTATTGGCGTTTTCGTCATTAAATTGATTTAATACAAGAATTGCATCCCTAATTACATGCAATAACCTTATGCTAATTCACCTCATGCTAGTTTAATTTCTCCATTTCAGGATACTGATGTATTGTGGCTAAGAAATCCATTTGAACGACTGAGCTCAGATGAAAATACAGATATCCAAATTAGTACTGATAATTTCAACGGTTATCAATGGTCAGAAGCAAACCCCATAAACACTGGTTTCTACATAATCCGGTCAAACAACAAGACGACATCATTGTTCGATACATGGTATGCGATGAAAGATAACTCTACAGGACAGAAAGAGCAAGATGTTCTAAATCATATGGTAAGAGAAGGTGTGTTTAGAAAGCTTAGCCTTAGAGTGAGGTTCCTGGACACCACGTATTTCAGTGGCTTCTGCGAAGATAGTAGGGACATTGGGGCAGTAACTACGGTTCATGCCAATTGTTGCAAAACCATAAGGGCAAAGATCGCTGATCTGAAGGACGTTATTAGAGCTTGGAAGAGTTTTAGAAGCTCTTCCACATTCAACGATACGTCAATACTTAGAAAGCTCAATCATGTCGCGTGCAGAAATTCTTGGAAGCAATGATTTTACCACTTCGTGTATTGTGTTATACTTATTGATTTTTTTATTTTAATACCCTTTTTTAGTATTTATTTGTACATATATATCATATTATCAGCTGGCTTACTTAAATGTACGAACTGAAAAATAATAGTCAATTTCTTATCTAGTGATGGTCCAAATAGATATTATTTATAATTATTATGCATAACCTTAAGTTAGAAGAAACTAAATTCCTAGGAAAAGAAGAGCCTATGGAGTTTTATGTTCTAAGAAAGAGGTTATGAGATTAAAAAGAGTTCATGCTTATCTCAAGAAGATCAACAAACCTGCAGTTAAAGCAATTCAGGTTACTTCCCATGTTTTTTTATTTGTTTGGAGATAGTATTTTGAGTTGCACTGAGTGTTAGGATGATTAGGGATTTTAGTTTCTTGTTATAGATTCCCGATGGAGATGTCATTGATTATGTGTTATCTCACCTTCAACCGACATTGAACCATTCAAAGGTTAAGGGAAAGAGACCTATGGTATTCTTCTATACTCTGCAGCTCTTTGATCTGTTTCATTTATAATCAGGTCCAGATCACCAAATTAATGTGATTGAATCATTACTTTTTTATGTTGATACCATAAGATCCATCGGATAGGCTAAAAAACAATGATACCATGGAGTCAATTGCAAAAATATATCAGCTATGGACAGATTTTTGTGAATCGTGTCTAAAAGGAACTGTTATTATAAGGATCATAGCAGAGCATATTCTATTAGAAGATAAGGTAGAAACTTAAGAATGTTGGGATGTCAAGTGTGAGTAAGAATTCTACATTAGAAAAAGATTGAACTAGTGAAAAACATATAAGTAGAAAGGACCCATAAATTTAATATCTTAAGATTTTTGGTTGAAGTATAGTGTCAAAACCCGTGTCAAAACTCACGAGTATGTTTCATTACTAGGTCCATGATGTAGATCTCCCATGAAAGTGGGCTCCCCAAATCCAACAAGTGGTATTAGAGCCGATGGTTCGGCAAAGGATGAGTATGGAGACGGTGGTCAAATCCCGTGATTGCCTCCCCACAAAGAAAAGCAAGGAGACTCTTGGTGGGGACCAACGGAGTAGAAGGGCTCTTTTTTTTTTGAAAATTTAAAGAACTATATTACCAAAAAAAATAAAAGTCTACAATATACAAGAGTTAGCAAGCCTTCAAAAGCAATCTAAGCAGGAGAAGCAACCCCTACT
>JANKOE010000206.1:28464319-28479320 GCA_026284465.1 Erythroxylum citrifolium | reverse complement strand
TGTTTTATGTCTCTCAAATGAGATATGAGAATGTAATTCAAGTATTTAGTTATTTTGTGTAATTTTTGAAAGAGAACAAAACAAAATTTTGGATAATCCAAAATTACCCGAATTACCCGATCGGGCCGAGTAAGTTCGGGTAATGAAATTTTGGGTTCGGACCGAGTAAGATGAAATTTTTTTTGGATAATTCAGGCTTTACCCGAACAGTAAAAATTTGGCCCGATTAACTCGAATGATCACCCCTAAGTTCATGTATCTTAAATATCAGATTAGCTTACATCTCCAAACCAATATAAGGCTGCCACGTTGTGAACTCATGTCCCTGGTTTCAAAAATCCGTGCAGTCAAAGAAACCTCTTCTTTGAACCGAAATCAAGCGCAACGACAGCGTCGACAAGCCACGTGTACGGGCGTGGCAGTCAATATTGATTCATTTCAGTGTCGCGCAACACTAGAGGAGAAGACTCCGCTTCTCCCATGCCCAAGAGTAGCAGTCCCCGTCCACTCTCCAAGCACAAGTCATTTCCGTTTTCTAAAAGCATAACACAGAAAAAGAAGGAAGCACTCACACTTTTTGTCCTCAGCAATCTCTCAGGCGATATCTCCGGCGAAGTTACCCTTCCTCATGGATACATCTGGTCTCCGTTGCTATGCCTTCTTTACTTTACACTCTATCATAACATTCCTGTGAAGCTCTTCTCTTTATTAGAAAAGTAGACTTTTGCTTTCTCTGGATCATCAATCGCATGTTGTTAGTAATCGAAGCTTGATTTGATATTTGATGATTTGAAATGTTAGGTATTGCTGTATTTGTGCAGATTAGTGAAGAAACAGCTCCTAGTCCGGGTTTTGCATGGTTCGAGATTCGACTCTAACAATGGGTTATGGCAGTGTAACGTCGTAGTAAGCGATCTTGTTGTTTTCATGGCCTGAGCTAGGTTCACTTTGAAACGAGTTCACTGACTCTTTGGAATAAAAAAATGGTAGGCGTTGCAACTCGTGTTACAACTTTTAGGATGCAAATGTTGTATTAAAATTTTCGCGTTTAAAGTACAATTTTCTGTTATGTGGATTATTATGCTTTTGATAATTTAATTTATACCGATGACGACTGTTTGTCTCTGTATGCTCTGCTGGTTAATACTTTTAGTCTGTTTTAATTTAATACGTTTTTGGTGTACAGGGAGAAATGTTGATCGTAAATTTCAGTTGCATACGAATCTATTGGGGCCTATTTAAAAGTATCTCTACTTATCATACTTATTTACTCTATTTTGCTGCAATAGATCTCTACCGTGAATATGCAGCGGTAGATAATTTCTAGATGGATATCTTTTTGCTAATTTTTGCTTCTTCTTGATTGTGAAATTGCTCCATGGTGGTTTTATTGATGATCTTGTGAGAGCTATCTTAATGCTTTAAGTCAAGGTGGAAAGAGAGTAGTGGCTGGAATTTGCACAGCCTGAATATTGATTACAGAGCTGATAACCAGCTTACTGGTCTACTTTGTTTTGTTAGTAATCAAATAGCTAAGGTTCAAATAGTTGTTTAGCATGATAGACTGAGGATTCTTAATTTTCAAATGGCTTTAAACTTTTGAGGAGTGGCTGAAAGGAGAGACGATAATTTGGTTAAACTAAGGAAATCATTTCAATGTCCTCGTGCCTGAATATTTAACACACATTTGATCTTGTGGACATTGTTTTAGAAAGATGTTGATGGTTCCTATGGCAGTGTTGAACGTTCTAAAACTAAAATTTCTCAAATACGTACACTCCTAAAGTGCCACTAGAGATTTGAATTCATTACACGATCTGATTCACTTGTTGAACATGAAATCATTATAGTTTCTAGTTCAACAACTTATAATTGATTCACAAAGAACCTCTCCAACTCATTTGAACCAAATTCTCTTTAGAAGTATATGCAAATATGGTATACAACTTTAAAAATTCATTCAATCAAGGTAATTCGAGGGCTCAATCTGCATCTTATTTCTTTTTCAAAGCGTTAACAACTCAAGAAAGCTCTTGATTGTTTCTTCAACTACTGAAATTCAGACTAGCCATTGGCCTAATAACTCTAGCATTTAATTGGCAAAACTAATAAGTCTAAGATGAGTTGCAAGTGTGTGAGTTTTCTTCACTTAGGTCCCAACCAGCATAACTCGGGTTCCAGCAAGCTGGGCATGAATTGAAATGGCAATTCTCTCAAATGTGTGTCACACTGTTAGTTATTTGTTGCTTCAGGAGTTCCCATTTGTATTGAACCTCTTGTTGAGTGACCAGTTCCCCACTTGTACTACCATTTGGCTTGAGCTATTTATCATGAATGAATATAATTTTGCTTGCCCAAAATAGAAAAAAATTAGTTGTTATAGCTAAATTTGCACCTGATCCGGTTAATCAGATATCATGTGGGTAACATGATACCTGAAAACATAAAAGTTCCAGTTGCAAGATGTGCAATTAACTACCCCCTGTGGGTTGCCTGCACGTAACTGGAAATTGTTTTTCAATTTACTACATTTTATCCAAAACCAACCAGAACCTTTTTAAGTTAATGTTTTAAGGACATCATTACTATTGTATATCCTCTTAATTCAAGAATTATATATACAAATTCAGCCCTTTAATTGCAAATGACACAAAAGCGAGTTATAAGAAATTTAACAAATGGGGATCTTCTCACGTCTTAACTGGATTTGCATTCTTCTCAATTTGATCTTATCCTTGTATGAATTGCTTCCATCTTTTGATCCCATGATTTAATTTTACAATCACAAAAGGATGAAATGATTGGTATTTAATATTTTATTGTCATCAAGGTGTAACAAAGACCTATATGTGAGAATACATCCCTCAAGTTAACTCTGCTTCTATTTTCTGGATTTTCTTGGAATGAAAAGTTTGGTGCCATCTTCGTATATTTTTATGCTTATATAATTTCTTTCTAAACGTAAGATAGTTTCGGCCACATTATGTTACTGATGACAACTGACATCATCACCTAGACATGGCTTTTTAAATCTGGACTATTGTGCTGGAACATATGCGTCATTTTAAGCATATAATTTAACTGACTACAACAGATTCTTGTTAGGTACTAATATTGATTAACTCGCTTCCTTAGTTGTAAATCTGAAAGCACGCTGCAGAAAATCTTTCCCAACTCCATGAATATCACTAACTGTTGTGATACATATATTTAGTTATTTGGTTTTCATCTAATTTGCAGCATTTTACTCTCAGAGTTGAGAGAATTGTGAGAAAGGTGACTAGTTTTCATGTCCTAAGCAATCCTGTTTGTCTCAATGCATTGGATCTTGTGAATATCAATTCTCGGATTCTGCTATTGGTTACTCTGCTTGATGTGAGGTTATGATGTAATAAGGTACTTAGTCTTTGTGGTCTTTGCACTTGCTTTGTCAATCTTTCTAGCAGAAAAGCTTTTGGATGTCAAGAGATGTTGGGTGCCTAGCTGATGGAGAGATGGGTTGTGATAGCTCCTCAAGGATTGAACCAAAACAAGGTCAGTGGTTTATGGATACCACTGGTGCTGGACCAGAATTGTTTAGTAACAAAAGGCAAGCAATTGAAGTTGTTGATAGGCCGGCTTTGGGAAATTCTCTCATGAATGTTTTTCCATCGCACAGTAACTCCAGTTTTCAGTCAGTCTCAGGGCAATTCAGTGACCGTGTGTTTGGATCTGAGATGATGGGGAGTATAAATGTGGTTGATAGGAGCTTTCCTTCTGTAGGTTTTGGAAATATGAATGCCGGAGGGAAAGAGTTTGATGATCAATATCGTGGCAACTCTTCAATGGGCTTGTCTGTGTCTCAGAGAATTCAAGCTCCATCTGGATGCCTCAATGTTGGTGGAATCAGAAAGGTTAAGGTCAATCAAGTTAGGGACTCTAGCAGGGACTTTGTACAGTCCTATCGTACAGGAGAAAGCAATGCATTTTCAGCCGGCACAAACTATGATAAGAATGAAAACGACGCTATGTGTTTGCACGCAACTTATGGCAATGAAGACAGGAATGATATGTCAATTAGCCCAACCATCGGTAAGGCAGATGCCAATTTTATTTCCATGGGCCTCTCCAACAAGGCTGATGCGAATTTCACATCAATGCCTCATAATTTTAACAAAGGTCACGGTGTATTATCAATGGGTCAACCATTTGAGAAGGTGGAAGGTAATTTTATTACGATGACTCCATCTTACGGGAAGGGAGAGAATAATGTCATATCAATTACTCCTTCCTATTATAAGGGTGATGGAAATTTCATTTCAATGGGACCAATCTATGATAAGGGCGATGGAAATTTCATCTCAATGAGTCTTTCATATAGCAAGGGAGAAGATAATTTTATATCGAGTGGTCCAACCTGTGATAAGGTGGATTCCAACATTACATCCATTAGCTCTGCCCAGGATAAAGTGACTTCCAGCATACTCTCCATGGGTCATAACTTTAACAAGGTTGATGGCAATACTATATCTTTTGGAGGCTTTCACGATGAACCTGAGACAAATTCTGGTTGTATTATTAGTGGCTTCGGTGTTTCACTGATTAATCAAGACTCTACTCCAGATCCGGAATTACAGAGCCAAAAAGGTTTAGTTAAATCAAATGCAGATCTAGTTGCAAATAGTGCTTCAAAGACCAAGAATAAAGAGAAGATCACTAGGAAGGTTCCGGCAAACAACTTCCCTTCAAATGTCAAAAGCTTGTTGTCGACTGGCATGCTTGATGGGGTTCCTGTCAAGTATGTTTCATGGTCAAGGGAGGTAGGAGTTTGTTTCTTACTTGTGAGTTGACCATTTATATATAGAAATAATATTTAGTTTTGGATACGGATCAGTATTCCCTCTTTTGAAACATATCACCCTTCTGCTTGGCAGAAAAGTCTTAAAGCAAAAATAAAGGGGACTGGGTATTTATGTAGTTGCGAGGACTGCAACAGCTCCAAGGCAAGCTTTCATTTTATTTATGTGACTGGTTTAAATTTGATAATTTTGGTTGAGAAACTTACCAAATTAGAAATGTTATGCAGGTACTGAATGCTTATGAGTTTGAACGTCATGCTAACTGCAAGACAAAACACCCAAATAACCACATATACTTCGAGAATGGAAAGACCATTTATGCTGTTGTTCAAGAGCTTAAGAACACTCCTCAGGAGATGCTGTTTGATGCAATCCAAAATGTCACTGGGTCACAAGTAAATCAGAAGAATTTCCGAATCTGGAAAGGTCAGTCCTGTCGTGATACAATTTGCATGATCATATTAACTCATTTATGATTTTGTCGTTGTCTTTGTAACAAGTACATGTCCGGCGTACCTTTTACAGCATCATATCAAGCTGCCACCCGTGAACTTCAGCGAATTTATGGGAAGGATGAAGTCGTCTTGCCATCTTTGGATTAAAACCATTTTTCTGGGAATTGGGTGGTATATTAATCTGTGCATAGCAGCAGCATGTTCCTTTATCTTAGCTTTAATTTTCATTCATTTCAAGGATATAAATTCTATTTATTAAGCCTTTGATCTTTTTAAAACTAATATCTTAAAGTGTTCATCATTTGTCTGGCAAGGTGATTTTAGTTTTTGCGACTCCTTGTGCACGGTAATGGTTGTGCCATCTCCATGTTATTAGAAGATACAAGCCCCAATTCATGGCGCTAACTGAGGTAATGGCAGACAGGCTTATAGTCATGGAGTTTGTTTCTTCTAGCAGCGCCGTTTTATTCGTGTTCCAGAATCTCGAGGAAGAGTGATCAATTAATTCCAACCCTGCTATGCCCGTTCAAATTCCAAAATCTAATTTGACCTGGCCTTAAAAAAGTCAACCCAATAATTAATAATTCTTTATCATTCATTTTTCCTGTAAGGAATTAAAAAACCTACAAGCAAGTTGAAAAAAAATGCTGTTCCTACTATTATTAAAAATCCTTATGAAAGTCCCTCAAAAAAAAAAAAAATCCTTATGAAAACTAATAATTGTGGATCAAATGGATTCACATTTACATATTAAAAGGTATGTCTTTGGGCTCAAATAATCAAAGAGAGTTACTCTTGATTTTTAAACCAAATTCTTTGATTGAGGGAAGAAATTTAGTAGCATATAAATTGTCAAATTGGGAGAGAATTTTTCTATAGTATGATAATTGGAGAAGTCAAAGGGTATTAATTCATAATCAGTTGGCAAGATCATTATTGGAAAGGTTCCTTAAGAGAGCTAGGCTTTATGAAATAATTAGAAATGACAATTGGATGCTCTCTTTAGAAGAATTTAGACTTTTGCCCATTCCTTAATATAGAAGCCTCGTGGAGAATGATTTATACTTATGGCATGAGATACCTGTATCAGAAATTACTATTAAGGAAGTTAAAAAGTAGGGGGATGGGGCACTTACAAGAGTAGGATGGTGTTCTTTGATTTGGAGCAAGGTTCTTATATCAAATACAAGTTTTCTCCTTTGTTTAGTTATGTTGAATAGACTCAGCACTATGGATAGACTGAATTTTTTTATCCTCTTCTAAGATTTGTATTCTTTGCAACCTAATGGATGAGACTGGAGATCATCTCTTCTTCGAGTGTGGTTTCTCCAAGGAGGTTTGGTGCCTGTTTGGTTGAGTTTTTTTGAAGGTGAATAAGTACTTTTTTTCTACTACAAAAGTTTTTTTAAGAAAAATAAGTATTTGGCTTAAAATAAAAAAGTACTTTTTTAGTAGATATAGTTTTTTTGGCAGCTAAAATACAGCTTTTTAAGAAACTCAAATTTGGATTTTCTAAAAAAAGCACTTTTTTAAGTAGATTTTTCAGATCAATTAATGAGCCTATTTTTTAGTCCTTTTGCCCTTATGTTTTACCCACAATTCCCACAATATTCACAAACACATCTTTACGTTTATTTTGAGATTTATATAATATTATTTCACTTTTTTATATGTTTTAATATTTATTTTTGATATTAGTTTTACTATGTAATAATCTATATAAAAGATTTGGTTAAATATATTTTTATTTATGTTTCATATGGTTTAAAATTATATAATAATTAATATATTGTGCTTTGCATATTGATTAATATATTTTAAATAATATTTATATGCATAAATAATTTTTATTACAAAATAAAATATAGTTAAAATTAAAAGTGTTTTTTATTTTTATGTTGTTAAACAGTTTATTGTATGAAGCTCTTTCAAAAAATCTCTTTTTTAAATGACAACCAAACAGTCAACTTAGAAAAGTTCTTCTCAGAAAAATTCTGCTGACAAAAGCTCTACTAACAAAAGTTCTACTGATATAAGCCTATCCAAATAAGCACTTAGGCTAGACTTTCTAGTCTATGTGGCCCTAGTACTAATTATTGCAACCTCACTGATATCTTACTAGAGATATCTTAACTGCATATCTCTAAATATGATAGGGATATTCTTATGGCCGCTGTTGCTACTTGTCTTCAAGCAGTTTGGAATGACAAAAACAATCAGAAGTTTAATAAGAGATCTAACACTCTACTCTCTCTTATAGAATTCTCTATTGCTAACATTAGGGAACAACTGATTACAAATCAGTTGGATCTACATTGTAGCAGAGGACTGGCTCTCTCATGGAGAATATAGTCCTCTATGTTCACTCATAAATCAAGGTATTCTATAGGGGGTTTATGCAATTTGGGTTACAGAAAAGAAAATAGTTTCTCATGCATAACTCTTTTTGAGTTTCAAGCAGATTCTCGAATTCATCTACTCATGAAAGAAGGAGACTATTGAAGATTAGAAAGAACTTGATTCACATGTAGGTATCAAAATGTATTACGACGGACCTCCTTCAGATCTACCACCTCACCAGTTGAGTCTTGTATGAAAGTTCATTGTTGTCCCCTCCAAACCCCTGATATTAATACGTAGTTCGTTAATCTTTGGAAATTCACATAATCTTAAAAGCTAAAGTCACTATCGAGTTGATTATCCATACTTGAGATGCAATCTCCTTTTGTGCGTAAAGACGAGTAGCATAAGCCACCGGATCTCCTTCGTAGTGTCAGGCCTCCAGATTGTCATCCTCCTCTTCCCCAATTGAGTAATTGTCTAAAACTTAGAGAAAGGAGATAGTTGTTTTATCCTAATTACTGAAACGACATTGTATAAACTCCCATGTAGTTTCTCTGAACATCGCCATTTGTTTTACTGTGTGCTTAGTGTTCCTAGTTGTTTTATCTCGCATGGGAGAGGCCCTCTCCATAGATGTACACTATTTTATTTCTCCTTAATGAATTTTTTAAATTCTAAAAAAACAAGAATAAAAGTTTGAGAGGGAGGGGAGGCAACTTGGATTCAACAAATTACATAGAATCCAAAATTGTCTTTGAACTTCAAGATTTAGGTTGGATCTGCATAGATAAAGAAGAGTTTTCTTACCAAACGAAAAGGACCATAAACAAAGCTAAAAGATCAAATTGAACCTAAGTTTTTAACCAAAATTTAATTTAAAATTGAACATTTTAATATGGATAGAAAGGATTTCAAAGTTTTAAAAATATTAAAAAAAAATCTCGACTTAACATCTTTGTCAACTCTTCATTAAAAAAAACATGTGACATTACTTATTATTTTTTTTACGAATCCTATGATGTGTATATCCTACAATCAATACATATATGATTATTATTATTATTATATATACATGCATATATTCACTTGTACAGTAAGCAGAGCGTATTAGTATTAGAACCCTTGACACTGTGAAGAGAGTGGTACAACCAATGAATGATAATGACCTCTTGCTTGCTAAGGTTAAGCCTCTCAGGGTCTAGGTTCCCAACTTTGTCAATCACTTGAAAGAATTCGAAGGGAAGGCCCAAATTTTGAGCAAAATTAGACAAAATGCTTGTCTTTGGCCCCTAGAAAGTCTAAGGAGGTGCCCAACCCCATAAGAGGTACGAATGGAGATCCACCTGACTTAGAAGCTAAAATGTAAAAAACGCCACGCCACTACAAGCATTGCATATTGTCCAGATCTACGATGTGTACGTCATCTTCCTTTTCGAAAGCTTTTTGTGTTGTAAAAATCGACCGGAGTAGAGCAAGTTCGCAGCTAAATAGGACTGAGGAAATAGTAATGAACACACAAATTTTACATGAAAAACCCCCAAATTAGGATAAAAATCACAGGCAAGGATAGAAGACTTTTACTATTGAGAAAACTGGAGAATTACAAGGAAAAAAACTAGACAAAAAATATACAGAATATTTTTGTATCTCTTTTTATCTTTCTCTCTCTCACCTCACTTCTCTCTATTTTTTTGCTCTCTGATGCTTGCTATTCTTGCTTCATCTCCTGCCTATTTATAGGCAGGAGATTTGGGACAGCTGGCTTTGGCCAGCTATCCTTCAAAATTGGTAGGCAACGTTCGGTGTCTACCATTTGCTATGGTCAACTTTTGGTGCCTACCATTTTTGACAATTCTCCCACCTGAAGATTTGATTGAATGTCAATTAGATCTTCACACTATTCTTTCTACCTTGTCGCTTCGTATTGCTTACGTTTTTGTCAGGCCACACGAGGATTGACGCCACATAAACTTGTCAATATGAATTTTCTGCATGTCTACCGTTCCTTCTTCCATTTTCTCACAAACGAAGTGATACTAATCTCGGATGTGTTGTGTTTTTGAATGAAATGCTGGATTCTTGGCAAGATGCAAAGCACTATGACTGTCACAATACAGAGTAATATTCTTTTGTTTATACCCAAGTTCTTCCAACAACATCTTCAATGATACTTCTTCTTTACTTGCTTGTGTAACTGCTACATATTCTGCTTCTGTTGTTGAAGTAGCCACAACTGACTGCAGATTTGAAACTTAACTCACAGCTGCTTTAGTTAGTGCAAACACATATTTTGTAGTGGATTTACTTTTATCAAGATCACCTGCATAATCAGCATCAACATATCCTTTGACAGTAAAATCTGATCCTCCATAACATAATGCAATATCTGAGGTTCCTTTGATATATCTGAGAATCCTCTTGACAGTATTCCAATGCTCTCGACCAGGATTTGCCATGTATCTACTAACAACTTTCACTGCATGTGCAATGTCTGGTCTTGTACAAATCATAGAGAACATTAAGCTTTCCACTGCTGATGCATACGGTACTTGAGACATCTCCATCCTCTTTTCTTCATTTCCAGGGCTCATACTTGAAGGTAACTTGAAATTAACAGGAAGAGGAGTGTAAATCGAATGGATTAGAGCAGGTTCGCAGCTAAATAAGACTGAGGGAATAGTAATGAACACACAAATTTTACGTGAAAACTCCCAAATTAGGTTAAAAACCACGGGCAAGGATAGAAGACTTTTACTATTGGAAAAACTGGAGAATTACAAAGAAAAAAACTAGACCAAAAATATACATAATATTTTTATATCTCTCTTTTTCTTTTTCTCACTCTCCTCACTTCTCTCTATTTTTCTGCTCTCTGATGCTTGCTATTCTTGTTTCAGCTCCTGCCTATTGGGATAGTAGGCTTTGGCCAGCTATCCTTCAACATTACCATTTGCTATGGTGGTGCCTACCATTTTTGACATTTTGTAAGGCCTGATTTGCAGTAAAATAAGATAACTTGATAAAGGGATTAATTTTATTGAACACACGGAAAGCTGAGACCATCTTTTAAGCATAGGTTGAGGAAACGATGATACCGAAGCACATATTCTCAGGCATGATTTCACTAACCTCGCTAAACTTTCCTTCGGGAAGTATGTTCCTACTCACCGTGTTACATTCCAAAGGGCGTGGAGAGCTCTAATATCTTAAGCAACAACTTGTTTGCATCTTTATAATTATCGACGTAGGCTGCCTTAGTGCATTGAAGAAGTAAAGTGAGGAGGTGTAAGCCTTCATCGTCTCTCTTCTATTGTTGTAGTTCTTCCTTTTTTTTCCCTAGTATTAGTGCTAGCACTAACTCTAGCTCCACCTAACGTTGGCATTACTATTTGTTTTGTTTCAGAAGATGAAGATTTCTTAATGATTGGATGTTAGAAGAAGCGGTGTAATAGAAGTAAAAGATGGGCTTTGTGCTTGTTATTGTTAGTTATAATGATCTTGAACATGAATATAGGCTTATTGTTGCTGGTGTTGATTGTTACCTAGTTGTCAAATTGATGGTGGCATTGATGAACAATTATAATGACGAATGATGGGAGAATTAGCAACAATAGTAGCCAATGAGAAGCAGGATGACGATGTAGGGGCATTGTTGTTGTCAAGATGAGGAGTAAGGGAAGAAATAGTAGTAGTAGGAGTAGTAGTTTAGGGTAGGTTATAAAGCCTTTGAGACATAAGCACCACTACTTCTTTCCTTCTCCTATCCAATACCGATAAACTATTACAAGAGTGGATCTATGAGAGCTTGAAGCCTATCCTTGAAGAGGGAGGCGATGTCTTGAGATGTACTTGCGTTGCTTTGTGAGCCAACAACCAAAACAGTGGGCTAAATGGATCACTTGGGCTGAGTATTCATACAATACTTCTTTCCATACTTCCACCAAGACAACGCCTTTCAAGCTTGTTTATGGCAGGGACCCTCCCACATTGGTTCCATATGGTTTCAGCACAACTTCCAATTTAGCTCTTGAGGAGCAATTAGTGAACCATGACTTGATGCTTAATGAGTTAAAGGAGCAGTTGGTATTGGCCCAGAACCGGATGAAGCAAGCTGCGGATAAACACCGTCGTGACGTACAATTTGAGACAGGTGATCTGGTGTACTTAAAGCTTCACCCCTATCGTCAAAGTTCATTGGTTTCAAGGCCAAATGAGAAGCTAACGCTTAGATATTTCGGTTCTTTTCCAGTATTGAAACGTATTGGAGCTGTTGCCTATGAACCTTTTCTCCAACAAGTTACCAAAATATGCTGATCATATCCACCCACCTGTTTTCCTATCTTGTAATTGGAATTGGAATTTCTAACCAACTTCACTAATATCTTATTTTGAATATATTCTTAATTTTATTTTGTAATATTATATATCATAACTTATATATTTATGTGTTCAATTCCTATTAGTTACATAATTTAATAATGCTCAAATTTTATTATCATATTTGAAATATTGTTTTTAGATGGTATACAAAATTTGAACATACTTTTTATTTATGATGCTTCCTATTTTTCAACTTTAAAAATATTTTCCTTATCAATTTTTTATTTAAAATTCTATAAGAAGTGTACTAGATCGTTCTTAAGATATGTACAAAATAATAGCTAATGCCAATCAATGTTCAACATTGAAACGTAAAAGATTTAGCTTAGCTGCTTTATGATTTTCCAAGTCATTGAAAATTCACTAGAGAAAGGTACTAACCAATTAACTATCTTCATTTATTGAGATGACTATTCTAATTAGTATCAAAATAAGCATATGTCTTAAATGACCTGTAGATTGTGTTTTATCCTTCTCTCTAATTTTGCCTCCCATTCCTTTCAAGTGATCCCCGTATTACAAATTTTGGTTAATGGAAGCTCTCTTTACGGTAAAGAGAGCTTGAACTGGAGTCTGGCACGAATTAACCAAAATTGGTGAGTAGGCTTGACATTAGGTAAAGTTCAGAGGCCAAGTTTTGTATAAAATTTTATTTTTGGGCTTAGACTTAACCGAAAGCCCGACCAGGCTTATTGTTTTCAGTCTGAGCCTAAATTCAATTGGACTTGGGTGGCCTAAAATTCAATCGGGTCATACTAGTCATTATTAATTTTTTAATTTAAAAGATATCATTTTTTTACTCAAAATAACATCATTTTACTTAATATTTTTGGAAATTAGGCTAGATTAGGCTTAAGTTGCCTGAGTCTGAGTCTGACTCGAAACCTAAAAATTAAAATAAAAAATTACTTAACATAATTTTACTTAAAATAATGTTATTTTACTTAATATTTTTGAACATTGGGCCTTACCAGGCTTAAGCAGCCCAAGTCTTAGTCTAACTTGAAAGTTAAAAATTAAAATAAAACATTCAAACATGTCCTAAAGTTCAATCAACTTTAGTTGAGCTTGAAGCTTGATTGACTCAAATTAAACCTGATTAATTTCTTTTTAATTTAAAATTTAAGAAGCATCATTTTACTTAAAATGACATTGTTTTACTTAATTTTTTTGAGTTTCAAGCTAGGTTGAGCTTAGACAACCCAAGCTTGAGTGTGGCTCGAAGCTTAATTTTTTTAAAAAAAGAGCCCAAGCCTAACTTGAAGCCTGATCAACTCGGGTTAGGAAAAAATTACCATCCCTATCGGTTAGTTTTCTACTTTTGATAACCTCCACTTGCTCCTTAGATTCTCCAAATATTGTTACAAAGGAAAAACGTATCTTTATCTTAATTGCTGGAAGCTCTCCCAACCCTGAGTTACTCTTTTCTTGACAAACTTCCTTGCCACTCATCTAAGGTCTACTGACCTTACTTCTCACTCCCCTACTTCTCAACCTCAATCTCAAGACTTAAAAACTAGTGAAATCCCCTCGTATCCTCTTCCTACCTAATTTCCAATTCATGCCTACCCCATTACAACCCAAGGTCCTCTAAGGAAAACTTAGAGTCAGGTTATAGGGGGTTAAGCTCACTTAAAGACTTTGAAATACTTTTCTTATGGCAGAGATGGTGAAGAGTTGGTGTTTTCTCCCCTATTGAAGCAAGGGATAAAAGATGGAACTTTTCTTTAATAGGCTATTTTATTGAAAAAAGGTTAGTGCATTTTCTATAAATTTGCCTAAAAAACTTATATGCAAAAGGTATTAAAAATAAGGCCTTGGCATGTTATGGAGAAGCCTCTAATGTTGCAAAGATGGAGGTCAGGATCGAATTTTGATAGCATTAAGTTCATCCCTATTTGGATAAGTTTTCATAATATTTTTATAAGATAATGGTCCATAATAGGACTTAGTTACCTTACAAATTTTATAGCAAAACCTCCATGTTTAGATTAGTAAACCGTAAGGTTGAAGAAGATATGATTTGGTTAGAAGTGGATTCCTCAAAGAAGCTATCTAATTCACTTAAAATCAAAAGACTCAATGAGAAAGGAGGTCTGATGGAGTAGTGATCAAAATCTCTTATCAATGGAACCTTAAGAAACATATTAAGAAGTCTTGGAGGTCAATTAGGAAAAAAATTTGCTACTAAAGAAACTATGAACTGGTGAGCCTTAAGAACCCTTTAAGTTCATTGGAGAAAGAAAAGGATAAAGTGAAGACCTCTAAGCAAAGGATATTAGAAGAAGACAATCAGATACAAGGCAATAGATAAAGATATTGAAAAAAGAGAATCAAATACATATAAGTGAGGTAAGCTCACAAGTGAAATATCACAATCTTATGAATATTTCAAGCTTTAAGCAAGTTTTAGTGGTAGCATAAGCAAAGGAATATATTGTACAGGTTTAGAGACGAATGTTTGATAACAAAATAGTATCCCCAATTGATGCAAATTTATATTAGGGCCACACATAAGAGTAGAAGTTAGCTCTAGAAAGGAGGAGGCAAGAATGACTAAAGATGCAAACTTTTATAGCTTATTTAGTGAAAATTTAGTGACTAACACTGGATGAAAATCATATAGTAAAGCAAATAAGAAGGGGTTCATTGCCCTAAATATTAATAAATGATTATTACTTGGAACGTTAAGGTATGAATTTCCCTAAAAAGAAGCAGATAATTAATAATTATTTGGACTCAAAGAAATTATGTATTGTTGGTCTTTTAGAAACAAAGATAAAGGAAGGAAACTTACACTCAAGTAATTGGTTGCTTGGTAAGCTTTGGAACTTTATTTCCAATCACCATCTTCATTATAATGGGAGAATAATAGTGAGATACCACACTGAGCTTGTTAAATTCCATATGTTGGATCGGAAAAAGAAAACATGCCTTATTTGGAGAAACGGTAGATTTCAAAACTTTTTAAGAAATCATTTTGCA
>JANKOE010000206.1:28351284-28371787 GCA_026284465.1 Erythroxylum citrifolium | reverse complement strand
GTCTGCTTTTCATTTTGTCTTCTTTTTGTTTGTCATCAAAATCATTCAATACGTAAAGTCAATTTTGACTTAACATTTATGGCTCCGAATGTTGCGCTCTAGAAGCGGGGTCCAGCATTGTTTTGTATCAAAGCTTAGGCTTTTCCTAGGCTTAGAATGCATAGCAGGAGGAATGATTATGTTATGTGATTACTTGTTGCATTGTGAATTGATTGAATTGCATTAAGTGACATGCATGTCATGCATACATGTAGGAATTAAGACTAAAATCAAATGTAAAACTAATAGTTGGTGTTTACATTGAAGGAGAAAGATGCCACCTCGTAGAAGGACATGAGGAGTATTGCAAGCATCAATTGCACCTCACTCTCCACCAACGAAGGAGAGTACTGATGAGTTTGTAGCCCTAGGGAATGCTGAGGCTTCTGCAGGGCCTATTAGTGAGCCCGATCGATCACAAACGTGGGAGTTTCCTCTCCCGCAGGAGCAAGTGCCTGCTCCATTGGATCCAAGGATGTTTCAGGGATTTGCTCAGGTCATGGGCCAAATGCGGAAATCTTCTACTCCGACCCCAGTTAAGAAGAGGAAATAGTTTGATAAGCTCAGGAAGTATGGGGCAGTTGATTTCTATGGGACAACAGATCCAGAAGTAGTCGAGACTTGGATGAGGAAGACCGAGAGGATACTGGATCAAATAGATTGTGAGGATGATGAGAAGGTCATGTATGCTGCTAGCCTACTTAAAGGGGATGCTCTGCATTAGTGGGACAGTGTGCCAGAGAGCCAATTGAGACCGTCAGTGCTTGCATGGAAGGATTTCTTTGCAATGTTTAAGAAGAAGTGTCTCAAGTGTATATTCAGCATAAGTAGAGAGAATTTCTAAGTCTTACCTAGAGGGAAATGACGGTGAGCGAATATGAGCAACTATTTACACAATTGGCCCAATATGTAACAGAGATGATGATGAGTGAGGTAATTAA
This sequence comes from Erythroxylum citrifolium, assembly GCA_026284465.1. Classification (NCBI taxonomy): domain Eukaryota; kingdom Viridiplantae; phylum Streptophyta; class Magnoliopsida; order Malpighiales; family Erythroxylaceae; genus Erythroxylum; species Erythroxylum citrifolium. The sequence goes on along the minus strand of JANKOE010000206.1, from coordinate 28,370,807 downwards.
GTGCCTTAGGTTCTAATCAGGGTTACACCTAGCTATCAGATAAAAAGTGGTGGTGTAGAATTTTTTTGATTTTCAACAGCTGATTGAAGCGGCCTTGAGGGTGAAGAACATTGAGAATATCAATAGTGATGTAAACAAAAAGAGAAAGGGGGGAGAACAGCTCAAGAGGGGAGGTGGTACTTCGATGCCTGAAAGGAGTGCCAGGACCTTCCCTATGCAGTCTGAGCAGAGGAGCAGTGTGCAAGCAGGCCTAAACCGATGAGGACTCCTACTGTTTCTTATCAAGCCTCAACGGTGGGAGGCAGTAAAAGGGGTGAAGAGGACAAGTCATCAGTCCCTAAGTGCGAACACTGTGGAAGGTTTCATAAAGGGGAAAGTTACCGATTGATGGGAGCATGATTTAATTATGGAGAGAAAGGACACATAGCTAGAGAGTGTCCGCAGTATGCAAGAAGAGAGAGAACACAGATGCAAGCTTCGAAGAGAACTGAGGTAGTGGGGCACAAGACTGCAACTGAAGTGGGCAATTCTAATTCAATAAGGAGGGTGAATCCTCCAGGAAGACCAAGGGGGCAAGAACTAGCTAGAGTGTTTGTAATGACACGGGAGGACACAGAGACCGCTCCAGAAGTTGTGACTGGTATGGTTAAATTATTTGATGTTGATGTTGTTGTTTTAATTGATCCGGGCTTTACCCACTCTTTTGTTTCATCAAGTAGAACTATCTACGATAGGGATTTGAGCCTATTGGACACTCCTTTGATGGTGAGTACTTCAATAGGCCAGTATATTGTCATTAGTCAAGTTTATAGAGACTGTGAGATACATATTGGAGGAGAACCATTTGTGGTGAATCTAATGCCATTAAAGGTGGGAGGATTAGATGTGATTTTGGATATGGACACCTTAGAGAAATATAATGCCAACTTAGATTGCAAATAGAAGGCAGTGGATTTCATGCTGGATAATGGAAGAAAGGTGATGTTTATGGGAGACAAAAAATTTAGCTCATCGAGGATTGTTTCGGCTTTGATGGCAGAGAAAATGATGAGGAAAGGGTGTGAAGCATTTTTAGTCTATGTGGTAGACACAAAGGCAGACAGAGGGAAGTTAGAAGATATACCGATGGTCATGAAATTCCTGGATGTCTTTCCCGAGGAGTTACTAGGGCTACCACCACCTAGGGAAATTGAATTTCCCATTGAGCTTCTTCCAGCCATAATACCAATTTTGGTTCCACCTTATAGAATGGCTCTGGTGAAATTGAAGGAGCGTAAGGAGAAATTGGAAGATTTGTTGGAGAAAGGTTACATTAGGCCGAGCTCTTCAACTTGGGGAGCTTCGGTCTTTTTTGTGAAAAGGAAAGATGGATCTTGCGAATGTGTATAGATTATAGGAAGTTTAACCATGTCACCATTAAGAACAAATATCCCCTTCCACGCATAGATGACGTGTTTGATCAGTTACAAGGGGCAAGGGTCTTTTCGAAGATAGATTTGAGATCAGGTTACCATCAGTTGAGGATAAGGGAGCCAGATGTGTCAAAGACTGCTTTTAGAACATGGTATGGCCACTTTGAGTTCTTGGTCATGCCTTTTAGGTTGATAAATGCACCTGCAGCTTTCATGGATTTGATGAATAGAGTCTTTAGGCCTTTCTTAGACCAATTTGTCATTGTCTTTATTGATGATATTTTGGTCTATTCTAAGAGTGATAAGGAGCATTAGGAACATTTAAGAATTTCTTTGGAGACATTGAGGAAGAATGAGTTGTATGCCAAATTTGATAAATGTGAATTTTGGCTAAGGGAAGTGGTGTTCCTTGGACATGTAATTTCGAAAAAAGGAGTGCATGTGCATCCAAGGAAGCGGTTGTGAAATGGGAAGCACCTAAGCATGAAGCTGACGTGAGAAGTTTTGTAGGATTGGCCAGGTATTACAGAAGGTTTGTGGAAGGCTTTTCTATAATAGCAACTCCGCTTTCCAAATTGACAAGAAAGAATCAAAAATTTGTATGGATAGAGGAGTGTCAGGGCAATTTTGAGGAATTGAAGAACAGGCTTACCACTGCACCAGTTTTGACTTTGCCTTCGGGTAGTGATGGATATACAGTTTATAGTGATGCCTCAAGGAAAGGATTAGGTTGTGTGTTGATGCAAAGAGATAAAGTGATTGCTTACACTTCTAAGCTTTTAAAGCCTTATGAGATGAATTATCCTACGTATGACTTGGAGTTAGCGGCCATAATTTTTGCATTGAAGATTTGGAGACATTACTTGTATGGAGTACTAGGGTATTTACAGACCATAAGAGTCTTAAATATTTGATGAGCCAAAAGGAGTTGAATTTGAGACAAAGAAGGTGGTTAGAACTGTTGAAGGATTATGAGTTGATGATAGACTACCACCTAGAGAAAGCTAATGTAGAAGTGGATGCATTGAGTAGGAAATCAACTATGACATATATGGAGATAGTGTATACTCCTTTGTTGGAGAAATTAGCCAGACTTAAAGTGACATTGAGACAAGCCGAATCTAGTTGTATATTGGCTAACTTTAGAATGAGGCCAGTATTGAATGAGAAGATTAAGAAGTTACAGGAACAAGATGAGTATTTGAGCAGACTCCGGGAAGAGATTAAAAGTGGTAAACTTTCTGAAATAGAGATTAGAGAAGTTGGATTGATGGTAGTGGGTAACAGATTGTGTGTTCCAAACATGATGGAATTGAAAGATGAGATTCTTGATAAGGCACACAATGCGTCTTATGCTATGCACCCAGGAAGTACAAGAATGTATGGAGATTTAAAAGAGCATTTTTGGTGGAAAGGAATGAAGAAAGAAGTTGTAGAATATGCTAAAAGATGCTTAGTGTGCCGGCAAGTTAAAGCTGAACACCAGGCACCTTCAGGAAAACTTAAACCTTTGCCGATTCTAGAATAGAAATGGTAAAAGATTACGATGTATTTCTTGATGGGATTGCCGAGGACTAGCAAGAAGCATGATGCAATATGGATGATTGTGGACAGGCTGACTGAGTCCACACATTTCTTGCCAATTAAGCAGACAGATTCTTTGAATGTTTTGGCCAAGAAATATGTAGATGAGATAATCAGACTTTATGGAATTCCTAGCTCTATAGTCTCGGATAGAGACCCAAGTTCACCTCCAGATTTTGGGAAAGCTTACAGGAGGCTTTGGGAACCAAGTTGCATTTTAGTAGAGCTTTCTATACACAAATTGATGGTCAATCAAAAAGGACAATACAGACATTGGAAGCAATGTTAAGAGCTTGTGATATGGACTTCAAAGATTCATGGTATGATCATTTACCTTTAATCGAGTTTGCTTATAATAATTCCTACCACTCAGGAATTCAGATGGCACCTTATAAGGCTTTGTATGATAGGAGGTGTAGAACTCCTATTTGTTAGGATGAGGATGGTGAAGGAGGCTTTTAGGGCCTGAATTGGTACAAGTCACAGTTGATAAGATTAAGTTGGTGAAACAGAGACTTAAAGCAGCTCAAGATAGAATGAAGAGCTACGTGGATGCACATAAAAAAGAGATGGAATTTGAAGTTAGAGACAAAGTGTTTCTTAGAACTTCTCCATGGAAAGGGGTTCTGAGATTTGGTAAGAAGGGCAAGCTTAGTCCAAGATACATAGGCCCTTATGAGATCATTGAGAAGATTAGGCCTTTAGCCTATAAATTAGTTTTTCCACCAGAGTGGTCTAAGATCCATAATGTGTTCCATGTATCGATGTTGCGGAAGTACCGATATGATCCTTCACACAAAGTTCAACTTTCAGAAGTTCAGTTGAGAGAGGATTTGACGTATGAAGAATAACCAGTGGAAATTTTAAATTCAAAAGAAAAGGTTTTGAGGAACAAAACTGTGAAGCTAGTTAAGGTCTTATGGAAGAACCATTCTAAGAAAGAGGCCACGTGGGAACCCTTAGAGGCCATAAAGGAAAAGTATCCACACCTCTTCAATATCTCAGGTAAGAATTTCGAGGACGAAATTCTATAAGGGGCGGGAGAATTGTTGGACCCCAAATTTTTTTAATTATTAGTGATTTATTTGTTTCGTTTTTTTAGAGTTGAGTCATCAAATTAGCAAGTATGAATAGAAATTAGAAGGTAGAAGTTGAATGAAGTGCTAGAATTAAGATGGAATTAATATGGTGTTTAATGGGTTAAGAGAGTTAAAAGACTTAGAATAAATGAAAAAAGGGCCAAACTTGGAAGAGACTTACTTACGGAGGGTAAAATGGGAAGAAAGCCTATATAAGTTGTCTTGAATTAGAAGAAGGGAGGAGAGTGTCGAAAATAAGAGAGAAGGAGAGAAGTTTTCGGTGAAAGAAGAAAAGAAGAGAAATCAACTTTGTTAAGGTGGGTTAATCATCTCTTTTTTTTTTTGCTTTATTAAAGTAATGGGTTGTGTTGAGGATGAAGGAGTTCGAGGAAGAAAGGAGTTTGTGTAGAGAATGAAAGGTTTGTGTTGGAAGAAGATGAGTTAGGTGAACCTAGTGATTCTAGGGTTTCTAAACTAGATCCTAAGTTTTCTAATATAGATGAGGTATGGGTAGGTTAAATTTGAGTTAAATTATGTTTGTTGAAATTTTGTGATTTTGTTGAAGTTTATGAACTTTATTGGAATGTTATTTTGAATGGAACCTTGGTTGTTTTAAGAAACCAAGGGAATCTTAACCAAGAGCAAGGGGAAAGGTAAGCTTGACTTGGATTTCTCAAGCTAATTAGGTGGGTAACATATTTATGGTTATAGTGTAATTGGGAAAATTCTTGCCTATGTGTGTATGTTGAAATTGACTTGTTTGTAAATGTTGAAAAATGCATGATGAAATATGATTTTGTTATACCTCAAAAGAGGTCATGACTTTTTATTAAATGAAAAGAAGACAAAGCATAAAGTATGAGCATATGAGAAAACAAATATGTGCTTTTGTTTGGGCGAGAGTGGAACCATTCTGTTCATCACGTGCATGTTGACAAGAGCCTTCTCCCGACTGCCCGCTTGTGGCATATGAGCTCCGAAATTAGACTCATTTTGTTCATGGGGTAAACTTAAATTTCTCCATTATGTTCTCATGGAACCCTCGAGCTATTTGTTGTGCATCGCATCTTTAACTTGTCATGTATGCTGCATTTAAGTGTTATGTGCTATGAATGTTAAGCTAGATTGAAGAATGCTCGAATTATTGAATATATATATATATATATATATATGCATGAATTTGTGGTCAATTGCCAATGACTATAAATATGTTAGTCACTGAGCTGTGTAGCTTACCCCACTCTTCCTTCTTTAGGTGCAGAACGTGAAGGATAGCAATTCATGCAGGGCATCGAAAAACTCCAAGATATTATAAAATTTTGTAACTAAGTTATTTCGATAAACTTTGGATAGCCTCATAAGCATGATAAACATTAAACATCCTCTATATGTTGTATTTTGTGTTAAGCCTTGTTTATAATGTAAATTTGTAATTAAAGATATGTGTAAGCTTTTGTGGTTTTGGCAAACGAGTTTAGAACCGAAAAGTTCCCCATGTGTATGTGCAAGTTTCTTTGGTAGTTGCACATTTCAAAATCCAAGTCTCTCTCCTAGGAGTAGAAATTGTGTGCCGAATTCAAGGAAAAAACTGGACTAAATTAGTCAAAATTACCTTCTGGAAAGTTGTAGCTTATCTTTCTAGCTTTCCATTAGTATATAGTATGAAATAATTGGGTATAGGAGTCAAAAGTTATGGTCTTTATAAAGGGAGACGTGTCGTCTAAAAAGGCACTTCGTCTGTGATGACGTCATTTCGTCTTAAGACTTTGCATCGTCTTAAGTTGACCTTGCTTCGTCTTAAGTTGACTCCATTCATCTTCTCCGCATTCGTCTGCTTTGTAACATTCTTCTGCTCTGCATTCGTCTGCTTGGTGGCATTCTTCTGCTTCGCATTTGTCTGCTTTGTAACATTCGTCTGCCTTGCATTCATTTGCTCCGCATTCATCTGTTCCGCATTCGTCTGCTTGGCAACATTCGTCTGTTCTGTATTCGTCTGCTCCATATTCATCTGCTTTGTAGCATTCGTCTGCTTTTCCATATTCGTCTGCTTCTCTGCATTCTTCTGCTTTTTTGCATTCGTCTACTTTCTCCACATTCGTCTGCTTTTCCCTCATTTGTCTGCTTTTCCCTCATTTGTCTGCTTTTCCGCATTCGTCTGTTTTCTATTCCTCTATAGTTGACCCTCCGCTTCTTCTGTACACTATTCATCTTGAATCGTCTAGTTAAATTTTTGACCCTCCAGATGATAGAATTCGTCTTGAAGGTCTTCATGAAAGTTGTAGATCCTGAAGTCTCTTTCGAACAGTCCCAAAAAATTGTTTAGTCCAACGCCTACAAAGAAAGTTATACCTTTTGTCCCTAAACAAGTTCGATAGGGTCACGAACTAGTATTGTTTCAGTTTATGGCTCCGAATGTTGGGCTCCGAAAGCGGGGTCCTGCATTGTTTGGTATCAGACATGAAGAAATGTTTTGTTCTTGTACCTGATTCCAAAATGATGGGCTCCGGAAGCGAGGTCCTGCATATAGTCAACACCTAAATAATAATAAAATAATTAAACTAAAAAATAAAAATAAACTCAAAATTTTCTAATTTATTAAACTACCTTAACTCTTCTAAATTTTCAGATTTGTCATTAAACTTTTTTTTCTTCTCTCTTCTTCTCTTCTCCTATCCACGTTGCCATCCTCTCAAATTCTAGCTTTCCAGAAATTTTTCCAGATTTTAAATCCCCTTTCTAACCATGTTTTCATCCATTATCTCAATATATAAACTGTTGGATCCCGCTTGATTCCAGAATCCAACTTTTCAGAAACATCATAAGACGTGAGTGTGCATATTACCTTAAGGGGTTATTGCATTGAACCCTCATTAGTCATCATCCGTTCATCTTCATCCTTATAAAATCTCAAAAATTTCCTCACAATTTGTTTAATGGCTTGCCCATATAAATCAGTCACCATACTTGAACTCATTTCTCCTATTTGTGAATAGAATTTGGAAATCTTTAAACCAGAATTGCAATTTGATTTCTTCAAAGAAATTGTAGCTTTAAGCATCTAGTTTGTTTTGAATCAAGAACCATCTTAATCGGATCTTTATAGATCAAAATATGCTTAAAAAGCCAAAGGGTGTTCATACTCCAATCATGCTCTCTCAACCAACGCCTCACTTTCTCTAATTCAAACTTTTTCAAATGAACTCAAAAAGATACCAATTTCATTGAGAGATAGAAACGTGTGTTATGAATCTATTGCTTTAAGAATCACCTCATTTAGAGGTCGGATGAGGAAGTTATGACCAAAAGAATCAAACATATTTATACCCTCAATCATGTCGTAACATGTCTTAGCGCAATTGCCATAACTTTCACCACATATGTCGTATCGATTTCATTCTTAAACTATTTGAAAGAGGCCACAATTTCATGAAGACTACAATTCGAGATTCTACCTCTAAAAAAATCGTGATTTACTGAAGTTGTTCTATGTATGTCCATTTAACGGACATCCATATTCGTTTAACGAACATTGTCGGGCTTGGGAGCACTTTTTCACCTGAGAAGGTCTGTTTAACAGGCATCAAGTCCGTTTAACAGACATGGGCAATGCTGGGGGTCCTTTTTGACTTGAGAAGGTCCGTTTAACTGACCTAATGTCCGTCTAACGGACATAGGGGTTCCCTAAACCCCTCCAAAGCCTCTCCAAAGCTTCCTACATCCAATTTAACATCATATTCAGTCATAATCTTCTCAAATTCAACTCTACTAGTGCTAAATCACTTCATATCAATTCAAACACCAAATTTATCTCATAAAACTCTCAAATCTCATCTCCAATGACTCATAACATACACAAACTCTCATCATTCTCCGTAACTGTCATGTTCATACCTCTTATGCAGCATCACATCTTGTAACGATCATATCTTTTCACTCTGGTATCCAAAATTTCCAAATTTTATATCGTTGGAAAGCTAAGAGAATATGCTACAAATTCCATGAAGACAACTTGAACATGTTTCAATTACATTTTCCAACTTTTAACTTCCAACATTTTCACATATAACCCATCTTGTATCTAAACCATCTTTTCTACTTCATTTCAAATTCAAGAATTCTCCTTTTCTTTACACATGAATAATCGCCAACAATTTCTCCTTTAACAGTTCTAGTTTCCAAGAAAAGTTCGGGGTCTAACATGAAAAGGCTATGGGAATAGATGGTATAAATAATTTTTTCTCAGAAAACTTAGAGAGTGATAGGGAAGATGGTGTGTGTGGACATTGAGGAATTCTTCAAGAATGGGCAACTATTTTCAGAGATTAATAGAACTTTACTTTGGCTAATACAAAAAGGTGAGAAACAAGAAAAAGTTAGTGATTTCTGACCTATTGTATGTTGTAACTCACTGTATAAAATCATAATAAAGGTGTTCTAAGAGAGAATGAAAAGTATGCTTCCTGAGCTTATAGGAAAACAGTAGGGCACATTCATCTTAGTCAGGCTAATTGGAGATAATATATTACTTATACAAAATTTCTTGTGGAATTAATCAAGCAAAAGAGAAAAAAAGGAACTGCACAATCAAGATAAGCTTAAGAAAATAATATGATTCCTTGGATTGGAATTTCATATTCAATTGCATGAAAGCTTACAACTTTCCTAAAATATTTACAATATGGGTAGAACAATGTATAACAAGAGTCTCTTACAATACGTTAATCAATGGAGAACCCTCCAACAAATCAAAGGGGCTAGAGGATTGCATCAAAGGAACCTAATGTCACCTTTTTTTTCCTCTATAGTAATAGAGTTCTTGAGCATATTGCTTGTCAAAGTTATAAAAAGGAGCTCCCTTTTCAATTTCCAATCTAAATGGAAGAAGTGTGCAATCTTAAACCTCAAATTTATAGATGATCTAATACTATTCTTGAAAGATAATCATCACTCCATTACTTCACTTTTTACAGCTTTAAGAATTTTCACAAATGTTTCCGGGTTGGAAGTAAACAATCAAAAGAGTGCGATGCACTTGTCTACTAATACAATACATAATGGTCAATGGTTTTCTAATATTACAGGTATAAGGTACTTCCATTACCTTTTACATACCTTGGAATATCAGTCAACTCCATAAAAGCACATATATTCAGACTTCAAACCACTTGAGGAGAAGATTAGGAGGAGGATTTAGAATTGGAGTGCAAAATGTATTTTTATGGTTGGCTACCTAAAACTGATTGAATCTATCCTCTCTTTGGTCAATATTTACTAGGCCTCACACTTAGTAATACCAAGTATGGTAATTAAAACCATCAATAGGATTATGAGGGATTTTTTTGGAATGGAAATAGGCAAGGTAAGGCCAAAGCGAAGAACAAGTGTTCAAATATTTGCAAGCCTAGAAAATAAGGGGGACTTGGTCTTACTCTAATTCAAGTAGTCAATTTAACAATGTCAGCAGGAAGATGTTAGAGGCTAATCAAAAAGGAAAATTCCTTATGGATGAGTTAGGTTTGGAGTGAATACCTAACTAATGACAGTATCTGAAATGTAAAGATTCTCTAGAGGGTTCAAGTACTCTCAAGAAGATAATGGAGACAAGGGAGATAACTAAATCTCAAGTGAGACATAAGGTGGGAGATAGGAAGGAAATAAGCTTCTAGTTTGATAAATGATTAGACATAGGAGTTTTGTATGAGCAATCAAATCTTCAGGAGCTGAAGCAACATTTCTTGAGGGAATTCACAGTCCATAATGGCTTTAGTAACAAAGAAACAATACAAATGATACTCCCAGCTGGTGAAAACTCTTCTCCTCAATTCCATTCTTTCAAAGGAGGATGATGAAGTGATATGGATGAGGAGTCATAATGTTTTAGTCAATAACAACATCGTAAGAAATCTAATATGGGGTATGGAAAACAATGTTAGCTAGTTTAAATTAGTTTGGGATGACAAAATATTCCCGAGGGCATCCCTTATCCTCTAGATGGCCATCCGAGGATGGCTACAAACATAGGACAGACTCAACTGGTACATGTCAATTCCTAATAGTTGTGCAATGTGTGAAAAAGATAGTGAATCTATCAAGCATAAGTTTTTTATGTGCTAATACATAAGCAACATATGGGAAAAAATCATAGGAAGTTGTGGGGCTAATAATCCCCCATATATATAGGAAGATGTTATCAGCTCGAGCATGCAATGGATAAAAAAACAGGGCATGGACCTATAGAATTACGTTGACTTAGTTGGTTATGGACAACTGGGAAAAGACGAATATAAGGATCTTCTCTAACAGATCCCTTCCTATCTCATGTCATACAGCTGCCAGCTTTGACAATACAAGATTGCATATCAGAGATGGAGAATAGCATAAACTGAAGGGTTCAAATTTATGCTATTCTTAAGAGGAACGAATGAGGGTTACCCGGAGATGAATAGTACTATAAATGTTGTCATAGTAACAATTCCTTCATATTAAAAAACTGAACCTTCATACTAGAAACAATAAGCAAAAGGAGAAGAGCAAGAACCATGCAATCAGGAAACAGCTTCCCTTTCATTAGCTTCTTGGATTAGTGAAGAGATGCAGTCTCCTCATTAAAGAAGCATCTCTCTACATACCCTAATTTGGTATACGCTAGATGTTTCGATGAGTGAGGAGGAGTATCTTCTCCCCTATTACAAAATGATAACAGTGAAGGTTACCAAGAGAATGATGTCAATTCCTGCCTAGATAGGTATAGGGGAGATGAATGTATGTCTTCATTTTTCTTTCCTTGTAACTATACGATGTGAGGTTTTAGACTACATTATCGACATTATGGTCCTTCTTTTTATTAATGAAATTGAAAATTTTCAAAAATAAAGGTAAATACTACTTAATTAGTATTATAGGCCCTTGAATCTATTTACTAGTTCTTATTAAGCCTATTTATTAGCCTTGTGGCAATGGTTTTTAGTACAAAATACCTAATATACCTTAATAAAATGGAGTTATAAAAACTAAAAATCATACACTTCATCACATGTTATGATATTTATCACTTAATTCTTCCTTACTAGAGTTCTTACAAGGTCATGCTTTGAGAACTACAACTTATATTTTGAATTAAAAGCTTAATGAGTCTATTCCCAAGACTCCTTATGAGTTGTAGTTATAGAAAAAACCCAATTTGTGTCACTTTCATGTTTGGGCTCGTAAAGCAGAAGTAAGAGCTTACAAGTCATAGTTGGTTATTGTATGGGATCAAGGAACTCCAAGTTCCACTATCTATCACACACTAAGCTATCGAATTGGACCAAATTATCTATTTTAAGGATGAAAATAGTATAAGCCAAGGACCTAAGTAAATTATGTTCAAAGAACACCTATTAATTGCTCCTGTACCTGTCACTTCTATTCCAACAATTGGCCTTATAGTTGACCAGTATCTATTAATAGTTTAGGATAAACCTATTGAGCATGTAACACAAGAGGATATATATGTAATAATATAAGATATGCATTTAAAAAGATAAAAAGGTTCATATACCTACAATATATGATGACTATATTATATACTTGTAGAGAATAAATATGAATTAATGACACCTCAAATCTAACTACATATAATGAAGCCATCTTTAGTTCTCATTATAATTTTTGGTTGGATGTTATGAATGATGAGATAAATTCTATGTCATAAAATGAAGTATGGAATTTAGTAGAGTTACTAAAATATTGTATGCCTAACAGATGTAAATAGGTATTTAATACGAACCATGATGCTAAAGGTTAAGTGGAAAGGTATGAAGCAAAGGTAATAGTTGAAGGCTATAGCTGATTAGAAGGTATTAACTATAAAGAAACCTTATCTCCTATTTTCATTACGGATTCTTTACAAATCATTATAGCAATTATGTCTTATTTTGACCTAGAGCTATATCTAATAGATATGAGAACAACTTTCTTAATTGGATACTTAAGTGAAGATGTCTATATGATTCAACCTATTAGTTTTGAGGTAGTTGAAAAAGAAAGATGGCTTGTAAGCTTAAAATGTTAATTTATAGGTTTAACTAAACTTTAAGAAGTTACTTTATCAAGTTTGATAAAATTATCATTGATAACCTCTTTAAGGAAAATATTGTTGATTAATGTACATATATAATGGTTAGCGGGAGAAAAAATATTTTTTGGTTTTATATGTTGTTAATATCTTGTTTGATTCTAAGGATATTGATATGTTGATTGTGACAAAAAATATTGTTTAGCTATTTTAACATAAAAGACTTTAGTGAAGCACCATATATTTTGTCCATATAGATTCTCTACAATAAGGCCAATAATGTTCTCATATTTTATGAAAGCACCTATATTAATCATATCTTAAAGAGATTTGATATATATCTATGTTCTTTTGTGAAGAATCTAGTTATGAAAGGTGACAAGTTCTCCAAAACCTAATGTTTTTAAAATGATGTTGAGAGAGATAAAAGAAAAGTCTATTATGCTTTTGTTGTTAAAAGCCTAATGTATGCTTAAGTATTCAAACATTTTGATATTGCTTTTATGGTTGTTATGTTTGGTAAATACTTAAATGGTGCCACTGGAAAGTGACTAAGGAAGTCTTAAGGTATCTTCAAGTACTAAGAATCTTATATCAATATATCAATGTACCAACACTCAAAGTGATTGGTTCCAGTGGCTCTAATTATATAGATTGTATGGATGATAAGAAATTCATTTCTGGGTACATCTTTATAATGGTAAGGGGAAAAGTGTCAAATAGACACTTGCCTAATTATTTAGATTGTATGGATGATAAGAAATTCATTTCCGAGTACATCTTTATAATGGTAATGGGAGCTATTTATAAAAAAGCGTCAAATAGACACTTAAAACTTATTTAACTATAGAGATAGAGTATGTGACATGTTATGAGGCTACTTGTCATTCAATATAGCTACGAAACTTCATTTCAACGTTTAAAAGTTGTGGGCTCCATTTCAAAGCAGCTAAAATTATATTATGATAATTTCATTGATATATCTTTTTTCGAAACACTAAGGGCATTTATTGCTTTAATAATATTGACATTAAGTTCAATGTATCAAAGAAAAAGTTATAGAGTCTCTAGCTACTATTGAGCATATATTTACAAGTAACTAATTGGTAGACATACTAACTAAAGGCTTACCTATCTATGTTTTTCAAGAACATGTCTCTTGCATGGAACTATTAGAAGCCTAGTTTATTTTTCTTAATTGGAGTTTTCGTTCTATTTATGTTTTGTGGTGGTTATTTGGATTTTGAGTAATGCATAGTATTTTAACATTTTGTATCTTCACATTTATGATCAGTAACAAATCGATGATATTCATTTTGTTGAATCCATATTGATATTATTGTCATGCTTTTAGATTAATTGTGCCTAATATGTACTACTTATATATCCCATCGATGTATCAGTTTTGTATTGATTAGTTTGGCTATGTATTGTGAAAGCATTATGGTATAGTTATGTTGTCTAATTGGGACAATATGGAATTAATTAGTATAGACTAGCATAATCTTATAATAATATCTTAATAATGTGCATGTGACATTAAGGACATTTATGAGATTGGTATTATATTACTAACCGAACTATGAACTATCAAGTCCATTAACCAATATTAGTTAAGCCTACCTATAAGGCTTGTGGCCTATTACAAGTTACATTTAATTTTAATTGTTGTATTCTTAATATATTCTTCTCAATTGTTAATTTGATGAATTAGATTAACGAATCTTAAACTTTTTATTATATTTTATTTTAGTGTTACAACAATCAATCATGAAACTATGATTTCCATTCAATTTCAATCATGTTTAGCAAGTAAATCTCTAATCTTATTATTTATACATATTTCAAAGTTATGAAATTTTATTTTTAAATGATTAAAGTATATTAATTTTTTTAATTTAAATTTCTTGTTAGTTGCCTATCCAACCTTACCAACATCAATATTTACTTGAAGTTAACATAGTAATGGTGAGATTGGTGCAATAAGATGGGAGAGAAGCTCTACCATCTCTTTAACCAAACCTCACAACTACTACATGAACTAGCTCCCTCTTCTACATTTCACCCTTAACATCACTTAAACACTCATTCAAACTTCTTACACATGTATCAATTATAGCAGAAACCTTTATCAACACCATTCCTCTCTGCGTCTCTTCTTCACCCTATTATTTTCCCTCTTTCTTAAAAACTTTTGCTTAGCTTGTTTTCACGGTTAGACAATCTTAGTGAACCAGTCTGCCTGTTTGAGCCTTACCCCTCCCTCTAGTAACTGTGCCCTTAAATTTCACTTGTTCTCTAGCTTGCCATACCTAAACTTGTAACTTTTCTAACAATGTAGGCTGCATACCTAAATGATTTCACCCTCTAGCCCTCTTTGCTCAACACTCTCCAGCACTACCAAATGCCCAACACACCTTATCATCTTCTTCCACCTCCATCCCACAATCTAATCCATCCCACCAAATGTTAAGCCCCTAATCCCTTTCTTTTAGTAATCACCTATCTACCCCTCAAACAACCCTCTAGTTACTTTGTTTAAAGGACTCCAAAGGACTCACTCCCCTAAACCCATCTCCCTCTTATAACTCTACCCCTTCCTTTACCCTCTTCTTTCTATTAATCCACAACTACTTCTAGAAATAATAGACCTTCCTTACATCACCCTACACTATTCCCTATCTAAGGAGTTGAATGGTAGGAGTATTGCACTACTAAACTTGGCAATCTTAAGGGAAGGAACTCAGAGTTGGGAGGTCAGACTTGTAGGATTCTCCATGGATTATAGGCACTTATCCAAAGATAGGCTTTGATCCTCTGAAAGGGAAGGGGTCTCTCTAAAGTTATCCTTTTTTAAGGATAATCTCCTTTTGTTTACTTTTTCCTCAAAGGTTACAAAATTGAAGATAGTTGAAGAAGGGCTAAGACATATCGTTCAGTTCCCCCTATTTCTCCAAGTTGTGCAAGCTGGAACCAAGATAGAAAATATTAAAGTCAGTAGAATTCCTTTATATATAAACATTCACAATATCCCACTAGAATACTAGGTAACTAAAGGGTTGAGTTTATTGGCTAGCTTTCTTAGAAAACAAATATATATTGATAAAAACACAGTTAAGTGGAAAAGAATTGATTATCCTAGAAATTGGGTAAGAGTGTACATCTCTTGTGAGCTTCTTAACCAAATTCCAATCATTGACTATGGTAAACATCAACATTGTGGATGATATTGCTCAAGTTTCGTACCAGTGGAGGCCCTTTAGTAAAGCTCAAGGGAAGATATGGAAATCTATGAGACACCTATTTAAAAATAGGGAATATAATGAACCGATGGGATTAGAGGAGAATGATTTTAACAACTCTACGAATAATTCAGGTTTTTCCTCTAAATAGATCCTAATGTAACACCTAAATATCAAACCAAGGAAGTACCTATAGAAGCTGAAGACACTACATTGGAATCTCCTACAACTGCTAGTATAAAATTAATGAAAAAGGTTGAAGTGAACATAGATAATATAGAGCAATTTCATATAGTTACATCAAGAAAATCTTAAAGGAGCAAGAAGAAAAACTCTAAAGGTAAATAATTTAAAGTCATTAATCATGTGGAACGTTCATAGGCTAAATAGCCCCAATAAGCTAAAGGTTTTAAGGGATTTTGTTTATGTGGGTCTTTATATTTTGGGTATTTTATATTCTAAGATTAAACTACAAAAATATAAATAAATTGAAAAGATTAAGGTCCTGTTGGAATTTTGTTAATAACCATCAACATCATACATATGGAAGAATTACTGTATGCTACAATACTAGCTTTATTAATTTAGAGTTGTTGGAGTCAAATGAACAGTTTATGCATTTGAAGCTATCCTATATAAAAAAGAATCTAGCTTTCTTTGCATCTATTGTCTATATTTTTAACCTTACATTGCAAAGGTCATCCTTATGGAATAGTTTGAATACTATGAATGCAACGTACTCGAGAGCGTGGTTGATATATGGAGGCTTTAATTCCACTTTGTACAAATCTAAAGCTAAAGGCAATTTCAATTTAAAAAACTTTTCTGATGACTTCAGAAACTATGTTAAAAGTATATGAGTGACTGATGCTCTAATAAACAATCGTCTAACTGGTTTTTGAGGAAGAAATTAGTCAGGGCTTTGGTGAACTATGATTTACTAAATGCTTTCCCTGAGAGTAAGGTTGCTTTTGTGGATCCTTTTTTTTATCTAGCCACACCTTATCAAAAAGGAAGGGCTTCCAAAGAAGATTGTTGGACATGGTTTATTCAAATTTAACAAATATTTACTTGAGATTGAAGGGCTTTAGGAAACCATGCTCAAAGGCCTAGAACTTCCTATTGTTAGTACTAGACAATATATTTGTGTACATAAATTAAAGGAAATCAAAGGACAACTGAAAAAGCTCAATGTTAGAGTAGGCCTTAACACAAAGGAAACCATGGATAAAGTTAAGGAGGTCTTATCTACCACCCGAACATTAATTATTTCTCATCTTAGTGACCCTAGCTTGTTAGCAAAGGAGAAAAATGACTTAGAGAATTTCTTAAGAGAAATTAAGAAGCATTATTCTCTAATCCAATAAAGATGTAGGGTTTACTGGATTAAAAAAAAAGGGGGAAAAAGCACCAAGTTTTTTCATAACTCTCTAGTTATAACGAGAAATCATAATATAATATCTTCTATTCATATTAAAGATGGAAGAATCCTAAGAAAGTAGAATGACTAACTAAGGGACGCTACTAATTACATCAAGGACTTAATTAGTACTAATTCAGATGCATCTCCATTCTTGGAGACTTTAAGCTAATTCATCAAGAAGAGAATGTCACACATGGATTCCCTAGAACTAATTAAGACTATTGATGATAGAGAAATTATGGAAACAAATTTTGAAGTTATTGAAAATAAAGCAACTAGGAAAAATGGATTAAATTGTTGTTTTTTTAACCAAAAAGCCTAAAATGATGTTGGTTTTTGTGTAAAGCAAGTTGCATTAGAATTATTTGCTAAAGGATCCCTCCTTAAGGAAATAAATAAGACTTTTTTATGTTTAACCCATCACAGTTTGGTGATTTTAGGCCTATAAGGTCATTTCTAAAATCCTTGCTAATAGGCTTAACGGAGTACTCAAATCTATAATTAGTGAAAACTAAGGGGCCTTTATGAAGGGTAGAAATATTGTAGATAACATCCTGATTGTCAATAAATTGTTAAAAGGCTATTCCAGGAAGAATTCCTCACCTAATTGCCTTATAAAAGTGGATTTTAGCTTTTGATTGTGTTAGCTAAGATTTCCTGTTTCAACTGATGAATTTCTTGGGTTTCTTTAATACTTTCATTGGTTGGATTAAAGCTTGTATATCCTTTACCTCATTTAGTGTTATGGTGAATGTTAATCCCTCAGATTATTAAGGGAAAGAGGGGAATTAGGAAGGGGGAACCCCGTACCTTTTCATCTTTTGTTTAGAGGCTTTGTCTCAGCTGATCAATTATAATGTAGGGAAAGCTCTCAAGTCTAAATTCCACTCCAAATGTGAAAGCTTCTTCTAACTAATCTGTGTATAGCTGATGACTTAGTTTTATACTATGGAGCACACTTAGAATCTACCTAATTTCTAATGGATAAGGCTTTTTCTATTTTGAGGATTGACCTAAGCAAAATTCATAACTTTTTATCTAGTAAAGAGAAAACTTTGGAATCTTACATTAGAAAAATAACCGGTATAACTAGGAAGCTCACCTTATGCTATATTTAGGTCTTCCAATATCTACAATAAGATTACACTTCTCTCAATGTATACCTCTAGTGGAGAAGATCTAAGAAAGAATTGGCTTACGAGTGAACAGAGAGTTCTCTTATGCTAGTAAGGTGAAACCTATTAAATAATTCCTATATTCCTTACATATTTATTGGAGCTTACACATTTTCTTCTCTAAAAGTCTTTAAAAAAACCATAGAAAGAATTATGGGAAATTCTTACAGGGAGTCAAATTGGATGGAAGTCAAGCTAAGGTAAAATTGGTTAAAGTATGTTTGCCTAAGGAAAAGGGTGGTTTAGGAATGCGTTCTTTGAGGAATACTAATAAAATTCTAAAATTAAAGTGACTGTGGTTAAATCTCCTCAAGAAAACTCTTTTTGGCTAAGATAGATGTATGGAATATAGGGAAGTCTTTCACTTATTTACTCCTGTAACTGAATGGCACTAGCTTGTTTAGAACAAAATCTTACTCACTAGGTTTCCTTTTTTTGTGGTTGGAAATTAAACATAAACTTAATACACTGGAAATGTTATGTTACCAAAACTCAACACCAGTTACCTACTTTGTAACTTGGGGGAGGAAAGTAAGGAACTATTCTTTGTTTGCCCCTATTTTGTCACTATTTGAAACATTGTCAAAAGTAAATGTTACTAGAATATTACTTACCAAAGACTACAAGAGGTATTCAAATGATTTTTAGATAAAAGAAAGACCTCTTCAGGAAAACTTGGAGTGTTTTCTCTATAATATTAGAGAAGAACTCTTTATATCCCCACAAAACCCTTCTAAACGAGTTGACTATTATAAGATTTTGGTAAAGACTGGAGTATGTGATGGAAAATAACAAACTGAAAACTATAAAATACCTAGTAGAGGTGCAATTAGGCACATGAAGGATGAGATGATCAGGTGGCGTTTGGTTCATCCTACATCAACCAAAAGGAGGAGCTAAGGTTGTACCATTGAGAAGATTAAAGAGTTAGGACATTCATACCTGTGTCACTTTATACTTCCATACAAGAATTTCTGATTTAGGGCGGTGGTGTCCTCTAAAGTCCCTCTAAATCATCAACCTTGATTTGGAAAATTTAAGGATCTCATGGCTTCACTAAAGTCTTCTATTTCCTTATTGATAGAGAATCGAGTTAATTAACTATGCTCCACCAGCTAGAGACAATGCTTTAAAGCTCCAATTGTTAAACCTATTTTGAATTACATCAACTAATGGTTTAAAATCAACATATGTCGGCTTGATCAAAGAGATTTGGTTGGAACTCTAGGATAAATCACAAGTAGTTGAACATTTTTGGAACCTGTGAGGGATGAAAGACAAGTATGGATTATAACTCTAAGATAAATCATAAGGAGTTGAACATGTTGAAGTGAATCACACGTTAATACAATGATATATAAGTACACAAGAAGGGGGGTTGAATTGTGATAACTTTTTCGTTGATCCCTTCTTGAAGAAAACTTATTGATTAAAAAACACAAACTTGTTTGTTTCAGAATTACTATCACTTTTGTTTGTAAACTTTTCTCTTAAAACTTGCGTATACGAAATATCAAGTATCACAGTAATCAAGTAGAGAAGGTTGAGAGAG
>JANKOE010000206.1:28322221-28334212 GCA_026284465.1 Erythroxylum citrifolium | reverse complement strand
GGATGTAGCTACCTCCCTGTTGAAGAGGTAAAATATGCATCAGATAATCGGGAAAAGTAGAAAAAAGTTATCATCTTGCAAATGAGAAAATGCAATTTATTACATAGAGAATATGGAATGAACTTGAGCTTCAAGAACAGGCCATAGTTCAACTTGTCAACAAAACAACATGACAATATTTAAGTGGTCAAACGATGCAATTTAACCAGTTAGAAATTGAACAATAGAAACCAAAGGACTCAGATTATAAGTAAAATTTATCTGAGCAATAAAATTCACCATCTACTACTACATCATCAAGATGAGTAAAGAATCTTCTTTTCTGATCTGTGAAGGCCTTTAGAGCTAACCTAGAAAATTCCAATATACAATTCCACAAATGGGCAAAAATTTTACGCATAGAAAATAGACAGATCACAGAGAAAGAACAAAGGAAATCAGGATTGAAGTATGCAAATAATTTCAAGACAACAATCAACCTAGTCCTATCAACAGCAGAAGCACCAGCTTGACCAGCAAGTTGTCGTTTCCAAGCATAAGCCACAACAGCTCCATCAGGACACACCACCGACATATGCAAACCCCATGAATTACTTCTCGATTGCAGAGATTTATTGAGAACTCCAGATTCTTCTAGTTGTCTTCCTAACGAAACCACCAACATTCAGACTTCAATTAACACAAAGATAGTCAACCACCAATCCAATATAGACACATTTAGAAATCTATTATTTTAGCAGTATATTTAAAAATCTTTATAGTAAATGCAAAGAGAATTCAGATCTACTAATAGAGCGGAGGTCTTGGAGGTGTTGGCGCATTGAAGCGTCTTCTTTTATGAAGAGTTGTACGGGCTTAAAGCTCTGGTGAGGATGCGAGATGATGAACAGTACTTCGACGATGCAGTCAGCTCCTAATCTCACTTCGGCGATAAGGCAATTAGAGAAGATGAGTCGTGAGTGTCTTCGGAGTTGTGAGTGATTAGAGAAGATGAGTTGTGAGTTTGTGAGGAATAGAAGAAAGAGAAAGAAACGAAAAAGAGACATTAAAATTGTTATTTACGGAAGTGACGCAAATTGTCTACCCGAAAATTTGGAGCTTCAAATTTTAGCTTTTGAAAAAGTTGTATTTTGACTTTTCAAAAATCTATTTCTACTGTAAAAGTACTTTTGAAGTTTTCAACCAAATAGTTTTTTTTTTTTCTTAAAATGACTTTTGCGGTGAAAAAAAGTACTTTTGGAGCGTCCAAAAGTCGAACCAAACAGGCAATTAATCATATATACATATTGAGACAAGTAAGAATGGAAGAAGGAGATATAAAAGTGTACAAGTTCTAATGAAAAATGGAGTATATTTTTCTATGAAATTGATTGTGATGAGCAAGTAACAATGAGAAATATTTTCTAGGAAAATCAAGGAGTTAGATAGTTTATGTTCAATTTGTTAACGTTATCATGTTGATGTCATATCTTGTCAACAAATACAATAAAAAGGTCATGCTTCTTTTGCTAATGTAAGCTATAATATATACTCTAGTTTGCTTATTTGTTCACTATTAAGCAATAAGATGATTGTTACCATTTATTGGGTTTTTTTATTAAGCAATAAGATGATTGTTACCATTTATTGGGTTTTTTTGATAAATGTCTAAGGTGTACGAATCGATAGTTACTTGATGTAAACATTATAAATGAGTACAAGAGTACATGTAATGTCATTGAGCTGATATTCCTAAGTATGAGGCATAAATTATGTTTATGGCATATATTTAAGAAAATATTTGAGGAATTTAGTGCCCATAGAATTATAAAAAGTTGAAAGATATTTTTATAAATGTTTTGTATTATATCAATAATAATGATTGAATCCATTGATTGTTCCTCTGGTTAAACTTTATAATTATTTCATCATGAATTATTTATAAATGTTTTGTATTATATCAATAATATTAAATAATTCATGATGAAATAATTATAAAGTTTAACCAGAGGAACAATCAATGGATTCAATCATTATTTGATTCATGTATAAGGTTAGCTTCATCCTATGTTAGGGATCAATTTCATATTAGAATGTCAATGAAATAAAGAATTGAGGGTCTAAATGTTTACTTTAATGGCTATATGTATGTTTGTATATGTTTGAAACATATTAAGATAATTTGTTGGACCCCGACCCTTCTCTTGAAAATTAGAATTTATTAAATGAAATTTAATGAGGAATTTAGGCATGGTTCATTGTGACCAATGAAAAGTATGAATGAATCTATGAGCATTTGATGAAATGAAAGACATTTGACTTTTCTTGTGTGTTGCATAAGTTTTATTTGGGAAATGTTTATTGGAGCGATTACAATGATATTTTAAGGTAAATTCATGAAATGGGTGTTTATGTATGATTGTGTTAATTATAGGCATTGTATGAGAGTTTGGATGACTGCTGTGAAAGAGGAATGCGTATGCGCATTTCCTCCCTTGTGCATTGAAATTGATAAATGGTGTTGGTATGGCTTGTTGGAGATTGAATTGTGGAGATTTGAATTGTGTTTGAGATAAATTGGATGAAGAGTATTGTGGTAGTGAGTAAATATGTGAAATTGAGGTGAAAAGAATTGATTTGGTTTTGATGACTTTGAGATTTTGGGTAAATTTGTATGTGTTAGGTTATCACGACAAGTATAGTGATTAATTTGATGTGTATGAAGTTGAAATGCAAGAAATGCATAGTGAAAGTATGAGCTTCTGGAGAATAGTAAGTTTGAAGTTTGTTTAGGTTGAATAGTAGCAGAAAGTGATTTTGTAAGCTGAAACTTCCATGAATATTTCTGGTTTGATCTGGAAGGATTTTGATAAAATGATCTTCATAAAAGTTGTAGCTTATGTTTTCAGCTTTCTAACGCCATAAGGTTTGCAATTTTTTGATATCGAGGCTAGAAGTTATGATCGATTGAAGTTTTGATGTTGTTTAGGATTGATTTTAACAGGGCAGAAACTTTGATTGGAAAATTGACTTAGCTAGAGGCTGAATTGGTTTGTGAGTTCTTCATGAATATTGTAGAGCTTGTTTTTATCTTTCCGGTGATATAAAGCACGAAAATTTTGAACAAGGGAGTAGAAAGTTATGATTTTTGGAAGTTCTGATGTTGTTTAGTGTTACCGATCGACCAGTCATCTTGTGTGGACTTTTTGACCTCTTTAGAGACCGATTTTGTCATTCAGTCCTTTATGAAAATTGTATATCGGTCCTTTCCCTTTCCGCAGACACTAAGTTTGTCCAATTTGAAATTCGGAGTCAAAAGTTATGATGGTTTGAAGTTTGGAGGTCGGATCAGAGTGGGAAAGTGCCCCCGCTAGGCCAAATGGTCGCAAGGCCGAGCGCCCTGCGCGAGCGTAAGCGCTCGGCCCTTGTGTCCGATTTTCGTCCGACCGACCTCTCTTCCTTGTTTTGGCCATAACTTCTTCGTCTGACATCCGATTGACCTGATTTTTGAAGCGTTGGATTCTTAAGACATTTTTCTATCTTTCCACACTAGATTGATCGGTTTTGACATTAAATTGAAAAAGTTTGATTAGATCAAAGTGAGCTGATCGGTTGTAAAAGTTTGAACATCGAACGGTATTTTGGTGATATCTGGAGCTATAGACCTCCGATTGAGTTGATTCTTGTTCACAATTAAACTAGAGAAATGGGGATAAAAATGTTAAGAAGGAGCCGATCGACAATTTAGCACCTAAGATGTTCAATTTTTGAATTGAAGTCGGGTTTAGTGTTCAGTCTTGGGTTAGTATTTTCTGAACATCGATCGGTATTTTGGAGATATCTTGAGCTATAGAGCTCTGATTGATCTGATTCTTGTTTCAAATTAAACTAGAGACATGGGGCTACAAATGCTATGAAGGAGCCGATTGACAATTTAGCTTCTAAGATGTTCAATTTCTGGAGTGAAGTTCGGTGTAGTGTTCAGTTTTGGTATGAAAGTGTTTTGGCCATAACTTCTTCGTTCGACATCTGATCGAGCTGATTCTTGAAGCGTTAGATTCGTATGACCGAGGGGAACATTTTTATAGAAGAAAGTTTTATCAAATAGCTTCATTTACCTGATCAAAATTTGGAGTCAAGATATCAGTTTTTCAAGGCAACAGAAGGGCAAAATTGGCAGATCACTTAAAGTTTTAAGTTCTAAGGCTTATATGGAGGGGCAATTGGGCCCTTTAGCATTCATTAAATGACATGGCATGTGGCTGTAGTATAAGAAGCAGTGATGCACGACAGTGAAGGGGACTTAGAAAACAAAGAAGAGAGGGAAAGAAGAAGAGAGCTTTCGGTGTTGAATAGAAAGAAAGAAGAGAAAGGTAACTTAGGGTTTCGATTTTCTTAAGCTTCAAGCATGATTTTTGTGTTAATGCAAGAGGAAAAACATGGAAGAAAGTGAAAGCCTCCTATGGAGCCAAGAAATCCGAAAATGGAGAAGATTAAGGTAAGAGTCGATTTTTGATCTTTAAGTTTTTCATGAATTTTTGGGTTAGATAGCTTGGAAATGGTATGGGTTTGTGATTTCCAAGTTCGATTTTAGTGATTGCTTAGTATTATTGGTTCAATTTTGGATTAGTGTGGGTTAGGGTTTAAGTCAATTTTGTGATTTGGGGATTTTCGAAATTCTTGCTTTAGAGAGCTTGGAAATATGATGATTTTGGGTTTCCTATAGTTAATTTTGAGGATTATGATTTTTATGATGTTGAATTTGGATGATATGGGTTTAGGAAATTTTAAATTGGAGGAAAGAAGGAAGGGATGGAGAAATTGACGCTTGGGGCAAAGTTCTAGCAAGGATATGAGGTGGGTACCACGTTTATGATTGAATAATGAGCCACTAAATTGCCATTAAGTTTTCTTTTG
Organism: Erythroxylum citrifolium; assembly: GCA_026284465.1. Classification (NCBI taxonomy): domain Eukaryota; kingdom Viridiplantae; phylum Streptophyta; class Magnoliopsida; order Malpighiales; family Erythroxylaceae; genus Erythroxylum; species Erythroxylum citrifolium. The sequence goes on along the minus strand of JANKOE010000206.1, from coordinate 28,329,316 downwards.
TTTTCGAAATCAAGAAAGCAAAATGTTTTCAAACCTTTATTTACGAATGATTGAATAATCTGAAAATGTTGCTACAATTATTGCATTACTGTTTTCGAATGATTGAGAATTTGTTATGTGATTTTGATTGAAATTGTGAGCATGATTATGCTATGTCGTTTGTCATGGCATTTTGTATGAATGAAAAGATTGACAAGCTCGAGCATGAGCATTCGATAAATCGATTTGAGCATGATTATGTGTTGGTGTGGGCGAGAGAGGAACGTATCGTTAGTCACGTGCACGTCGACGTATAGCCTTCTCCCGGCTGCCCGCTTGTAGCCCATGAGATCCGAAAATGGACTCATATCGTTTACGGTTTAAACTTCAATTTATCCGTTTTGTTCCACGGAACTCTCGAGCCATTGTTTGTGCATTGCATTTTATGAATTGTCAAGTTTGTTGCATAAATTAAGTGTGTTGTACTGATGGTTAAATAGATATGCTATGTGATGTGATGATGTGGTTGATTTTTGAATTTCGAATTTGACTGAGAATTTGGCTGAAACGAAGCATTTATAAAATTAGTATGATTTTCATACGACAAATGAACTTTTCAACAGTTTTGAAAATATGTGGCATAGATTTGAACTTGAATTTTACAAAAGTTTTTGCTTATTTTCGTTTATAAACTTGTTACCCACTGAGCGTAAGCTCACCCCCCTTCATTCCCATCCACAGGTAATGAGAAGAAGATCGGATGAACGAAAGTGAAGGACTTTTGTATCTTTGTATTTGGATTCGGATTCTTAGATTGATGTTGTATTATGGCTTGAAAAATGCCATTAAAGTTTGTAATGCATTTATTTTGGAATGTGAATAATGAGTTATGGATTTTGTGTATGGATATGAATGTGACTAGATTATGATGATGATTGGCTGTGTTTGTTTATGCTGGGGTTCTGGACAGGAGGTCCGAGGAATTGTATAGATGGATTTGATATATTGAAGTGTTTTTGTTTATGGTTTGAATTGGTAATAGACATAGACACATCTTGATGGCAAAAGAAAAATAAGTTTGTGGTTAAATTGATGATTATGATTCGCATACGAGGAAAAGAAAAATGAATTGATGGTTATGATTAGAATTTGAAGAAATAAATGAATTGAAGTTATGGAATGCATGATTTCAAAATGGGAAATTGAAATGACTTTGAATGATGTGTAGAAAGAATAATAATGATTGAAAAAAAAATTGAAGCGATGTTAGTTAAGGTATGATCGTATGATATGATTCGTTGGTCGATAGGTTGGGTTCCTGAAACGGATCCCAACAGAAAACATACAATTTCCTATAACCATTACATGTACAATCATATTTAACTAAAAACGCCTTCCGAAAGTACTTTTTCTTCTATCTATTGGCCTTGATCCCTGTAGATGTTCCCTCTATCTCACTCCTATGACTTAGACCTACACGGATTAACACAAATGCTAAGCTTAAAAGCTTAGTGGGGAAACACGTAGTTTGGATGACCATTTATGGAAGTCATCCGCCAAGCACATACATTCATGAGCATCACACAAATATAAACAATGATGGCATACTTATTCAAATAAATAATGCAAACATACTTCAATATTTTTTCATATACCATACATTCACTTTCAAAACTCAAACATTGATATTCAACACTCAATGATACAAATTATCAATTCAAATCCAAATTCTCATTCATATACTGATTATTTATGTTTTGATACTGCATTTCTTATTTATATCTCTTTATTTTACTTTTTGTTTTAGGCCTGCACATTTTATGTGGGTGTGGATAACAGATGTCGTGGATATCTGAAGATATCGAACTATGGATGCCCGAAGCTATCAAACTATGGATACCCGAAGGTATTAAATTATAGACATCGATGATGTCAAACTATAGTAACTGCATTGTAACCCTGTAGGCATGCCTATCTATCCACAACCAAGATAATAAAGCAAGCACTGGATCATTTCCTTTAACGATTTTCCAATTTCACAATTCATATATTGACAAATCAAATGATATACATTTCAAGTCATAAAATTTGTATCTATGTTCATACATGCAAGTCATAACTTACTAACATTAGAAGGGTATCAAAATCACACTTGTATAATCACATTATACACATATGAGCAATAAATATGCATACCAATCATTTACGTACATGCAAGTTTTCTTTAGCACATTATACACATATGAGCAATAAATATGCATACCAATCATTTATGTACATGTAAGATTTCTTTAGCATTCATTATGTTTAATATTAAGTTTCAATGTTTAATAACCCAATTCACACATGGTAAGTCCTATTTAATTTATTTGTAGGTATCTGAAAGGTTTCATACACATTCAAAAAGGTTCGGATAACATTCGATAAAAATAAAAAATGAAAACAATGCCATGGTCGTAACAGAGACTCTCTCCATTCATACGACTACTTGTTCCTTAATATGAATATAGAAAAAATTAGAAATTTTGATGTCTTCTAGAAATTTTTTCCTCTATGTCTATAGTTTCTATGGCACTAATAATCAGACCATTTGGACTTCTAAATAATGAGATATAGGCAAAATATCATAAGTTGTTCCAAAATAGAGGCAGCATCTGGTCACTTTTTTCAATCTCAATTTCCAAGGTCATAGAGCTAGAATTAGGTTAGAGCCCCATATAAAGATATTTAGCTCTATGTCTTAGGTTTGATATGCAACTAAAATCACACAGTTATGAGGTCATTAGTATGAGTTATGACTCAAACAAACCCTAAATAGAATTCCACTACACAATACTCTCTTGTCATATACAACCAAGTTCCTATAAAGTAACACTATAATAACACCAAAGTAACATCCCAAAAAAAATTACACATCCAAATGAATCTTTTTATCCATTCAATCATACACAAATACATAAATCAATTAACTTAAGTACCAAACCAAAAAATTGACAAAGTAGATCTTCTATTTCCTTTCCTTCCCTTCCTCTTTGGCTTTGCTTGACTTACCAACTAGAAACACCAAAAATATACCTCTCAATCCCACTTCCAACCTTATAATTTTGTTCCTTCATAAGCAAAGTAAGGAGATATAAAGGTGAAGAGAAAATCCCTAACTTTACCTTGATTCTGCCTAAGATTGGCTTGATTTCTTACATGAAAAATGATGAGATGAAAAAGTGAAATGGATAAGAGAAAAATATGAACCTAAAACCCCCAAAATTTCATGCATCTCCCCTCTCCATATTCCCATTCCAGAACGTTGAAGACTCACACATATGCTTAATTCCTATTGGACACACATGCCTTATTATTGTAGGTCACACATGCCTTAATCCAATTGGTCCATATGTTATCTTTAAAAAAATTACATATTGGTCCTTCTTTTCTTTAACTTCCCACATTAGTCTACAATATTATAAATTAATTTCATTTCCTTATGTCTTAATTTTCTAATGTAATAAATTTCATACAGCAATTTGATTAATTATTCCGAGAGTTATATCCAAAACACCACAGGTTGTTTGAAAATAGGGACAACAGCCATAACTCAACTTCAAACTAGAATTCGAAAATCTTAAAAGCAAAAAAAAATTTTGATTCCTTCTTGAAAGTTTTATATATTTGTCTCTAGTTTAATCTAAAATTGAAATTATCCAATTTGGAGGTCTACAGGACAAGATATGCCCAAATTATAGAAACATGTTAAATGGAACCTATCTATTTAGCGAGGTACACTTCTCAAAGTCTTATCATACAAGAGCAACACATAAGCACATCCAATTTATCCAACAAAATTCCATAAGCAAATGTGATACTTCTTCTACCAATTCCCCTCACATAACATTCATAAATGCAAGTAACACTTCAAAAATTCCCATACATATTTCACATCTAAGTATGTTGTCCATGCCAAAACGAACGAATTACCCTTTAAGCCATGTCTTTTGCATTAAGTACCATAATGTCTCTTACTAAGATGCACTTAATTTGTTACGTTCACTTCTTAATACACCCTAGATATGCTATAATACTTCTAGGGTATATGTTAGGGCGTCGCACATATCTTTTGAATTATGATATTTTAGCTAAACTTGGTGCATTTCCTCATTTAAACATAACTAAAAAGCATGACGACTTTCATGCCCAGTGATATTGGAAAATTTTAAAGGGTTTAGATAATATTAATGTCAAAATGCACATATAATGTCATCCTTACTCTTTTGCATTTGTTATTGCATAAGTTTATATGCCAAATTTTGTTTGATAAATCAAAAAGTAATAAATGTTCTGTTAAGGAATTATTCATTTTAAGGTACATTAACATCAATGTGAAATTTTACACAACTACCCACATTTTTCAATCTATAGCTACTACTCTTAAAAGGAAAAGTAGCTATCTTAGCATGGGTTATATTATCACCACATTTGTTGTGTACTATGGTGTTCATGTTGAAGGACTAACAATTGTTTTTTCTCCATTTTTAAATCATAACCACATAAGGCGAGCAAAATCTTGACAGTCAATACCATGAAACTTTGAGATACCACCATAGTAGTAAACTGAAGGATAAATAAGTACATAGATAGAGGATGATGAAAAGGAAGGCTGGGAGAAAGTCTTCAATTTGTTTTCTGATAATAACAAACTTCTGAAGGAGATAATGCAAGAAAAGTGACGATAGTGATGCGACATTAAGAAGATTTACAAATACTTCACTGCTTAAGGTGTTTAAATTCTGTCTCCAACAACGTCACCACCTCAATCTCTTTAATAGATTTCGTGCTTTTATCATTTTCTTTATATTATTTCTTATGATTTTTCTTTTCATATATGTGTTGTATGTTTTTATCATATTGAGGACAAAGTGTTGCCCAAGTGTGGGGAGGATTGTGCATTGACATGTCATTTGTGTGACTTTTTCATATCATATTATCTTAGTTTTTGATTAGGTTGACATTGTGTGAACATATGCTGCATATATGTGAATTGTGTGGATGTGCTAATGACAATAATTTGATGAAGTTAGTTCGGCTTTGAACATAGTCGTTGAATTTGTAAAGGCATATTTATTTTTGAATTTTATGTTTTAAGTACCTTTGGTTGACTATGCATGTTAATTAGGATATGATATTCTTTTTCTTCACCTTGGGAAATTTTTTGTGTGCATTTATAATTAGAAGTTAATTGAATGAATTAAGATCACTAGTAACCTTTTACGAGGATGATTGACTAAAAAGATATGAGGTAGGCTATGTGAAATAATAAAAAAATTTGTTAAATAAATAACTATTCCGCTTGCCCTTTTGAAACAAATATTAGGTTATGAATAGAGTTGGTAACTAGTTGAGAATATGATTTAGTTGAGCAACTAATGGAATTCATGACAAAATGTTTGTCTTTGCGTCAAAAGACTAAAATGACATTCCAACCAAGTTAATTAATAAAACATAGCCTATTTAAGTAATTGAGGGACAATCATGACAAGATGTTTGCCTTCACATAAAAAGATGAGGTTAACGTTTAAGAAAAATTAAAAAATGGTGTTTTGATAAATAAAACCTACTAATCTTTAAAAATAGAAATTTTTTTCATCAAGGGATACTTAGTGATAGTTGTAGTTTTTTTATTAAATACTAATTATAAATGTGTGTACAAGTGCTAGAGGTGAATGAATAGGATGTTAATGTTTTGATTAATATGTATATTCAATTCGAAGTGATTAACCATAAAATGTGTAAGTTAGTATGTTGGCACAAATTGAATGATTAATGTTTTTTGTTAAATTGATTCCATAAAGTTAGATGCCATTGTCTCATTATTGCATATTGCATGAATGTATTCTTATGTGCATATGTTTAGTTTATCTGAATTTTCTTTTTTGTTTTTCCTCAAGGAAAAGTTTAAGTGTGGGGATGTTGATAGGTTTAGTTTATACAATGTTTTGATAGGTGTTTTAGTGTGTTTATAGGTATTTATTAGATGATTTTTGTATGTATATGTTTACAATTATATTAATGTGAGTGTTTTTTTTATATTCTAAGTGTTTGTGTGGTTTAGAGCATGTTTTCAATCATAATTTTATGTTTCTTGAGGTGTTTGATGTGTTTGTTAGTGTTAAAGATTAGATAAGTGGAGATCAAAGATATTGAACTTGCATGGAGCTACATGGGTAGAGTCACGATCATGACTTATTCCCAGAGTCATGATTACGACTCCCATGTCTGTTAAGTCAAAATGACTTTACGTCTAATAATTTTGATGATATACAAAAAGCAGACGAAACAAGAAAATAGATGATATAAAAAGCAGACGGAAACTTAGCAGAAAGAAGACGATACAAAAAGCAGATGGAAGCTTAGCAGAAAAGCAGACAATATAAAAAGCAGACGGAAGCTTAGCAGAAAAGCAGACAATATAAAAAGCAGACGGAAACTTAGCAAAAAGTAGACGATATAAAAAGCAGACGGAAGCTTTGTAGAAAAGCAGACAATATAAAAAGCAGACGATATAAAAAGCAGACGGAATCTTAACAAAAAAGCAGACGGAAGCTTTGCAGAAAAGCAGACGATATAAAAAGCAGACGGAAGCTTAGTAAAAAGCAGACGATATAAAAAGAAGACGGAAGTATCAGTTTGAGTTAGTTACAGAGCTCAACCGAATAACCGTTTCTTTAAAGAATTAATAAGCAGTTATTAAAGAAGCAGTTGAAGACTCGACTATAAATATGAGTCGAGATAGAAGACTATTATAATATTTTTTTTTAATCTATCCAACTGTTGAATTTACGAGAGAGATTATTGTGCAAACATTGCTGAGAGCAATATTTTTCTCTGTAACAAGCTTTATACAAGTTTGAAAGTGCTACAGATAGCCTGAAGAGGCTAAGCGTAAAAGAGTACTGATTGTAAAGAGACCTGAAGAGGCTCAGCAAAAAGAAAACTTGTAAACGTTTGAGAGTTGTTGAAATCTCATAAGGTTATCTAAGGACTGGATGTAGCCCACGGTTTGGGGTGAACCAGTATAAAAATTACTGTGTCACACTCTCTCAACTCTCTCTATTGCATTACTGT
>JANKOE010000206.1:28211947-28224162 GCA_026284465.1 Erythroxylum citrifolium | reverse complement strand
TATTAACAAAATTTACCAAAATTATTATAAATTAATTATAATTTAATAAATACTTGACAATTCACGACGTCTAATGACTTAGACGTCGCCGAATGTCCATTTTCTACGACGTCTCAACAACGTCGTTACAACTAATACAATCCCTGACGTTTAATCAAACATCGACACTTATATGCCACTTTTCCGACGTCTTAATAAACGTCAGAGATTGTCAATTGTCTCCGACTTCTGAACAACGTCGTTAAAACTCCACAATCCCTGACGTTTTAACCAAACATTGAGCATTAAACGCAACTTTTCTGACGTCCTCTTCAACGTCGCAAAATCACTAATCTATCTACGACGTCTTCACGCAGACGTCGGAGAAACCCATTACTTACAGACTATCTACGACGTCTATTGTGACGTTTTGTTAAACATCGTAGATGGTTTTATGCGACGTCGTAAGAGAGTCTACGAAGTCTTTTAGACGACACAAATTGCATGCTTCTGTTGTAGTGTTTATTTTACTCTTGATTTAATCACTTGAGATATTATTTTCTTTGTTTCATTCTCTGTTTTAAAATCCCCTGTTGAAGTTAGCATGAGTTGGTCATGCCATTGGGTGTGAGATTCTCTCACAGGGTGAGTACAAGCGGACAACTTCAAGAAGTGAGTAGTGTCGACTCCATAATAGCCTTTAATAAGTTTATTATACTATCGTAAAAGTTGATTAATGGGTAAAGACCCCATAGACATAGGTTGCGTATGTTAAACTGCGTTAACAAATTTCTTATATTCTATGTATACGATTTATTTGTTACGCACTTAATTTGTTTGTATGCAAAATAATCCTAGAAATCGCAGTGGCTTGACTAGTTACTTTGTGAGAATCAAGTGCAAATTTCAGTTTGAAGCAATCATGATATAACAGAAATTTGGTGAAACTTGGGCATGGGTTTTCAGAAACTTTACAATTTGTATGCTAAATCACCATTATAGCAACATGCAACAAATGAAGGATGACTGGATACGTGGTTGGAACTCGAATATTGTATTTGAATTGAACATGAACCGTTAATTCAAACACGCTCGTCGTCGGGCGTTACTCGATTACCAACATCTATAGCTATGCCTTGATTTGAAGTCTCTGTCAGTTGGTTGGTTTGTGATATTTCCATTCCTTTGTTTATGTCTGATTGAATATCTTTGCTTTTACCCCATAAGACAAGATAGAGCCCAGTGACAATCACAGTTGCTCCCATGATCCTGCAACAAATTTACTTTCTTAGTTCATTCATATAGTCAGCAGAAATTCTTTAATTGTGCAAAATTTATAATTTTTAATTATGTATAAAAAGAAAATTCTAGCTCACCTTCCCAAGTACATGGCCTCTGATAGCAGAACGGACCCCACAATTGCAACAAAAACCATACTCAAGGGATTGAAGGCCGTAACAAAAACCGGTCCTTTATCCTTCATTACCATTCCTTGAATATAGTAAGCAACCCCAGAACAAAGTACACCCTGCGTCCAAATATTTTACGCAAAATTTTACAATTCTACACCATATATATGAATAAGGGATAATTAATTCTAAAACGTTCAATCTTTTGAAATTTTTTAAATTCAGTATCTAAAATTTAAAAAATTTCAATTCAGAGATCAAAATTTTAAAACTTAAATAATTCAATTCAAAATGTTATTTTTTGCTAATATGACTAATAGATGATATTCACGTATTATTTATATACATACAACATAACCAAAAAATATAAAATTTTGAACTAAATTAAATTTTTTTGAAAATGGTTAGAATGTATTTAAACCTATTATCTCTATAAATAATTAAGCATTTTAAAATATTCTCTCTTCTCATGACGTATACACTAGAACAGAACAACATTATCTATTAAACAATTGTACATACACTATAAACAGCAGCCAAAAGTTTAATGTCGAAGTGTATGGACCAGGCCGAAGGATTGCCTCGTTCCATTACAACCGCAAGTATTGCGCCTTCAATAGCCCCCATCGAGCATATTAAAACTGTCAAAGAAAGTTCAGCTGGGTACGATTTTAGTGTTATTGCCTGTAAATTACAAACAGGAAACGTCCGTTAATAATCTTGAGAGCGTATACTACAATGAAACAAGTAGGCGGTAATTTATAGGATACCTGGAGAATAATAAAACTAGCCCAGCAGACGCTACCTGTAGAAACCATAAGCGCTCCTTTAAGAGGATCTTGCTTAGTTGTTAAGTTGGTCGAATGCTGTTGATTTTCATATCCTCGTGTCCATGGAAGATCCAGCTTTGTTCCTTTAAACAGGGTCATTAACATTGCCCCTCCCACTGTTACCACAGTACCCAATATCTTTGCCTGGCTGTGTAATTTCTTTATATCGACCTTCTCAAGCCTACAACACAGAGCGCCATAAACACAAACTGTATACAAGTAACCTTGATTAGCTTACATTTTAGTGGAGTTGTTGATTGCTACGTACCTACAGGCCCAAGCCAAAAGAAATGCCAAGGCCGGAAGGATATTGCACATGGCAGAACTGAAAGTTGCGGTGGTATATTTCATGCCCGTGTAGTACATGTTCTGGTCAATTGTTGGCCTGTCCAATCAGTAAAGATATAAGGTGATGCATAATTAAGAATATGCTCTTGAAAATGTAAAAATTTTGAGATTCTCACTCTAATAATCCCATAAGCACTATCTTTATAAAGATGGATAGGGTCATCTTAGGTCTAATCTTCCTGTCAAACAAAGTTAATGAATGTGATTAACTCGATATGTGTACATCAGCAAGGTCCAAACTTGGAATATATATGATTGGCAGAAATGTAAGGGTGAAGGAGGTTAGAAATCAAGATTTTAGAGGGACCTATCAAAAACAATGGCAAAGGGAGCAATGGCAGTGGCGGCGACGATTTGCCTGTATACTACTAATACATGTTGGCTTGTTCCTTGATTTAGAGCGACCTTGGAAATGATGGCCATACCAGAATATCCGAACTGCAAAAATATGACAGCCAAAAAAGGCTTTGCTTGCCTACAGAAATCATGACATGAGGACCTCATCAGCTTATTTCAATCAACGCAACCTGAGGATCTTATGAGAAATTATGAAGCAGAGGGTCTGCTAATTGCTTATATAGAGGTATTCTCATGTTCCATAAAAAGACGTCCTTTTATCGAGTCTAGGGACTCCACTAGAAGTCGTATTCCTCACAGCACGATTAAGATCACATCTCTCAAATATTAAGCTCACTACAATAAGCAGTCATTTTTTGCATATAGTATGAAACATTAGTTTAGTTTGTTGAAAAAGGAGTGGAGAAGATAGGAAAAGAGAGTGATTGCGCCAATCTAAACACTGACCACCAAAGTGATCCCTGTATGGTTTACTTACACGTAACCTTTGTTTACATAATGCTAAAGCATGAAGTGGATACGACTCGTTTAGCGATGGGATGGGTCATGGGAGGTTTTTAGTGTTGCTGCTGATTCTATCTCCCTCTTTTTGTGATTTTTAACTTCTATGGTAACTGAATTGGCCAACTAAACAAGAATATTCCATTTCATTAGATATGCATTTTATGTGCCGTTCTATTTGATTTTTACTTTGTGGGTGAAAAATATAAACTTCATTTTTTACTTATTCTAAAATTACCTGAGAAATTGTAATATTGAAAATTCTTTTACAAATTTTTATCAAATTATTTTAATCAAAATTATAATTAAATTCAGATTAAAATAGTTATGTAAATTTTTGTTCAAATAATTGTATAGATATTTTTTAAAAAATTATTTTTAAAATTCTTAATTCTACAAAACTTTCTTTAAATAATTCAAAATAATAAAGGTAATTTTATAATCAGTAAAATCACAAGATAACTTTACGTTTGTTTTGACATTTTAAGCAATTTCTAATTAATATTTTAATGTGTACATAAATTATGAAAAAATCTCACCTATTAATAAACAAATAAGATATGCAGTATTTTTTTTTTGAGGGGAGTATTTTTAATTAAGAATTCCTTTAAGAAACTATCCTCATTTCTTTTTTAAATTAGAATCAATCAAAATAATATCATGTTTTTAGATTGACAAGTCACTACAACGCAAGGAGCTTTTGACAACGAATATTTTCGTCGCTAAAAGCCAAAAATTTGTCGCCAAAACTTTTTAGGTGAAACATATCGCACTGATAATTCATCTAATTCAGTTATCCGTATTGCATCTAGGGCTTTGTTCACTATATCATCTGCAAGTTTAGTTATAGCCAAGAAGTTATCGAAAGAAGACGTCAATAAACCAACACTTAAGGGAAGATCTTTGACGTTTTCAATTGATACCTTCGAACGTGCAAGGACCTTTCTTGATAATCTAAACATAGTAAATTATTTACCTTTACCGATTCTCATGATACTTGGAATTCAAAAAATAATCATTTCATTTCCTTTTCAATAGAATAAACGTGAAACTTTATTTATTTTTATGCTTGTAAGAATTTTGGAAATAACCTCTCGGCTAGTTAAGGGTAAGGTTGCGTACTATTGAACTTCCTCATACCCTACGTATCAGTGAGATGCATACTGAGTGTGTTGTTGCTGTTCTATATCTGTAATAATTGTTAAATTTCTAATTATAATCTTGTACTACTTGCATATATCATTATATTATATTGCTTACCATTTTCAAATTTTTTATGTATTATTAAATTATTGTTAATAAATATTAATGATTAACAATAATAGTCAACTTAAATTTATTAATTTTTAATCTTATTAATATGTAAAATTTAGGAATGTTTATTATTTTATATCCAAAAAAAGAATTTATACATTTTTTATGCATTAACTATATACTTAAACAAATTTAAAACGAAAATATAAGTCAAAAATATGAAAAATCACATATAAATATCAATTATAATTAACTTTAGGACTATTAAGCACACTTACTATTAAAAAATTAACAAATTAACATTATTAATACATGATTCTTTAATCTACCCTTTTCGCAACGATTTTAATGTTTAGCCACCAATGTTTACATTTAGCGACGAATTATATATTTCATCACAAAAGGTTGAAATATTTTGCGACATTTTATGTTATCACAACCACAAGCTCAATCTTTGGCAATGAGACGAGTAAATCGTTACAAAATTAACCACTTTTAGTAACAACTCCATGAAATCGTCCCCAAAGATTTTGCTTTTATAACGATTTGCTCAAACATCGCCAAAATCATGACTTTTGACAATGAAATGCTATATTTTCAGCAAAAATGTAAATTTGCCCACGATTTATAATTTGACGCGAAAAATACTTCTGTTCTGTTGTAGTGAGTTTTGATTACCTCATACTAAGAAATAAAATAAGACAAAGTTAAAAGATACAGTTTAGTGGTCAAAACTCATATCAAAATTTAGGATGGTTATTCTATTGTTGTTATAACACAAAATAAGTCCTAAAAATCTTTTGCAAATAGCTAGATGAAAGAAACTTTGGAGCTTTTTTTCTTCATATTAGATAAGTTCTTTTTTTTTTTGGATAATCCAAAATTAGACATAAGTACAATCTTTTTTTTTTTTGAAAAATGATATAAATAGAATCTTTGTAATAGCATAGCACAAATGATTATACGATGTTTTGTTTATCATTCTATATATGATTGGAATAAGAATCCATACAGATCAACCTTTGGGGTATCCAAACATTGTCATTATTGAATTTTCGTAAAAATCAAAGAGTTATTATGACATCATCCAATAGCACACTATCGATAAGATTATCTACAATGTAAAAAAAATTTCCTTACGCGGATGACAAAGTTCTTGAATAAGCATTCTCCAATAGATTGCTATGTCAGCCCGCTCATAGTTAAAATTCACCTCCAAAATATAATGGCCATTGAACATAATCGTTAAATACCGGTGCATTTGTGACTATTCCATCATGAAATACAGATTTGCACTTGTGCCTCTTACTTGTAAAGCTTCTTCCACTCAGTGTTCGAAAATTCAACGTAATAATTTAAACCAAAGAATTCTGCTCTTGGCCTCTGATAGAGATTTGTTTAGTTGAAATTAGTGGCTCTAATTTAAAGCAAATGAGGCCATTAGCCTTTCAGCTTTTGATTAATTGCCAACTTCTTTCCGAGGATTCTACAAACTATTGCAATCCATCTCATCTTCTCCCGAGTAAATGGATCCGTCATGACGTGAGCTTGTCCTGGTCCCAAACATTCATTATGCTTGAATTCATAAAATTTCAAGTACGATAACACGATAAATAATTGATTACACTAGGACAGAACATTACAAGTCGCATAGAATTTATTAGCACTATCTTACACATAATGGCGCTGCAAAACTGCCTGTCTAAAATCTATTGATGTTCGCCCGTTGTTACAAGATTGGAAATCTTAGTGTGCTTCTTTTACGGACTATGACTAGCTAGCAATCTTAGATTCAGCAGATCGAGTCACGCAGCACTGATTTTTCAACTTTACAATCGAGTTATGCAACTTTTGTAGTTGTAATCTCCACCATGACTAAATTAGAAGTTACTGAGTCAGTGCCAAGCAGACGCACAAATTAACTTGTACCACAAGAAATTTATATGTATAGGCGTATGGTTTCTATTTGCAGTTCAACTTGATCTCTACAAGAGATGAACCTGTCACGCATGGTAATAATAGTAATGTTTGTCTGGAATTGCCAGGCTCCATTATTTAACCAAGAATTCAGATAAAATATAGGTAAGTAGTTCTTGATAAGATTAACTAGAGAAAGCATTTTCAAGCAAATTCTTGGAAATCTGGACCATATTGTGAGGTTCATTAACTAGTAGTTGACGCAACCACAACTGTAAAGCTTACAAATATAGTTCAAAAGGTAGCATTTGCATGCTCCAAGGCATTCATTCCCAGCTAATTTTAGTTTGTTTCTTCTCTGAAAATGTTTCTTTCTTGTACGTGTAAAGTTGGATATTAAAGATATGGGAAAAGAACAAGTCATAATTTAGTTTATCTATAGAGATAGCAAACCCATAACAGACGGCTATAAAAGCTCAAGCTTGGTATAATGAGTTCCACGCATCCTTTCGAAACTAACATGAATAAGTTACAAAATAAAGACGCCCTTGCCTTCATTCTCTTTTCTCCCCTCCTTTTGTCATGTGTCTCCCTCTTTGATCAGCAAAAGAATGTGAAAAGGACACGCTATGGCTTTTTGTTAACTTAAAAAGAAATGTTAAAATTGAATTAAAAATGAGCCTTCTAATTCTAACTAAGCAATTAAAGCATAGCAGGTTGCACTACAACAAATGTCACTTTTGGCTATGTTTTAATTTGCTACGATTTTAAATTCGTAGCTAAAAGTAAATTTTTGGCTACGAAATTACTAAATCATAGCTAAAAGTCACATTTTAGTTGTGAAATTTAAAATCGTTGCCTACTGAAATAGAACCTCTAAAATTATCAATTTTGGCTATGTTTTAACTTGCTACGAGTTCAAATTCGTAGCTAAAAATAAACTTTTGGCTACAAAATTAAAAAATTGTAGTTAAAAGTAACTTTCTGGTTATGAAATTTAAAAATCATCACCCATTGAAGCAAAACCTCCTACGTCTTAATTTCCTACGCTTTTAAAAGTAACTTAAAAAAAAACGTAACTAAAATTAATTTTTTGGCTACAAATTTAGAATCGTCACCTAATGAAGCAGAACTTCCTATGTATTAATGTGTTACAAAATTAGAAAATCGTAGCTAAAAATAACTTGTTGGCTACAAAATTTAAAAATCGTTGCCTATTGAAGGAGAATCTCTTACATCTTAATTTGCTACAATTCCAAATCAGTAGCTAAAACTAAACTTTTGGTTATGAAAAAAGAAACTTTTTAGCTATGAATTTAGAATCATCTGCTATTGAAAGTGAACCTCCTATATTTTATTTTGATATGATTTTAAATTGATAGCTAAAACACAACTCTATCCTAGATTCTTTCAGCTATATTTTTCCACAATGAAAATATTTTGTAGCCAAGAAAATACCCCCAAAATCAGTTAAATCGTCGTTTTCTTTTATTCGATAACCTAACTGACTACTTTGTTTCCTCTCATTGTTTCTTCTTCTCTCATCATTTTAGCTACTAAGCTATTCTTATTTTGGCTCCAATTGTGGTTGTCTTGGCTCCGATTATGGTGCTCTAAAGTGGTAGTCTTCTTCTCTAACTCTCATACTCCCCTATTTTGGTTTCGATTGTGGTTATCTTAGCTCTAATTGTGATACTCCAATTATGCTAGTCTTCTTCTTTAGTTTTCAGGTTTTCAGGTTTTCCGGCCTCAAAGATAGCAAGTATTCGGAAGGAGATATGTAGTATTAAGCAACATATTGAAGATTCTCTTTACGAGTACTAGGAGCGATTCAAGAAGTTATGTGCCAGTTGTCCACATCACAACATACCAGAGCAACTTCTCTTCGAATAATTTTATAAAGGATTGTTGCCGATGGAGAGGAGTTTGGTTGATGTGGCGAGCGATGGGCACTTTGCAAGATGACTCCCATTGAAGCCAAGATATTACTTGAGTGGGTGGCCACTAAAACCTAACAATTCGGCACTCGCAATGATGTTCAACGAGTAAATGAGGTAAGCACTTCATCCATTGAACATTGTTTAGATGAACCAACATCTTTTGTGAGACAGATTGAAGTTGGACTGGCACAAGTGAAAGTGTACGGGATATGTTCAAACATGATTAATCCAACTGATGAGTGCCTAACGTTGCAAGAGGGGAGTATGGAGTGCGTGAATGCTGCAGGAGGGAACTTCCTAAACCAATACAACTCATACTCGCAGACGTATAATTCAGGTTGGAGGGATCACCCCAACTTAAGTTATGAAGAAAACCGACAACAAAATTACTTCCAAAATTAGCCACAAGGAGCACAAGGATTTTAACTAAGGCAATAAGGAGTACAGGGAGCTTCTTCTTCTAGTCCAGGTGCATCTTTAGAAGAACTTGTTAAGAATTTGAAAGAGCCACCCTTGGGCATTGTCACCAAAGAAAAGGGGTATTTTGAGTTTGGGGACTCGAGGTTGTAGTGGGGATGACAGATCAGATGGCGGTGGTTCGAGTGGTGAGAAGAATATGCCATAAGAGGGAAAGAGGTAGGAACAGTCGAGGAAGAGGAATGATATGAAGGGAGATGTGTTTTGTAAGGGTAAGAGAGGAGAAGATGGTTTATCCAAAGTGGCAAGCTTTTGCACTAATTCTGTAGCGCCCCCTAACCGTAGGGTACACACTGGGACGCTCGAAGGTCATTTTGGTATATATCCTACAATAAGGGCGAGCTACGTTCGATCACTACATTCACTTCATATGGCATGGTATCACAATTTACTTAAAAAGCATCATAAGAAGATAATAATATTTTTAAAATCCACTTTTTCCTCGTATCATTTCATAATCACTGAATGTCTATATTGTGCCTTTCAACATTTTCCATAGATACAACATCAAAACCTAATACAAAAGGACTACATGAGAGGAAAATATATGTTGTTTATCTAAAATGTCCATAAGTTCCAGCTAACCGACCTTTGAGCCATGACTTTTTCCTGCCAAAACACAATCTACATGATTGGTAGAGCCTCTTAGTAGCTTGAGTCGTCTCTCGGTCCTGAAAAGACAACGTTGCAATTTTGGTGAGTTTTGCGAACTCAATAAGGTAACCATCATCGATGGTTCACTCAATTCATGCATCACATCATTACACGCAACATAATATTCACCTCATTGCATATTCATAATATATCACATCCCAAGTTCAGAATAGTCATATCGTTTATACAAAACACACGTATCAATTATAATTGCAATGCACATGAGACTCACTTTCATTTGTTATTGTCGTTATGACTGAGTGCCTTTTTACTAGCTCATATCCCTTAGTGGATATCGAGCTGTGTCATATAACGTCCCATATCCCTCAGTGGATACCTGGTACAGTTGCACTCGAGCCCGAGACTTTAATCACATTCTGAGCTTTAAGCTCTTTATCCTGGCGACTCTTGTCATAACTTCCTTTATTTTACATGCATTCATGTAATGAATGTTTCTCATAGCATAACCTCAGTCAATCACATGGATGCACATTCACATTTTAGACCACATTCATCATCGGACCGTAGTCCGACATTCAGCAGAAATGTTGAGCACAATTTTGCATTCATATGCATATTCACAATCTTCACATTTTGAAGCACTTATTTCGTCATGTTCACATACAAGGAGCACTTTAACAACTCATTCATTCACCAAAATCACCAGACCTTCATTGTTCAGAATCAGCACAATCAAACCACATCAATGTCATTATTTAGAACATATTCTAAAGCAAACAATTAATTGGGTGAGACCGTCTAGGTTACTCACAAGTTGTTTCCGAAGCTAATGCCTAGAAGATCTGGCAACGTCTGGAGGTTGACGTTATAGTTGCTCCTCTATAACAAATAATGTACACAATATCAAAAGTTGCACAGTCATAAGTATTCAATAATGCACATACATGTAATGACGTATGTACAATGCATGTTCATGATAAATCCTGGGTATTTAACCAACAATTTCTTCATCCAATTTGAAGCCCCATGTCTCTAGTTTACCAAAAAAGAAAAATCATCTCATTTGTATCAGTAGAGCTCCAGAAATCATCAAAATACTGAAGTATGTTTAGTGGAATAACAACAGTTCATTTTACTTAAGAGCACACTCACTGCACCCATCCCGCTCTTTTCACTCGATCTTTCTTCATTCATTTTATATAACTATGATTCTTGCTGGAGATGTAGATCAATGTCTTACAAATCCAATGGTTCAAGAATCGAGTCATTTAGAGGTTTAGAGAAGAAGTTATGGCCAAAAGAATCCAACATGTTCATATCTTTACTTGTATTGTACATGTCTTGGCACAATTGCCATAACTCTCACTACAAATGTCAGATTGACTTCGTTTTAGGACTATTGGAAAGAAGACTTCGAGATCTACAACTTTGATGAAGACCTTGAAGACTAATTCTATCGTTTGACTTCTGTATCGTCTCACTTTTGCATTGTCTTATTTCCATCGTCTCATTTCTATCGTCTCATTTCTATCGTCTCATTTCCATCGTCTCATTTCTATCATCTCATTTCCATCGTCTCATTTCTATTGTCTAATTTCCATTGTCTCATTTCTATCGTCTCATTTTTATCGTCTCATTTCCATCCCCAAAATGTCACCACTTATAAGGATCATAACTTTTAACTCTAATATCCAAAATTTTCATACTATATATGTTGGAAAGATAAAAGAAAGATCTACAACTCTCAAGAAGGCAACTTTGCTAAATTCTATCTAGATTAAGTCCAGATTTTCTCCCGAAGTTAGAACACGAATTTACACTCAACTCTCAACGTCCTGCACCTAGTTCTCAACTTCATGACATCTTTTGAGATCCTTAGAGACAGAATTGAATTTCGATGTCTTCATACGAAATATAGCCATATATCTCTACTTTAATCCAAATAAAGAATCATCTCGTTTGGACGACCAGAGAAAATGTTGTGGCTAAAAGACTGAAGCATGTTCAATGAACATTTTCCAAATTTTCAAACTTTCAATATTTTACAACACGTATATGCTCATAACCTTTCAAACACTAAATTAACACCATAACCAGATTTTTCATCCCCAACAACACAATATTTATGAACAAACACACAAATGCCATTTTCCATGCATATGATAGTAACTTATCAGATTTATTTCATAAATCCCAAACTATAAAGGATTTATTCACCACTTACCTGCTGAAAACTTCAAAATCTTTAATCCCTAAACTCCACACAATTTACGTATTTCACTGAGTACAATGACCAGCTTCTGGTTTTTCTTAGGGTAGAGGATACAAATGGCAAAGTGGGTTTGGTGAAGGAAAGGAAAAACACAGAGGTCTCTTAGAAGGTATTTGATGGAAAACTCTGTGTTTCAAAAGAATGTTTGAAAAAGATGATAATAACGAAGGGACTTAGACAAGACTTAACCTGTCAACTCTCAAAGAGTAGTAACATACTTCTAGCAAGAGTACAAAAGTCTAAGTGACACTTGTCACTTTCCCAATACCTAAGCTCTAACTTAGTTTCTTTTGAAACTAACTCCCTTAACTTTCAT
>JANKOE010000206.1:28070896-28081384 GCA_026284465.1 Erythroxylum citrifolium | reverse complement strand
ACCCATACAAATCGACTCAAATATTGAAGTCATCAAAACTAAACAATTCTTTTCTCATAAATTTTTCTTAAATTCATTAAATTTTCTTAAATTCATAATTTTCTCACCAATTTCTTTCTCATTTTAATATTTCTAATTTTCACCAAAAGTTCGGGGTCCAACACCACCACTTCCTTCTCAGGTGCAGATCGAGAAAATCAGTGATCCTTGCAGGGCAATTGGATACTCCAAGCTAGCTAGGCGTCTTTTGTATTAAGTTAGTAGCATTTGGATAGCTTTATAAGCATATCAAACATTAAGCATCCATCTGTATTTGTATTGAGCTTTAGATGAGCGTGTTGATCTGTAATTAAAGCTGAATCCAAATTGTGTTTAGTGTTGTAAATGAAATATGATTTCTTTTTCTTATGAACGTTTTTTTTAGTTTTATTTTGCATTCCATATTTCGGGCCTATTATAAGGGTAGAATTCGAGTTCAAGCTCTTGGAGAAAAATCTAGAATAATCTAAGTTGGATCAGACAAATCAACTTCGTATCGTCTTAGTTTGACCAAGTTTGCTTCGTCTTAGTTTTGGTACCTAAGACGTTTGACTTTTATCGTCTTAGTTTGACCGGGTCTGCTTCGTCTTAGTTTTGGTACCTAAGACGCTTCGTCTTAGTTTTGCGTCTTAATTTGACTTTTATCATCTTAATTTGACCGAGTTTGCTTCGTCTTAGTTTTGGTACCTAAGACGCTTCGTCTTAGTTTTGCGTCTTAGTTTGACTTTTATTGTCTTAGTTTGACCGGGTTTGCTTCATCTTAGTTTTGGTACCTAAGGCGTTTCGTCTTAGTTTTGCGTCTTATTTTGACTTTTATCGTCTTAGTTGACTGGGTTTGCTTCGTCTTAGTTTTGGACCTAAGACGCATCATCTTAATTTCTATCGTCTTAGTTGTGCCTGAGACGTTTCGTCTTAGTTTTTCATTCATCTTAGATCGCTTCATTTTAGTTGTTGCGCACTGTTCATCTTATGTCTTCTGTTTCATTTTTGATCCTTTAGAGGCCGAATTTTACTTCGAAATCTTCATGAGAGTTATGGAGTTAGAAGTTTTCTTTCAAACCGTCCAAAGACGAAATCATTTCGACATCTGTATTGGGAATTATGGCAATTATGCCAAGGCTTGTACAATGTGCGTAGAGTCACGAACATGTTGGATTCGTTTGTCCATATTTTCTCATCCGACCTCCGATAGAGGTGATTCTTGAAACATTGAATTCATACCACGTTTATCTTCCTTCCAATAGGAATTTACAGCCTCTAGTGTTGAGTTAAAAAGAGTGGTTCAAGGTCAGTGAGGGTTCGTTGAAATAACCCTACAATGAAACCCGCTCACGCTTTTGACTCCGGTTCGATTGTTGGGCGTCAGAAACGAAGCCAACATTAGTATGAAAAAATAAAATGAATTAATAAAAAGGGAGAATACCATACAAGCCAAAGTTCACGAAACCAAACTTACAAACAAGCTAACAAGTTACCTATGCTGCCCCACCAAAATTATTAGCATTGGAATCCTTACTTTAACTTGCACAAAAGAAAACTAAGAAATAAACGACATCAACTACCATGGAGTACTTTTTTAATCAACATATGAAGAGCTTAATTGCTTCCTTTAGATTCCCCAAGATATTGTGATTTAGGGATGATAGCTTCTTGCAATTTCACTACAGAACAATTGTTCTAATGAATTGTATGGATTCTTGACCGACTACTTTCATATTGGTATGGACATGCTGCGTATGGAGCACAAGCCAAATTGTTTCCAATGGATTTTATAAGTAAGGATGCACCCTCCGTCAGTTACGTTCTTTGTGGCCTAATTTGAACTGCCCTCACACAGTTCAACATTAACAAAGAAATAGTTTTATGTTTTAGCCGGAGAATGTTTTTGTTAGATACCACCGCATCATTTAGAAATGTCATCTCAATCGCCTATATAAATGAGCCTAATAATTTGCTGTTGACTTTTATGTACTCCTGCATTATTGTCAATAATGGTTGGTATTATTAAACAGGCATGTTAAAAAGGATGGTGTTCCCTTACTTGTTCATAGCCATACGTTGCTTAGATAGATGTCAGAGCTTTTTGTCTTGTTTACATCATGAATCTCGTTTCACCTCTTATTTCCCTTTGCAAGCATCGGCCATCAAAATGAAATCCTACTCAATTATATACAATATATTAATTATTAAGTCCATTGTCTTACGAGGACAACCAGCAATTCTCATAAACACAAGCAAAGCAAGGATCTTTATAGGAAGAGAAATGAGTTACACTCGATTATCTACATCCAGACTGGTCAATGAGTTCAAAGTACAAACATAAGGATAGAAGAGTGTCACTTTCCAACTGTTAAGTCCACGTAGTGAACATAATGCCACCGTAAATGCATAAAGGAAAAATACTAACACAGGCACAGTTAACAGCGCCCAAGTAGAGTGTCACCATAATTAATTTATGCCCCACCAATTAATATGTGCCACCTAGCCAAAATCCAGCCTTGGTCAATAGATTCAATCCCACTCTAAGAACCACAACAAGCTGACTTCGTGGCAGCTTGGGTCCCACTGCCTGATGCGTCAGGTTGGTTGATCTTGATTGTTTGAGGCTATGTAACGCCAAGCAAAATGAGAGAACAATGTTCATGAAGAAAGGTAAGAAGAGGATATTTCTCCAGTTAAACAGAAAAGACAGTATCAGAAACACAAAAGAAATGAAGCAGGCATGCAGCCATTTTCAAACAAAGGTACCTCGGCCTTGGAATCAGTTTCTGCAAGTCTTTGCTTGATGTCCCTTGCAATTGAGAAGAAAACCTCCTCGACATTTAAATTTGTCTTCGCACTCTGCAGAAGATGATTTTTCTTGTTACTACATAGAATAAAACAATAAGGTTTTCGGAAACTTAATTGCACCAGCAGAGAGCTACTTACAGTTTCAAAGAACTTAATACCGTACTCGTCAGCAAGAGCTTGACCCTTGGATGTAGGCACGGCCTAATGAAATGAAAAGTTTGTAATTGTAACCAGTGAATATTATGCACATGTTACAGTCATATCCACAGCCAAGCATGCAAACGCCCAAGCATGTGGAAAACATCAGCACATATATCACCAGCATACAAAGAAATCAAAGGGAAAAGGGCACACCTTTCCATCTTAACTATTGATCAACCAGGAAAACTAGTCCTATTTCCAGCACTATCCTTCTATCAGGTTCTTGGAATGACAACAAAGGAAAAGATGAAGCCAGTTTTGAACTGAATGTTAGACACAAGTAGGTTGGTGTGCTCAAATAATGGACTTTCATTCTGAGCTAGGAAAGTATACATGCCAGAATCTTAGGCGGCTTATAAATTCAACGACCTACCCTTTTGCTTTCGTCCATGTCTGCCTTGTTTCCTACCAGGATCTTGTTGACATTGTCAGAAGCATGCTGCTCAATGTTGCGAATCCAATTCCTAATATCTGAAAATTTTTCAGAGATTGAATGCATTAGAACTAGAAAAAACTAGAGATAAAAGAATTGAGACACAAGTAATAGTGACCTCCTCTTCTGCGGAAACCTTCCTCCAAACAAAAATGAACGATCATCATTGCTAACAGCATGACAAAATTAAATTCCAAATTCAAGCCGCAAAGTAAGGAATAAAGAGAGATTACTGTTAAAGGATGATTCATCAGTAACATCATAGACCAATAAAATCCCCATGGCTCCACGGTAATAAGCTGTACAAATGATACAGTTATAAGAAAATTCAGAGTTCTGCACAAAATACTGGCCTTAAAATTAATGAAGAAAGAATTCACAATCATTAGGTGAAACAATATGCAAAGTTATACTAAAGCCTAACATGCATTGCAATATCCAAAACACCAAGGTTACATGATCCCGATGGAAACATTCTAGTTGGCTGAATTTCATAGGATTTACTATGGAGTTTAATATTTTGCTCCATCTGATCTTTCCAACAGTCATATTACTTTGCATTTCCCAAGTTACTTATTTGACCCTGGATTCTATTTGTTAAGAAACCATTCAACCCAAATGATTAAGCCGATGGGTGAGGCCCATTATATGGAGCATATATCATTTCAACACGCACCCTCCAACGAGAGCATGAACAAACACAAACACAATAGATCATAAATGATGGTGATGCAATTTGAGCTCAAGACCTCTTGGTCACACAATACTCCGATACCATGTTAAGAAACTATTTAACTCAAAAGGTTAAGCATATGGGAGAGACACATTGAATAATCATATATTATTCTATAACTACCTAAATAAGTCAAAAAGCTTGGTGAAGATGCACTAAAGTCTCAAGGACAAAGGAAAACAGCGCCATGCACCATGCATTCCCTTTATCACTAGAGATGAAACATTTTAGAATCAAATTTGAAAACCCAAACACAGACCTGTTGTGATAGTCCGGAAACGCTCCTGACCAGCCGTATCCCAAATTTGCAATTTGATCCTTTTGCCATCAAGTTCAATGGTTCTTATCTTAAAGTCAATACTGTTGGTAAAAGTACAGGAAGTAGGGTAAGAAAGAATGTTTCAAAAGTAAAGTGAAAATTGTTCAGAATTAAATGTGTGCTGTACCATGAGATTTTGTAATGCACAGCAAAAATATCATACAATGTTAACATTTCTTAGACTAGTGATGTTGTTGGGTTGGCAAATTTTAAATCAGTTATCCTTAATGAAGTAGGTAGAGCACTTACTAGTCGATCGTCACTTTACATTAGACATATTTGCAAATGATATACGAGTATTATCACGACATAGAAGTATATGAGCTCTCAGGACTACAAACCCAATAGTTGTAATAAAACTGGTAGTGAAGGACCCGTCAGAAAACCGCAAAAGCAGACAACTCTTTCCCACACCTGCAAAAATTAGAACAAGAACGCAAAGTCAACCAATTACAAGAAGATATTCAACGGAGACATCTTGTTATATTCATTGGCAAATAATGCAAGGACCAAAGCACCGAATTCCAAAGGTCATAAAACAAAATTAACGTTGTTTGATGATCTACTCCATCATGAGTTGGGTAATTCTGTGAACGTAAATAATCTTCGATCTTGAAATGCTATCATCCTTTACTAATCTCATGCAATGAAATTTAGCTAATGATTACAAACTGAAATAAGACACGGGCTTCCAAGTCAAGCATATCTCTTTGTATCTACCAGTATCGATCCATAAACTAAATTAACATTCAGAAATCGCAATATCATCAACCAATAAGCAGCCCAAGTTCGAAAATGAGCAAAACCCTTTTTGTTTAAACTCCACAAAATTTCGCGGCACTCAAATGGTAACGAATCAAACCTGAAAAAGAAAAAAAAGAAGAGTAAAAGAACAAACCGCTGTCACCAATCAAGAGAAGCTTAATCAAGTAATCATAGTCAGCACGAGCCCTTGCTGGTGGAGCGGCCATCGTGTCTTTCCATTAAGTTTCCACAAAATCAAAATCCCAATAAGTACACTATTTGATTCGAGTCAGGAATTGAACTTAATTTACAGAGAAAATTGAAAAAGAAAAAGAGAGAATACCGATTTTAGGTTAGCAGTGGCCAGTGAGAGAGCTAAATGAAGCGAAGAGTATTTCTATGAAATGACTCAAATGAGCTTAGCCTCTTCGCGTATGTTACGTTTTCAACTTCTACCAATCCAACTTCACCTTGCTTCTTCGTCATCTGTACCCTACCCCACATTATAATTGCTTTCCCTCTCTCTCTAATTATTACTTTCAGTTATTATTATTTCCATCTCCTCTTTTTTTTTAATATTTAAAAAATCGATTAAAAATTTAAATGAGTTAAAAAATTTAAAGATTTAAAGATTCAATCTTATATATAATAAATAAGAAATAAAAATTATAAGGATAAGTGAAAATATAATATAAAATACAAATATTTTATTAAAATACAAATATCTTAATAATATCTATTAATATATAATAAACTAATAATAATTTAATAATTTAAATTAAGTTTGAATATAATATAAATTTTAAAATAATAATAATAATAATAATAGTATTTATTTATTATCAATTATTTAAAGATTAGTAAAAGATAAAGTATATTTAAAGAAAATAAATAGAAAGGACTTTAACTTCTTTTTTAATGTCCTTTAAACTTGTTTCTTTATAATTTAAATATTATTTTTTAACATATTCTTAAATTTTCTTAAATAAAATTACTTATGTATATTAATTAATAATTCTATTTATTAAATAAATTTATGATAAAAATAATAATTAGTTTTAGACAATAATAATTTAAAATTAAATTATAAAGAGATAAATAGAGAACATAAAATTTGATGAATATAATTTATTAATAAAATTAAATAAATTTAATATTTTTAAGGATAAAAATAGTAATTCATTTTTAACAATAATAATTTAAAATAAAATTTTCATTAAAATATAACAATATAAGTAAAAAAATATTTTTTTAATAAAATTATGTGATAGAAGAAAAACAATTGGTTAAAAATTCCGTTTATGAAAAATACCATTAAAATTTCACTTCAATTTGCATAGGTTAAAAATATCACAAAGTGTTGGGCTCCACATTCTGAAATGACACGACAGATTCTCAATTTGTTGGGACCTACGTATTAAAATGAGATGACTCAATTTTTCAAAGAAATTGACCATGAAGGAAGTAGTCAGTTTTCTATCGCCCGACTTTTTTCATAAAAATTATAAACAAAAATTGAACCAGAATATAAGCTGCTTCATATTTATTTTGACTAGATCCGCCAGTCTGATCCAGTTTTTCAATTATTGCTTTTTTCAACAATTATAATAAGCAACGAGCTAGAGGAGGAGACTGCCCCTTCTAGTCGACTCCTTGTAATTTAACTACTTGTTGCATTCATAAGTTTTAGTTTCGATTTCTAAGTAGCTAATCAATTGTGAAATGATATGGAATCAACAAATCAAATTTGTATTAATAATTAAAGTTGACCTAACTTAAATAGTTTAAATTAATTCAACTTAATTTGATAAAGTGATATTAATTTAGTCTTGAATCAAGTCTAATAAGATTATGATTTAATTGAACTGGTTCGAGCAATGTAAGTCCAATCTAACTTATTGTTATTTGTTATCTTTATTAATAATATAACTTTAACATATCACATAACTCATCTCTTAACATTTCACAAATATTTAAAATAGTCCTTATTGTTATTTAAGATATCAATTTAAGTCATAACCTTTACAAAATAATAGTATTTTTACTTTCAAGGGTAACTTCGTTTGTTTTCCATTAATTGGACATCACGACGTCATTAACAAAGGGATAATGGCAAGTCAGATTAATGATTTTTTTAAATTTTGTCAATATTAAGTTATCTCAAGTTAAAAGCATATTTAGGTGATAATATTTAGGTGATAATCATATATTGATAGACGTTAATATTAATATATGAGAATTGGAAGAATGAGTGTCGCGAGCGGTGAGCGTCGGCGGCGAGCTCCATAGCTTCGTAGATCTCTCGAGTTTTCTCCTGCTTTCATGGCTTCGTCCTCCTCCTCTTCTCCTCCCCGACTCCCCCTCACTACTATTTCTTCTTCTCCCTCGCACCTCCCCTCTTTGCCTATGGTCCAAATCCCTAAGCCCCTGTCAGGTTGCTTCCTTGCAACCTCCCTATAGCTTTTCCTCCCTTGCAAGTTGCTTCCTTGCAAGCTGCTTCCCCGGCGACTCTTCCTCCGCCTTCGAAGCCCCTATCAGGTACCCCTCGAACATGGAAATCTGTGGTGGTGGAGGGTGCGGCTACTGATTCTCTGTCTACTACGTTAACTTATTACCCTCCGGTTATCCAAGACGACAAGCTTAGGGTCATTCCTCCTTTGGAACTAGCTAAACAAGGTGCCCTGCACTTGCGGCATACTCTGCTTGGTTTCTTCTTAGGGAAAAGGCTGGCTTTTTCGGTGGTTCAACGGGCTCTGACTAAGTCTTGGACGGCTTATGGTTTGTCGGAAGTTTTAATTACTGGTGCTAACAATTTGTTATTCCGGTTTGATTCTGCTGAAGGCATGCATTAGGTCTTGGAGAAGGGGCCATGGCATATTCAAGGTAAGCCCCTCTTCCTGCGGCGGTGGAGTTTGAATGGTGGAGAGCTTGAGGATATCCGGGCTGCTCCTATGTGGGTCAAGTTCTATAATGTACCAGTGGAGTACTGGACTACTGAGGGGCTTGGGCGGATCGCGAGTGCAGTAGGTAAGCCTCTCCTAATGGATACTCCTACTGCCAAGATGTCACGAATTATGTATGCTTGGATGTGTGTTGAAATGGAATTGGGCAAGTCGTGGCCTGTCTCATTTCAATTAGGTACATACACCGAAGATGGGCAGCTTGCTTTCAAGGAGATTGAGGTGGACTATGAATGGATGCCGGATACTATGGTTCAGAAGAAAACATGGGCTCCTACTGGGAGAGTTTTTGCAACTGGCCTTTAGCAGGAATTGTTGGGAAGGGAACCTGGTTTAGCAAATGGCTTAGTGCCGGTACTGGTGGCTGATGGAACTGGGACTGAGGTGCAATGTCCTTCGGATGAGCTTCCAAATGTACCTTGTCAGGACTCGGGGCCCCTCCACAGTGCTCAATTGAGTGATCAGGCCTCGACTAAGGGGAAGTGGTGCCTCTCTGCCGATCAATCCAAGGCTCTGCAAGTTCAGCAACAGGTTGGTGAAGTCAGTGGGCTCCCTGCGGTTGCTGGTTCCCTTTCACCGAGACAAGTAAGTAATCCCCTATCCCCTTCTAAATCTGAATTGGGTCCTGAGTTGGACACTCATAGTCCAGGGCATTTAGAGGGGAATGAGGGGGCTTTTATTGGTCGTACTAATAGGAAAACTAGGCGAAAAGTGAAGTAGTGGTTTGGTTGTGTTGTGTTAGCTGTTATGATGGATTTTGGTTTTTGGAATGTTAGGGGTTTGAATAATGGCCGAAAGTAGTTAGGTGTGGCGGTTGCTCTGAAGCAAATGAATGTGGGTTTTGTTTGTTTGATTGAGACTAGGGTTAGGAATTTTCAATTCTTGAATAAGGTTTGCTCCTCTTTGTTTCCTACTTGGAGGTTTACTAGTAATCTAGAGCAGAGTTCTAATGCTAGGCTAGTGGTCTTTTGAAATCCAGATAGGTTGGTGTGTGTTCCTCAGCTGTCTTCTGATCAGTTCATCCATCTAGAGGTTACTCCTCTCAATGGTCATAATTGTTTTTTTGTCACTTGTGTGTATGGTTCTAACAATTTGAACTGTAGGAAGTCTCTTTAGTCTTCTTTGTCCACTCTCAAAACCACTGTAGGTTCTCATCCATGGTTGATAGTGGGTGATTTTAGCTCGATTCTTTTCCCTCATGAGGCTGAGCCCCTCAGTCAAATGTCCCTTAATAGTATGTATGATTTTCGGTATTGTGTAGATCAGTGTGAGCTGTTTGAGCTGAATTCTAGCGGTCCGAGATTTACTTGGACTAACAAGCAATGTGGAGAGCTCTTTATGGCTCGAAAGCTTGATAGAGCCCTTATTAATGGTGACTGGCTTTCAAGATTCCCTAATTCTTTTGGGATAATTCTTAACCCAAATATTTTGGACCATTCACCCATTTTGGTTAGGGTTGGTCTAGCTAGGCTTCCTCGACCTTCCCCCTTTAGGTTCTTGAATTTCCTGGTGTCACAACCGTCTTTCCTTTAGATAGTGGAAGAGCAGTGGAGCTCTCAGATCCATGGTACTCCTATGTTTTGTGTTGTCTCTAAGCTTAAACTAGTTCGGTCGGTACTCAAATGTCTAAATGCTAGGCAAGTGGGAGATGTCCATTTGAGAGTTGCCAAGTGTCAATCTGACCTCAATTCTATTCAAAACCAAAAGCAAAATTTGCCCACTAGCTCGGAGCTGGCTACTCAGGAAGCTGAGGCAATCCAAAATCTTCTAAGAGCCTTAGCTGATCAGGAGTCGTTTCTAAAGCAGTCTTCTCGTGTTAAATGGCTTCAGGAGGGGGATCGCAACACTAAGTTTTTCCATAATTCCATCTTAGCTAATCGGAATCGGAACTCCATTCACTCGATTGTAGGTGAGAATGGAACTAGACTTGTCGCCGTTGAGGAGATTCAAAATCATTTCTTAGGCTACTTTCAAAGTACGATTGGGTCCTATAAGGATCTCCCTTCTTCCACAGATTTTGTGGCCCAGTTATTCCCTCATCCCAGATTCTCTTACCAGCCTTCTCACTGCCGATATTTCAAATTAGGAGATTAGGGATGTGGTCAAATCCTTTAACCCCAATAAAGCTCCGGGACCAGATGGCTTTAATGGGGTGTTCTTTAATCATACCTGGCATATTCTTGGGGAGGATGTTGAAGTTAATCACACGTTAGTACAATAGTAATCAACACACAAGAAGGGGGGTTGAATTGTGTAAACTTTTTCGTTT
>JANKOE010000206.1:28026391-28046393 GCA_026284465.1 Erythroxylum citrifolium | reverse complement strand
CCAATCTTGTTTCTAAATCTTTTCTTATCACAACACATACCAAGATCACTCTTTCTACTCCTTCTACTCCTCATTTTTAATAAAATCGCATTTAATACCATTTATACCCAGAAGTTGTCAATGAATGCATGTACCACTATTTATGTAAAAACATTCCGTATTTATGTGCATATATGCTAACATGATGCATGAGCAAGAAAATGCATTTCCTTAAATCTCTCTTTGAGTTCCCATGTACTGAAATTTTGGGTCCTAATCCTCAATATAAGGACGGGATGTTACATTAATTATATTATAGATATACTTTGTTATGTTTTGAACATTTTTGGAAAGTTAAATGTATTAACTAATCAAAGGGAAGTGGATACAAAGTAAGTCTATGATATAGTTCAGATTTCTCATGAAAGTCTCTGAGCAAGTTAAGTTAAAGGATGGAATGAATGTGGGATGTAACTGGTGAGTCAATAGTTATACTCTTAGGGAGTTGGTGAGCTCTTTGTAGAAGGATGGTACATAGTTTGGATTTCCTCTTAAAGATCCTCCAAATCTAGTGCACAGTGTTCTCTCCAGGGCAAGTTTGAGCACTATTTGATCCCTTTTAGACTAATTGCATGGCCATTATATTATGCCATATAGATGAAAGATGAGGGATGCTGTAAAGCTAGATAATTGATTTCCAAATGTGATCAGTTTGTCGCATTTAAATAAAGGTGGTCAATTTTCTCCTCTTTTAGGTTGCACAATGAGAAAATGAAGGGAATATTAAAGAAATGACTAATTATATACATGTGGGGAGCCTTCCTTTTAATAGAAGCCACATTATGAAGGGAATTCTATGGTTGGATTGAGAGAACCAAACTAGCTTGAACCATTTGAGATTTTAAAGGAGTTGTTAATGAACTTACCATCTGAATTCAAGTACCAATTTACTCTTTCTTGCACATCTAAGATAAGGTGAGTATTAAGAATTAAGTTGGTCAATGAATTACTTGGCAAGGTTTTAATACATTCAACTCTTTTGTTTATAGCATCTTTAACTGTTTGCTTAGGATTATGCTATATTAGGTATTTAGATTAGCAATGTTCCTTAGAGGACTAATATATAGCCAATGATTATCGTAGAAATTTATGGTCTTCTTATTTCCAATTCTAGTTTTACTATAGCCTTTAATTAGTTCCCGCGCTTAAGAATTTGTGAAAGTTTCCATAACGCATTAACTTTTGGGAAAAAGTTCCAAAAGCTATCATATCTTAGGTAGTACTCATGAGACCATTTGGTCCATAAAACTTTCCTATCATGAACCACTATTTATGTAAACAAATATCTTTCCAGCTTACTTTGTCTAAGCCTTACTTGGTGCAATCACCTGAATGTAAAAACCTTTTCATCATTCTTTCAAAAGATTAAATTATGCCCAATGGGATAATAAGATGTGTGGACCAGTGTATGTGAAGGTTGTTGATCACTGAGTTTAGAAGTTGTACTTTCAAAGATTAAGATAAAAAAAATTCTTTCAACTTGTTAGCCTTATCTGAATTTTCTCTAGAAGAGGGGAATAATCATTGAATGAGAGTCTTCTTATAGCAATGGGATACCTAAGTAAGTAATCAGGGGCTTTATAATTTTCAAGCTTGAGATTGTTAAGAATTAGGTCTCCAAGTGGTGAGTGCTTATAGACACGATCAACTTACCTTTTTCCTTATTAATTGGAAGTCTTGAGAGTTGGGTGAATGAATTCAGGAGTGTTAACATTACATATAATAAATTTAGATTAGCCTTAGAGAAGAGTAAAATATCATCTGTGAAGAGCAAGTTGACTATCTTTAGTTTCTTATAATTGAGATGGTATTTGGAGTTTCTTTCTTGTTAATGTTTAGTATTGTTAGCCTAGTTAATACTTCCATTCCCAAAACAATCTCCTTTCCTCAAGACTTCTGCTGCTTTAATCAAGCTTATAGGTCCTCCATTGAAGTGCACACTATAAGTCATACTTGATATGCATTGTTCCACCCAACTAATAAAGATTTCAGTGAACTTAAAAGCTTTTAGAGTGTTAATAAGGACGCTTCAATCCATTGAGACCAAGGCTTTGTTTAAATCAATATTTAAAGCACAGTTATTTAGGGGAATGCTTCTTTTAATATCTCTTGAAAAATTATTAAACTAGGAGAACATTGTCCCCAATTTTTCTATCTTTTAAGAAACCACCTTAATAATGGTCAATGGTGTTTGGGAAAACCACCCTGAGCCTGTTTGCAATTTGTCTGGAAATAATTTTATAAACTATACTGCATAAGAAAATAGGTAATATTTAAAAGAGTAAGGGAATGGGCTTTTAGGATAAGACACATGAAGGTTTTGTTTATTTCTTTCAACAATTTCCCATAAGTGAATAATTTCTCACTGCTTTAGAAAGCTTGTTGGAAGAACAATTCATCCATTCCATCAGGACTAGAATCCTTATTGGGGCTAAAGGTTTTGACCACTTCCTCTATTTCTATGTGACTAATAGGCTTAGCGAGTAAGTTCAGATCATTTGTTGAAAGCTACTCACCAGTTATGGATGGAATGACATATATGGAGGAGGATGCTTCCATACTTGTTCTTAGGACTTAAGAGAAGTAGTTACAGGCTTTTTTAGTCGACCTTATTGAGAATTGATATCTAACCCCATGTTATTCTTGATTGAAATAATCAAATTAGAAAGCTTTCTTTTAATAACAAAACTATAGAGAAAGAAGGTATTTTTGTCGCCATCCTTGATCTATAAAACTCGAGCTCTCTATTGCCATATAAAATACTTGTAATTCACTTTTTTGTGTAGTTTAATAAAGCTTCCTTCTCTTTCTCAATGAGATAGCTATCACTGGGTGAAAGATAAAGATTTGTGTACGCATTATATAGATGTTCCCTTATATCAAAGACTACTTGTTGAGAGTCCCTAATTTTCCTTCTATTAATTGCTTTCAGCTCTTCATTCATCTTACTAATTTTCCTTATGCATGTGAAAAGCTTATACCATTGACATTATAGTTAATAACGTAGATGGATTCTTTAAAGCCTTCCATCTGAGCTAGAATAATATTGAATCTAAATGGAAATATGATTCTTGGAGTGCCTAACAAGTTTATAATCATAATTTGGATGTGGTTAGAAACCTTAGGGTTGTGGAAAGTGTAACGCTATCATGGAAGCTTAAAAACCAATGTTCATTCCCTAATCCCTTTCCATCTTGTTTTTCAAGTACTAGTTGTCCTTTTGTTTATTGGACCAAGTATAAAAGGTTCACACTATTTTAATGTCAGTCACCTATATTAAGCTAGTACATTCTCTTAAATCATTTAAATAATTTCTTAGGAAAGAGTTACCCTCGACTTCATTAGAGTCACCAATTATGATTTGTGGCATGGATAGTGTAGCTCCTAAATATTTTAATATGCTCCACACACTTATTCTTTGAAAGGAATGGTTATTGGCATATCAGCTGTAATATGGACTTCTCTTGTATTAGATTAACTTCAAGATGTTTAAAGTGTTCATCTAATATCAAGTTTAGGACCTTAATCCTCTACTGATTTAATGCAATTACTATTCTCCCATAGGAATTGTGTTGGTGGTTACTTATTATTGTCCATTTCATCTTAAACAAGTTTAAATTCTTGCATCTGTCTCCTCTTAGCTTGGTTTCTAAAATTCCAATTATGAAAGGTTTAACAACTTTAAGAAAATTGTTAAAAATTAATTATTCTTTTGAGCAGTTTAGCCCTCTAATGTTCCATGCTAATATAATCATTGATGTAACAGTGATTTGGAAATATTTTTCTTTCGATTAGATCTCCTTTTGACTATCTCCTTAAAGTCATTTTTTCCTACCTTGTTCCTGAGGCTCTCCCATTATTAACTGATTATTTATTTCTATAGGAGACTCCTTATGCATTTTAGTTTGTATCGATATTACACTATTCAATATACATTTCATATGCTTTGCATTAGAATAAACTTCAATTAACTTCTCTAATGCATAAGCTATTATTACACCACCTTTTATATTAAAATTGTCTTTATCCCTATCCTAAGTTTCAGTTAATTGCTCTGAAAGAAGATAAACATGTTTGTCTAGAGTCTGAAGATCCTCTTAACTACTTCTTTTCTTGTCTACTTCTAAGTCCAAGTTCATAATTCTTGGAATTCACCTATAGTAAACTTTCACCAAATTGGTTTCCAAATTTTAGTAGTTTTTGGTTGATCTAGTCTTTAGTTATAAGAAACAACTACTGTGTCCTTAAATAAAGAACCATTCTCATCCAATTGTACAAGGGGGATGTATTCAGGTAAGGGGTTTTATGTTTCCATTAAAACACAAACATACATGTAACTTACTCTTTTAAAGCTAATTGTTGCTTCTCAAGACAAAGGGGCTTGCTAAGGTAGCTAACAAAATACCTCTCTTACAGTCCAATATTCTAAAGGAATATTATGGATGTTCACCTGTCAAGGGACATATTTTTTTTTGATTTCCTAAAGATATAACCCTGACTTCCATCCTTAGAGGAGTTACTTGGTTGTTAAAATTCCAATGGTCAACTTTTAAAATGCTTTGTGTATGCTCAGTTGAGTCAAATTTGAAGAGAAAAATCCCATCTTCATTAAGCAAGACCTCTCTTCCATTGGTAGTTGGACTAGGAATTAAGTACAGGAAAGGGTGGCCTTTTGTACAAGGAAAATCCTATGGGAGTTGTGTCCTATTTGGAAGTTTTTTTTCCTTCAAGATGTCAATAGGTAGGTGAAAAATAAAGGATACATTGTCAAACTTAGGAGAGAAATAGTGAAGGTTTTGTTGGGGTGCACCATCTCCCAAGCTCTATAGCTATGTTTTTTTTAGATTGGCTTAGTTTTTGCCCACCTCAAAGAGAGGGGATAAAATTTTGGTAGAAGTATGAGAGATGACAAGAGAGGTAGTAGGGCTAGTAGGAGTAACAGGAGTAGCGCTAAAAGGAGGAAAAAGAGGAAGATTCGGAGGCTCAGTAAATGACATGGAGTTAAAAGAGGAAATAAAGGAAAAAGGCAAACCAAGGGTAGGGAAAGGCGAGAAACATTAAAAAAAAGTGAGAGAGATGAAAAGAAAGATTAAGATTGAAGGAATGGATGGATGTTGGGAACAACTGAAAGCTAGGCAAGGAAAAAGCAATCTTAAAAGATAACTGAAGCACTTAACATAAGGAAAATAACAATCGGGGCACCTGGGTGGTGGGGGGGACAATGACTAGTCTAAGAATTGCTAAGCAAAAACTTGAATCAGAGCTAGAAATAGAAAAAGGAAAAGATAAAGGATAGGTATTGAGGTGGGAATGGGAAAAATATGGCACCAAAAAGAGAACAATGGACCTCAGATAGGAAAGGATGGACACAAATTCGAGGAAGCTAGTAGGTAAATAAAGGTAGAAGAAGGTTGAGAGGGAAAGTAGAGGTTTTAGAGAGAGAGACATTCTAGATGGTATGTTTTGATATTTAATAGATTATTAATAATTTTCTCCATTAATTATATATTACATTACTTGAATTCTAATTTCTATATTTTCTATTTATTTATATTTTACAAGTACTCCTTATTTAGTTGTAAATTAAGACATTAATTTCTAGTTCTAATTATAATTATATTTTAGTTTTATAAGAAAAGAATTTTAGAAGAAATGGAAGGATGCTTAGTATAAATAAAATGTACATTCAAATCCTTACATGTGAATTTATCTATCCTAAACATTCTTATACACTTCTTATAGACAGATGAAATGAACAATGCAATAGAAATTAAATTAAGGTCAAGTGATGTTAATTTACGTGCCAAAAAAAGGAACGTTGAGTATACTTTTGATTAAAGCTATAAATAAAATACTTTTGTCAAAGAGATTATAAATACTATTTACAAATAAAAGTCATTATGGGTTTAGTAGTTGTACACTTAATTATTAAAAAGGAATAACATTTAGAAGGCAATCCAATAATTGACAAATTTTTTTACACTAAAGCAAATATTGAGCAAGAGGAACAACATATGCAACAAGATGAAGAGTACAATGAAGAATAATGAAAAAACGTAATTTTGATATGATAATCAGATTTTAATATGGAATGAACAATGCCACCTATTATTCCGAATCAGAGTTTAGACTTTAGTATCTCTTGGGATATATCCTCTTAAGGCTGTAAAGAGGTTAGTGTTACATAAAGGCCCTAATTCATGCCAATTATCAAACCAAAAAGTTATGTTCTTCCCATTTCCAACCTGATGCTTGATATGAGGATGCATGAATGGTCTCATATGTAAGATCTGTTGAAAAGTGTAAGATTGTAAAGTAGTTTGAGAGGTAGACCAAATGCTTTTTTGTTTGATGTGAAACATGTGAACCTATCTTACTAAAGCTTTCTTTGTCCCAATATAACCTCCACAGTCTTTTTGCCAACAAAATTTGCTCATTGCCATACTGCTTAGGAAGACATATGACACTCCATTTAATTTTGGATAATTTTCCACCACTAGAATTCTGTCCATTCTAGATGAAGTATCTAATACCTTTATCAATTTTCTTCAGGACCCTTTAAGGAATAACTAGATGTGATAACCAATAGATATGCAAATTGTTAAGAATGGTGATGGCCAACTGTACTCTACCTCTATATGATAAGAATCTGTTATTCCATTAGGAGAGTCTTCTGCTGACTTTTTCAATAAGAGGTCTTTAAGTAGCTTCCTTAAGCTTCTTTGTAGATACGGGGACTCCCAAATAAGTGAGAGGTAGTTGGTGTACACTAAGTCCAACATCTACTATCAAAGTCATCAAATTTCCACAACTTTGTCTAGAGAGATAAGCAACACTCTTGCTTGGGTAAAACTTGATCCCAAAGACTTCCTGAAAAATCTACAAAGCTTTCAAAAGTGTTTCAATAGAAATAGGATCATTGCAATATAGCATAAGTAAAACATCTGTAAATGAGAGTTGAGTAATCCCAAGACTATCACATCTATAATGGAATTTGAATTTAGAAATTTCCTTTATACACATTTGTGTAATCCTTTGCAGTACCTTCGTAACAATGGAGAATAGATAAGGAGAGAGAGGATGACCTTATCTGATTCCTCTAGTAGCTGTATAAAATTGAGAAGGTTCTCCATTCATCAAATTTAAGTAAGAAATAGATGTTATATAATAATGAATCCATTTGATGAACTCATATGGATAAACTATAGTTGATATTGTATTCATAATCATTGTTCTTCTATAACTTGCAACATGGATACTAATGTTTGATTTTTAACATAAGGTGAAAATTTCCAAACTTGTTTGTCATACTTTAATCTTGTTTTGGCTATTATGATATTTAAAGAACTATTATTTTTTTTTTATTAATGATATTTTGCATTACTTGAATTGTAGTTACTAGATTCCCTATCTAATTATATATTAAAATATTATTTATTTAATTGTAAACTACAACTTTTAATTTTGAAATTATGATAATAAATGTATTTTAATTTTATTATAAGAGAATTTTGAAAGAGATGATAGGATGCTTAGTATAGATAGATATACATTCAAATCTTTTGAGGTGTTTCACCTTTAAGCAAATTCTTTGTTCTATTTTATAATTTTTATTTCATATTTTATAATAAATTAGCTAATTGTACTAAAAGGATTGAGTCTGAGTTTAATTGCAATTCAATTAAGAGAATGAACGTCAATTAAATGCAAACTAAATAATTTTTCAAAAAATTTGTTATCCTTATTAAAAAAAGTTATAATAATTGCACTACATCTAAAATTGCCATAATTAAAATTAAATAAAAAATCTTGTGGACTTTCTTAAATTAAAATTTCACTCATAGAGATACAAGAAGATGATGCAATATGCATTTCACAAATTAAGAGAAGATTTATTAAAAGTGATAGAATTAACCATATAATACCAAAGTTTTTTTTATACCCATGAACTTCATGAGAATTATATATTTAAATATAAGAAATTTGTTGTAATGATAATGCAGCTAACCTATTTACAAAAGCTCTTCTAATATTGAAATTCAAAAAGTAGATATACAAGATTAGGGTGTAATAATGCAAAAAATTAATTTTAGATATATAAAATAAGAGAAACAAACTTTTAGTGTGTGTGTATATATGAATATATCCAGAGACGGAGCTACGTGGGGCTCATGGTGCACTGGCCCCCCAACATTTATATATATATATATATAAGGACAGAGTTATTTGGAGCTCATTTGTACTAGGCCTCCTAAGATTTAAAAATAATAAATATTTGGGCCCTCCTATTTTAAATTTTTGGTTCCGTCACTGTATATACCCTTAATACCCTAAACTACAGGATACTTAAATGTATAAAATAAGTGACAAGAAGGAAAAATGAAATACATCTGAAGAGCACTCGTTAGCTTTGATGTAAAGTTTGACCAAAGAAAAGGCAAAAGAACCAATGATCATGTAACGAAAACGAATGGAAAGGGTTGGTATATAGTGCAGAAATAACTGTTGTCGTGAGTGGCAACCCCCAGGATTAATGATAGGACCCAGAGGATAGAGGTGAGGAAGGAGCAGAGTGGCTTGAATCATTGCCATTGGCAATTTGGCTTTAAAACTTGGAGACAAATTAGAATTCAAGATTGGGGACCGAAGTTAAATGGAGGGATAGATACCTTTGCGCTTAGGTCCTTCTCGAGATGATAAGCATCAATTAGTGGACGACTTGGTCATCCATGCACGCTTGGACCCATTTAAAGAGCAAACGCTTTGGAGCCACTTATTTTCTGATCTGATCCACCAGACTTAGCTTGTTCTTCGTATGGTTTCTCCCTGTATGAAATCCTCGCTAACTCGCACTCGAAGAGTGGTTTTCAATCGCAATGCGTTGGAGACATCATATGGGGTACAATTCAGGTGCCATATTCATTGTATTACGACGTGGTTCTTTAATATCACCACGAAATCAGACACGACAAATTAGTATCTACTCCTACAACATTATATGTTCCATCATAAAGAGACTAGACTTTATGTTATTGTTTGGAGCAACTTACAAGTCGTTTCTGGTCAGGTCATTTGTGGTGGGGGGTTGGGTTCTAGGTCCTTTTCGACCTCACAACTTATTCTGAAGCTAAAGACGAATTGATTCCTTCCCAACCGTGAGGAACATGGGAGACTGTCAGCATGCTTGTCATTGGTTCACATTAATAGTGTTTCCTTTTATGAAAAGAAACTAAGATTAGGTGGAATCAAGGCAAGAGCTAATGAATTGGAGTTGTTTTTGGAAGACATACCTGTGTTTGAATTGAACAAGCCTTTGTCAATGATGAACCTGGTTTTGAGGATGAATATGTAAGCTTCTGTAACGGTGTATGTGTTGATTGATGATGCTTGAGGTTAGACACGACTATGTCGTCAATTATGTAAGTCACTAACATCGTGTATGTTTGCATATCAACTTTTGAGGAATAATTGTTGGACATGATCACCAGACATGGCCATGTGGGCGACGTTTTTAATATAAAAACCTTACTTTTAAGAACCTTATTTTTTAGTCTAAATAACATTCTTTAACAACAATTTTATTGGGGTTTGATTTTCAAGATTTGTTTGGAGCAGTATTAGTTTGAATATCAAATTATACTTAATCCTGGAATCTTACTGGATTAACTGTGATTGTATTGTAGGTTGTCTCAAGTTAGGATCAATAGCTCAGAACTTAAAACAACTGCATAATTGATATTTGATTTGGTGGATTTTCTTATCAGTTTGTCACATGATTTTGTTTCCTTTACACTAAAGGGGTTTCTATGATAATTCGTGTCCTTTATTTATTCTTATGTCATCTATATTGTTTGAGTAGTTTAATATTGGTTAAGTGTTTTATTGAACTTATGGGTCTTATTACTTGGAGCCCAACAATTGGTATCAGATCTATAGATATATAATGGCAATATCTCTATCGTTAAGTTGACATCAACCAACTACTCAATATGGAGACCTATAATAGAAGATCTTTTATATTGCAAA
The DNA here is from genome assembly GCA_026284465.1 of Erythroxylum citrifolium. Taxonomy (NCBI): domain Eukaryota; kingdom Viridiplantae; phylum Streptophyta; class Magnoliopsida; order Malpighiales; family Erythroxylaceae; genus Erythroxylum; species Erythroxylum citrifolium. The sequence continues at coordinate 28,036,328 of JANKOE010000206.1, read as the reverse complement.
TATCTCTATGATCCAATCGATGTGGGAAAAAAGTATGAAAAATGATGTTCCATTTAAACTGGAGAAAATGAAAAATAAAGAGTGGGAAAAAATGAAGCAAAAAACCTTCGAAATAATTAGATAGTGGATTAATATCAGCATTTTTAATCTTAAGAGTTTAATTCTTTCGAGTTGTAAAAGAAATTAGAGGGTCTTTATGAGAGGAATATCACTCACAACAAGGCCTTGTTGATAAAAAAAGCTTGTAAACCTGAAGGTAAAGGCTAGAAAATTAGTGTATAAGCATCTCAATGATTTTCAAGATATCATCAATAAGCTAAACACTATGAAGATCATCATGCTATCTTGAAAATCACTGAGATGCATGAGCTACAGGGTTTGTTCTTCTTGAGTTCCTTGTCAGATAGTTGGGAAACTTTGGTGGAGACCACTTTTGACAGTTTTATATAGAAAACTTTAATACTGGAAATATACAGATCATAACTCATAGTACCAAAGGTATCATTCCCACGAGGATTAATTAGTCACCTGACAACTTGAATGTACTTTGTCTAAGGTAATAAAAGATTGATTAAATTGAAATAAATTACTGAAATTGAAATAACTAATAAAATGAAACAACTGAATAATTGAACTACTAATATGAATAAAGTTAATTAAAGTTGGAAACTTTATAATTATTCTATCCTTGTTTTGTCTGCCCTTTATCTTGTTGATTCAATTATGCTTGATGCTAGATACGTTAAGGTTTTGATTAGTCTTTCTCGAGATCTAATCGAGTAATCCCAGTTGAAATCGATAATAATAGAATTGCAACTTCTCAATTCACAAAACTACACTGAACCATTCAATTGGATTTTAAGTAATCCTAAGGATAATTAATTCCCTATTAAGTTTTCTCTCCATTTGTTTATTAATATGAGTTTTGCAGGTCTATTAAGATATCAACTCTCATTACGCATCTTAACACATATGACTTGATTCACTCTTTTGATTTATTACCAAATATAAGTATAACAAATATCACAAGCAATGATATATCAATTGAATTCAACAAGAATAATGTTTAACAAACCAGATTATTATTAATGTATGTGTGCAATTGAAAAGGGTAAACAATTTAACACTTGAGTTTGGATTAATATGTATATGTAGTTTAAAGCCCCAAGATGTGGATTTTGCATGTTAATGATTTGAAATGACTTGAATGATTGTGTTTAAAATTAAATTTATTTCATGAAGTTGAAGTCATTGCCTCATTATTGCATTGTGTGCTGCGTGAATTTTTTTTGTGTTTGTTGTTTTGTTTGCTTAAGGACAAGTAAATGTTTAAGTGTGGGGATGTTGATAAGTGTGAATTGCATTATATTTTAGGGCTTAGTTTGATATGTATTTAAGTGTTAACTTAATCGTTTAGTACGGGTTTAGGTTAGAATTGTATTAGTTTGTTAATTAAACGTGTTTAAGTGTTATTATGAGTTAGTACAAGTCTTTGAGCTTAATTATTATGTCTTTAAGGTATCTTGATGTGTTTGTTAGTATTTCAAGGTCAACATCGAAGAACGGAGAAGTTTCAGAGACACTCGGGTTGAAACAACGGCCCATGATTGTGGCAAATATGCCACAATCGTGACAAAATGTAATATCCCGTCTTTTAATTTTTAAAGGATTTAAAGTGTTAGAATATTGAGTCATATGAGTGGCATCATATAAAATGAATTCGGTACACTTAGAACATGATTTTATGATTTCAATCATATGCATAATAATAGCATACACACAAGATTTATGATTTCAGAAAACATTGCAAAGATCGTATATGCACTCAATTGACATATTCCGGGATATGAGAGTTTCAAAATGAATGTGACATGAATGTGCATTTCCAATGTCTTGTACTTTGGTTTACCAATAACAAGAATTGACAGATTACAAATTTTAATTTGGAATTAATTGGTACAATTGAAAAATTGATGAATTAATATGTACACCTAGTCTGGGAAAAATGTTAAGTGACACGACAAGTTGACATGTGGGAAATTAGGATGACTAAGCCTATAAATTGAGTGACAAATGGTAGTAAATATAAGTGACAAATGGCAACCTTATAGAAGGACAAGTGCGCCAGCTAGGGAGAGGACATGTAGCTTGCTTCTTAATGTGACAAGTGTCCTTCATTTAAGAACACTCATATTACATATGGCAATGGCATAGTCATATTTAATTGTTGTGTTTTTGCTGAAGACTCTCCTTCTTCTCCCTCTCACTGCTGTAACATACACATCTCAATCACATATTGGATTTGCTGAGCATTTCCACCCAAAATCCATACAAAACCCTTTACAAAGATAGCTATAATCTGCTATCATCTCATTGCCTTTGTTGAAATTTATCCTACTTTCATCTTGTTCTCGAAATGATCTTACATGCAAGTAAGGTTTAAAAAGCTGATCTTGAGGTGGTATGAGAGCTAAGAAAGGAAGTGAAATACTAATCTATTGTGGTATGTTTTAACAGAACCATAATTATGAATGATTAGGGATGGATTGAATGTAGTATTGATATTGAAGTAGTGCAGGAAAATGATGTATGAATGATAGTTTCTATTTTGTTTTTGCATGCATGAAAGACAATAGTTTATGAGCTGTTATATGAATGATTTTGAGCAGGAATTTGAGATGAAATTGATTAGGAATTGAGGTATAATTAAGGTATAATTGAGGTATAATTAATGGACTGTTATGAGGGTGTTTTGAATCTAGAAAATTGGGGATGTTAGTGTGTGTGTAAGAATGATTGTTAGTGACATAAATGAATAGAATTTAGAGAGATTTAATGTAACCAAGATGGAATCTACATTCATATGAATTGAAGTAGCTTTTGATGGAAAATTTGAAGTGTTAATGATGATCCTAAGTAGATGAAATTCGTGGAAAATTATGGGAAATTGAATAGAGCACTTTCGGGTCACTCATCCCACAATCGTGGGAAGGTCCACCACGACTGTGGGCAATACTTTGTAATAATAATTTATATTTTGTGTAATTGTTGAACCACATAAGGATAAGTCACTTTACATTGGTGTATTTAGACTTGATTGAGGTTTGAAATGAACCTATATTATTGGTTGATTCATTGGTTAAGGGTTTGATAAGTTTAGGTTGTTAATTGATGGAATAACTTAAGGAATGGATTGTCTTGATATCAATGTTTTGAAATCTAGAAATTATAAGTTGTTAAAGGAATTAAGATGTTCTTATGAATGCAAATATGATTCAAATGATATGAGGAATGTGTATTAGATATAAATGAATGAACATTGGAGAACATAAAGTAATTGTGAGTGAGAATTGGATAATTATTTAAACATATATTATTGATGAATAAATCAATCTTACTCAAGGTATAAACCTAATTGCAAAATGGTAGTATACAAGCTATAAAGTTTGAATGATCTGAAAGCGTATAAGTACAGTTAAGATCTTTGTATATTAAAACATACCCGAAAGGTCAATTGAACATGCATTGAAACATGATATATATACATGTGAATCATTGAATAATCATATGATTGACAACTTAATGATGTGTGAAATATGTGTGTATTGCATGAAAATAGATGCACAAGTTGATCGTCAACATTCAGACATTGCCGAATCATTAAGGTAATAGCTTATCTGGAGCATACTTTTAGTTAACCTAGATGTGTAAACTCAATTATATGTGTTTCTCTATGATTTATATACTGAATAAATATGAAATGAGAACAATTGAATGTGAAATGTCGAAATGAATATGAAATGTTTGAGTAATTGAATGTGAATTCCTAGACTTAGATCCGATGAATTTGACACATGTAACAGGAGCTCACGGGAATGAAAGGTAATGAAACATAACATATAAAATGATGCATCACTTTGAAATGCATGATCAAATAAAGGAGTTGTGACCGGAGTGACCAACGTGAAAAAGAGCTTTAAGCTCAGGATTGTGCACAAAAAGCCACAGGCTTAGTTATTAATGAGCTCGGTATCCATAACGGATACAGGACAGTAAATGAAATGAGCCCAATATCCACAACGGATAAGGGACAGTAAATAGGCGCTCAGTCACAGCAAAGCAAAATAAAATGGAGTCGCATATACATTTGCATATACATCTTTTTATGTAACATATGGTTGAATTGAAATGAATTATTGATTTGTTTAAAATACAATTGAAAAGTAAATGAGGATGTGTTGTGATTTGAAATGTTCGCTTATCTGATATACTTATGAAAGTATGATAATCTTGATGTACTTAATAAGGTATGATGAATATGATGTGATATTCAATACTGGATGTTATGTAATACTTGTTGAATTGAGATATGACTTGTCTCTGTGTATCTGACTTGAGTGAATACTTCAATGATGGTTCGTTTACTGAGTTCATAAACTTATCAAAATTACAACGTCGATTTTCAGGTTCAGAGAAGATCTAGTTAGACTAATTGGATTATAGCTACTGCTATTGGACATGAGTTAGTAGTCGAATCAGTTATACCTATAGATGTCTTTAGTCATTATGCATCAAGAATAGCATTTCCCACCCATTGTCAAATTAAAAGGTGAACTATAAAGTGTAATAATATTTGTGATTTAATATGATTGTGAATGAAATGATTCAAAATGAATGTTTGAAATGCTTTTTATATGTGATGCCTCCAATAATGTGGTAATGCGATCATCTTAACATGCCATCCTCGTAGAGTATGTTCGCGAATAATCGTCGATACATTCAGACATATGCTCTATGAGAGTGGTATGCTACATAGAAGCCCAAGACATGGCCTATGATCGTGGCCTGATTGCCATGATTGTGACAGAAGGCTCAGATGTGGCCCACGATTGTGGCCTACGTCGGACAAACGCGCAGACACTCAAAAACGTCAATTTTTGAGGGAGTTTTTGGACCTTTTGGACCCCAAAAAAGCCCTAAGGCTGCCAAAACACAAAAAGTTATATGAAGAATAAGACAAAGAAGATCAAGAAGCTTTTGCATCGGCCACTTTAGAGAGAAACCCTAGAGAGAATTGTTGAAAGATTGAGAAAGAGAAGACGGAAGAGAGAAGTGGAGAAGAAGTTAACATCGACATACTTTTCAGATTTGGAGTTTCCCGACGTTGTTGCCTTCGGTCTCCGTTTAGAATCATATTTCCTGTTATTTTCCATTTTTATTATTGTATAGAAATAGGAATAGTAGTTTGATGATAGGATTGTGAATGTTGAGATATCATATACTCACCTTTGGGTTTTTTTTAATCTTTGATGTAATAAAATCTAATTGTTTTATGTTTATTGGATTTATTATGATTGATTTTATGATTACATAATTCGGTAATAGATTGAGAGGGTGAATCAAATGAAAAATAATTAAATTGGGCTAACAAGAGTTAGGTGACTTAATAGGAACAAGAGATTAATCAAATTGTAATTGTGTGAAAAGAGATCTCACATAGGTTTCCGAAAGTTTATCGAACAACTTCAGATCTAATTAGGGTTTTAGATAGATTGTTAATTGAGAAATTTCAATTTTCCAAAATTTGATTAAGGTTTATAATTTAGGGTTAATGGCTATAACTCGAGAGACAGTAATCAACCCTAGGATCGTCTAGGACTAATAATCCGATAATTCATAATCAATTAGGTTAGCGTTAAAGTTAGGTAAAAATTTCCCTTTCTCTCAATTGATAGCTTTTTTAAGTTTATTCTTGAGTGTGTGTTGTAACTGCTACTTTGTTAGTATTTTCATAATTGATTCTTGAAATTGAGTTACGTGATTGAATTAAATTCTTGCCTTAGTTTATTACATTTTGAATTACTGCGAATTATTTTAGCCTTAGATTTTAGGATTAGATTATCCCTCCTTGTAGGATCTACACCTTAGGTGCTATGCGAACAATGTGTATACATGCGAATTATCGAGGTTATTAATTAGAACTTACACACATCGAAAAACCATGATCAGCATATTATAGGTACATGATATAAAGACGTCTAAGTCAGATACATTAGTATTCTAGTTCAAAATAAGATGTGTGGATCATAGTCTAAGCTACAACCAATTTATAGTCCATACCAAATTCTATATTAAGAAGTGTGTAGGGTTGTTATTATCGTGTAAGATTAATATTGACTAGTACTTACTAAATATAGATACGAGGAGCTACTGTTAGTCATGGTGATCATACAACTATAGCATCCAATAAAATCTAGGGAATATGGGTTCCAATTCCCTTAGATAAGATTTATGTATAAGCTTTTAGTCTATTCATTTTGTGTAAGGGGGAAGAGCACATGAGTCGTTACCAAGAGGGATCTATTCTTACTATACTATATGTGTCGAAGGTAGAGGATGCACTTTGGCATAATTTTTAATATCATTAATGGATTCTTTCTGATTACATGTGTAACACATTGGCTAGCAATACCATTTGAGGATATGAATCTCATAATGGTATCCACTCCTACACTAATGACATTAGAGATCTTTAGACAATGCAAATGGTCCAGCTGAGGACGAGTAGTTAAGAATAGAACTGTAAGCTTACTGGTGCACCACCATCAAAAGATAAGGAGGCAAATAATCAGTAGGATCATACCATAAAACCTAAGAGAGACCCCACCCTACCACCACCATTATTTGCATTGGCACCTTTGCCAGTTACTTTGACATAGATTGAGGAGTACATATATTGGTTGGGAGACACAATGGTGCAACTAGAGCAACATTTAGGATTGGATCTAACCTCCCTTGGTACATTTATAGGAGGCAGTTATAGGGGTAGAAATAGAACATGCACCAAAGAAAGCTACAGAGAGAGTTATAATTGAGCCCGATGAGCCTAAGAGAATGAAAAGCTCAAGGCATTGACTATTGAGGAGGATGAAAATTGAAGAGTTTAAAAGATACTGCCACACCAAATAGAGAGGATGAGATTACATAAGTATAGTGTTGATCAAGTCCTCCATAGCAAGCTTGATGGAGATGATATCTTTTAAGGACCTTAAAGACCAACAGGTGATAGTACCATATGTTCCACCTCTAATACCACCTTCTTCCCATAAACCATTCACATTTTTCTTGTATTTTCAATTTTTTAGTGTTATATGAACATTCTTAATCATGTGGTGCATAATTTTGATATTTTTACTTCATTTTAACTTCCCATTTTATTAAAGTTCTTTCTTGTATTGTGTTTAGCACTTTAACGTTACATTTATGGAATGAATTGATATCTCAACGTGACCAATTGAATAAAAAATTAAGGAAGTTAAAATCCTTTATGTCCTTACATTTCATTATTTTCTTATATGTTGGAAAATTTGAGGACAATGTTTACTTTAAGTGTAAGGAAGGGATTATAGATTTATAATATTGCATTTAAGCTTATCAAATATTTCATTATTTTATCAATATGATGTAATTTTTGGAAATTTGTTTTCATTGATTGCATGTTATTTGAAACAATTCATTATGAATTTGATTGTTTAGGAAAAAACAATAAATTAAAATAACACTGATATTGCAATAATAAATGTTAAAAAAATAAAACAAATAAAAATATACAAGTAATAAAAGAAATGAAAGAAAAACTCGAATAAAACATCCAAATTGCCTACGTAACTGGAAATCTATCGATGAGTGATATGTTTGATATTAGAGGATCCTTAGGTCTCTAAGCATCATCCAGGTCTGGAGTTAAAGATGATGCAGCTGCTCCAAATGGTGGAGATGATATGGATACCCTAAGATGTCTTGCCATTTATAATATGACCTCTTTCATCCATCTATCATAGGCCTCTTATTTTGTTAACTACTTTGACAACTCAAGCTTATTAAACCAGGTGATGCATTAGACTCAAAATATCTACCCCATGTACTTCCCAACTGAGCAATATTTAGATAGTCCGAGTGTCTAGGTAATGTTGACACCCTGGACGATCCTGTACGAACTGACAAGTCTAAATTCTCCTCTTACTCCACTCCTCTCATTTATGATGGTGGTAAATCCTATTTTGGTGCCTGCACTGCTATATTAAGACGATCGTCTGCTTTTAAAGCTACGTGCTCATTTAGGACCCTAATTAGTTAGTAGACATCTCCTGCCAATCCCTATCTCCTATATACCATATACATATTCCACATAACATCCAAGTTAAAGGTGACCATGGTACTAAGGGGGTAGCCTCCCCGAAGACTCACATCCTCTTTTATAATCATGCCACATAGGACCTAATACATATTGTCACTATCTTTTTCTCCTTATTCTAATACTAGAAAAATTATGCTAAGATGTACCTAGATGTATCAACTTCCTCTGACTCATACTCTACAGATAGAACAAATCCATGTCTCTGAAGACTCTGAAGTTATTACATTTTCCACTTAGTATATGAATTTGAAGGTTGTGGATGGTCCTAAGTGCAGGATGTCATTGGGTGAATGCCTTAGATTTGATCAAGTTGTAAGTAACCCCCTCGTTAATGATGTGTCATAAGTGATGTGCGTACATCTCGTATGGGAAATCTATCTAAAGACTCCTATACTCATTTTTCTTCGCAAAGTCCCAATCATAGAGACTCATCTTCATTAAGAAGTCCATATAGCTCATCCTTGTCATGTCTCTAACCATCCTTACCTAGGACGTGCTTGGATGATCTGTTGGGTCCGTACTCTGTGTATCGGGCTTGGATCCCCGACCCCGTAACCGGGCTACGCCACCCAACCATGAAAGGTACTGTCCTCTTTGGTCATGGGTGAGTTTCTGGCACTCGAACCCATGACCTCAAGGTTTTATAGCTTCCACATGCTCGCCTCTTACCATTTGGCTAGAGTAATCTTGTTCAAGTGCTGCGTCCCATTACGTAGGTTGATCAGTAGAGTAAGAGACCCCACCCAGGTTACCAGAGTTTCATGCAAACTAAACATAGAAGCCGAGAAACAGGGTAAAGAAAAACTCAAAAGGTCATGGCAGCCAACCGCATCTACAATGACACTACGAGGATCAGGCCACACAGACAACTTGAAAAAAAAAAGCGAAAATACCAACTACAAACTCAAAACACAGATTGCACTACCCATAAAATGTAAGCACAAATGCAAAAAAAACAAAACGAAACAAGGGTGGCTTTATATAAATAAAACAAAACAAAACCTGCTCACACACCTCAAAATAAATAAATAAGCAAATAATTTATCTAAAGTTATTCATAATTTATTTTTTAATTTTTTAATTGTTAGAACTAATGTTATTATTTATAATTTAATATTTTAAAAATATTCCATAAATAATTATTTCAAATATTTATTTTTAAGATATTTTAAATTTAAAAATATTTTTTAAAATTATTCTCTAATTTTAAATTTTCATTGTAAAAATTTAAAATTTAAAATAATTAAAAAATTAAAATAAACTATTATATTAGTCATAATTCTTATTAGTAATTAATATTAAACAATTAAATAATATATATTTGGTTAATGGTAAAGCAAATTATGAAAAAAGAATAGAAAATAAAAATTAGTTTTGATGATTTTCATCAATTATGAAATTAAGAAGAAATTATATAAAAATAAGAAAAAGATATAGACTAAATAAAAAAATTTTCTTTCCGTTATTGATTAATAAAAAGAAGATATTAGGGGAACAACGACTAAAGTAGCATCATTTATCTACTTTGCATAATATATCGCAAAATTTTTATTTTAACCTACATCACTATTATCTTGTTATATATGCATGTGGGCTTACTGGAAACAGCCTCTCTACAATGTAGGGGTAAGGCTGCATACTATCTGTAGGAAAATTCCGGGATGAACATCACATGTTCAGGCAGCGGAAAACAAAATTTTTTGTTCCCGGGACTTTCCCGAAACCCAGGATCCAGGTGTC
>JANKOE010000206.1:27842762-27854640 GCA_026284465.1 Erythroxylum citrifolium | reverse complement strand
AATTAAGTTGGACTTAATTATAAAGTTTGAGAAACTTTGGGATCAAATATGAGATATTTGATTTTATTAAAATTAAATTAATTATAATTAATTATAATTTGATTTTAATTATAATTAAAGAGATTTAATTTTAATGAAAGATTTATATGATTTTTTCTAATTAAAGGGAAGAGCTTTTATAAGCTAGCATTTTTTGTTTTCTTCCTCTCAAAATCAGTTTGAGAATTGCTTTGTGGATACCATCAGAGGCTAGACATTTGGATAGCTCGTGATTGATCAATCGGAAAAAGTTTCAAAGGTAAGATTAATATACAAATTAATGAGTATTAGTAGTCACCTCCACATTAGTATATGTGATTGTATTAATATACAAATTAAAAAATATGGTAAGATAATATAAAAAATAGATGAACTTGATATATCAGAAAGAAAATAATTTACCTTAAACATATTCATCATCTAACTAAATTTGGGCACATATAAGAGCTTCCACAGTATGAGGATGAAGTCGAGTATAAAACCCGACCCCTAATACTAAAAATAGACTTTGAAGCAATAATGGATGATGGAATTGCTAGTAGGTCTCGTGCAATTACTGGCATGATCATAAAATTATTTTCAAAACTCTTCCTCCATAATAATACATCAAATTGCACACTTTCAACTTCAGCCATACAATCTTCCGTCAAATATTTATCTAATTCCATCATATTGTACAAAGTTCTAGCCCTTTTTTCTTTCATAAATTTTGTAAATGAAAGTAACAAGTTGCTCTTAGAAGAGAACCTAAAACTGATGCTAGAGTTGGAGCTTAACAGTCAAAACTACTGTGATCCTGATGCTGAATTTTATTCATTCTGAGTTGGTAATTATTAAACAAATCATACTAGAATTGTTTAATGACATCAACTTGCTGTTAGGCTCGATCACCATACAAGTCATATTATATATAAAATTATACTCCACCAACTTGTATCTTAGGTTCAACATAAATAAGACTAAAACAATATATCCAACCATATACCACTAAGAATTTAGCTTCTTCACCATCTGCTCTGTCATAACCCAAATAACCTTATTGGAATAAAAGATCCAATTAGATAAAGCTTTCTTTATCTCTCACGTAACGCTAAAGCAACATTGCGAAGTTGAATATTTTATTCCAAGAACAATTTAGTCGCACTATAAAATAATGCCAACTTTGCACAAAGTTCTCTATCCAACCCTTATTGGTCTTCTGTAAGCAAGTAAGTATACTGAGAATCTCTTTATCTTAGTCTGGTAAACACATCAATATATTGGATTACTAACTCCAACATCTTGAAGGTTTAGTTCCAACTAATTGAACAATCCAAAACTAACATCTTTGTACTAAAATGCATAATTATCATACAGTTTTTTTTAATTTCTCAACTATTTTAGATGTTGTATTCCAATATACTAAACTATTCTGAATCGAATCTATTGCTTCATTTATTATATCCAATCCATCATTCATAATCAAATTCAGAATATACTCAAACAACGTATATGGAATAACCCTCCACCAACCAACAAGCTCCTAACTCGTATCTTATTTTCAACTTTTCAATCATAGCATCATTCATGCTACAATTGTCGATTGTTATGGTGGATAATTTGATGTCAATATTAAAATATATCAAACAGTCTCCCAACACAATTGCCAACTTTTCACCTATATGTGGTGTTGGCTCATATATGAACCTATTATGTACAAATATCATCAACATCAATTATAACATAATAGAAAAGTAAATTATAACAATATTAAAGAATATAAATTATATTATTGTGTAAAGTCCAGTCATTGTCAATATAATGTGTTGTCGCCATTATATAACCCTTATTTTGGTTATCAATTGTCTACATATCTGTTGTAATGACAACCCGTCCTTCAATACTACATAATGTTCTTAAAATTTCTTTTTTCTTATCCTCGTTTATGTTCATAATGTCCTTCTTCAACGCATTCCGACTTGGAACCTTAAAGGTCAATTGTAGTAAGTTGTAAAACATCATAAATCTTTTGGTATCAACTATAGATAAAGAATGTTCATTAACAATTACCATAGAAACTATCAAAAACCTTGATCTATTATTGACATAAGATTTTACAATCATTTCATTTTTCTCTCTCATAAGATTAAGGATAACAAATATTTGACCTCTTAATACCATCTTTTTTCTACTACACAAATCCACGTGTCTCTTTAAATGAGAGATTCCACCTTTTAAACTCCTAGCGAACATCTTTTGACAATACTTAGATTTGACTTTTTCTACTTCGTCCATCGATTTAGTCTTATTGAAATGATTCCAAACTTTACTTTTCAATTAACTTCGAGTTGGACTTCTATTTTCATTTGATATGGGATTAGAAGTTTTCACTTCTGTCTCCAATAATGGATTACAAAAACACACAAACATTTATGTGTTTTCACAAACTTATACAATCACTTACATAGACATGTATGTGATCGTGTAAGTCACTTTGAGTTTTGCGGACTTACATGATCACTTACACAAGTTTATATGTAATCGTGTAAGTCATTGTACATTTTGCAGACTTACATTAGGTGTAAAACGAGAGAGAGAGAGAGTAGATAGAGAAGTGAATGGGTAGGAAGTTCAGAAAGTCTTCAGCCTCCAGACACTCCACCCCCAGCCCTTCCCCTCCATCATGCCCACCCACCCTTTCTGCCTCCTCCACCGTGCCTGCAGCCGCTCTGCCCACCGCCCCAGTCGCCGGCGATTGCTCCGGTGATCCTCTCCCCTCCCCACCACCGTCATTCTCTTCGCCGTCTCCTCCTCTTCGCAACGCTGTTCTTTGTTTTGGTCCACACTCCGCGGTTTTGCCTAGATCTAGGTCCAAAGGTTCGGACGCCGGCGAGCTTCCTCCCCTCGCCACCGACCTGTCCACCGTCCACAACCCAGCAAATCCTCCCTCTTTCGTTTCGTCTTCCCTGGATCTACCACCCTCGACTCATGATTTTGGCATTGGCGCACCCAATCTCGTTGGCGGAGGGCTCGACGTTTCTGCCGGCAGAGCGCCCCCCCTTGCGTGGACGACCCTGCTGTTTTCCCTCCCCTTTTCGGCGTCCTTTCCTCGCTGGCGGTCCCTCGTGCACCGGCGCAGCCCACGGTCGCCGCGTCCCCGTCGCCAGCTACTCCTGCCAGCGTCGAGCTCCACCAGACGCTGGCCCCTCCGCATGGGCTGCCCGTGCAGGCCCACCCCTTGGGCCCTTCTGCTGGGCTCAAGGGGCAGCAGGCTCCACCTGCTGGGCTCTCAGCCCTTCCAGGGCAGTTGGGCCCTCCGCCTCCTGGCCCAGCCGCCTTAGGTGCAGCTAGTGGGCAGCAGCCCACTTTGCAGGGCCAGGCTTTCTCTGGGCTCCCAGCCCACTCTGCCCCCTCTCAGGTCATTGGAGGAGATACTTCCCATCACTTTGCTTTTACTTCATATGCTGCTATTACAAATCCGACTACAGGCTTCGGTAAATCTCGCCCACCCAATAAAAAATTCTCGGATTTTTCTTGGGTTGATCGAGTTCGAGTGTCCAGTTTTTTCACTGGGCTTAAATTTTCAGGTAAATCCCGTGCTCGAATTTCTGGGCCCGTGGTGCTCCCTGAGCAGGCCATTTTGGGTAATCTCCATCAGTGGACCCGCTGTTTAGTCGGGTTTTTCCCGGGGCATAATATGCCTTTCCTTGCTGTTAAATCCCTTGCGACGCGGGTTTGGCAGTCCCTTGGGTTGGAGGCCGTTATCTCTACGGGTACTGGGTTTTTCGTGTTTCGCTTTACTTCGGAGGACGCTTTGCACTCGGTCCTCGCGCAGGGTCCATGGTTTTTCGGCAGCAAATTCATGGTTCTGCATCAGTGGCACCCGCGGTCTATTTTTGATAAATCCCGGGTGTCCCACGTCCCGGTTTGGGTTCGCCTGTATAACTTACCACTTCTGGTATGGAATGCTGAGTGCCTCGAGATCCTGGCTAGTCAGATTGGGCACCCCCTCAGTTGTGACCGTTATACTGCTGACCGGACCCACCTCTCCTTTGCTCGAGTTTGTGTCGAGTTATCTGCCACTGACGAGCTGATTCATGAGCTGGAGATTGCTTGCTGTCTGAGTGATGAGCCCCTTCGTGTCCGGGTGGCGTATGAGTGGACGCCCCGACGGTGTGCTCCGTGTGGTGTTTTTGGTCATTCTTGTGCCACCTCGCCCTCAGCAGCGCCTCCAGTTGTTGCCCCCCCTAGTGCAGTGGCTCTCAACCCCTGTCCTAGTGCTTCGTCCCCAGTCCCGTGTTCCGCTCCTGCTGATATATTGGGCTCCTCGACTGCTCCTGCGGTTGCTCCTACGGAGGCCCCCCTCCCACCGCTACTCCCTCGCCCCATGGAGCCCGGCCCTGCTTCTTCTTCTGAGCTCCGGACTAGTTTGCCTCTTCTCCCTAGTCCTGTCGCGGCTATAGCCCCGATGCTTTCCTCCAACCCGCTTCCCGATTCCCAGAGCCCGGTTGACACTCCTAGCCCAGCTTTGCTTCCGGAGCTGCAGCGCACGCCTAGCCCGCTGCCCTGTGTCCTGAGTTCGGAGGCCTCTATCCCTAGCAGCATTCTCCGACCTCGGTATCCCCGTCCTCGGTATGTTGGCAACTTGGGTGACCTCCTTTTTTATGCTTCTTTAGCCCCTGCTGATCTCAGTCCTACTCAGTCGTTGGTCCGCTAGGGGATTTGTTGGTCTCCTATTTGGTGTCTTTCCTCGTTGTGGTCTTTTGTTTTCTTTTGTTAGCCGTCTGAAGCTTGGTGCCTTTGTATTTTGGGGAGTTTATTTGCTGGCCGCCTGTGGCCTTTTGTTTTCATGTTGTATTTTCTTTTCCTTCTTGTTCGAACTCCTATTTAATTAATATATATGTTATCATTTTCAAAAAAAAGTAAAACGAGCGAGAGAGAGAGTAGATAGAGAAGTGAATATGATGAGAAACAGAAATGTAAAATGATATTATTTTTAAAATGATATTATTTTACTTCTTGTTCTAAAAGTTACTAGGATGCTCAAGCCCGAGCCTGAGCTCTGCTTAAGGGCTAGTGAATCTGAGCTAAGCTCGACCCCAATTGCCAACCCTAGGGGTGACGGAGAGGAATAAAAGAAAACTTGGGGAGCATAGCCAAAGAAGAAGTCTGAGAAAGTAGGGACTGGAGGATAGGATCTCTTTCGCTCATCTCTCCCCTCTCTAAATCTTAAGGAGTCGATGATTTGCGTGCAGGACCAAAAGTTAGAAGAAACAATATTCCTTTCCAGTTATCCTGTTAGAAATATTTAACAAGTGACCCTAAAGAACTTATTGAAGCTCTGTTAATAGCACGAGAGCGTTAGAACTAATTTCTGAAACAGGAAGTAAATGAAAGTTTTTATCATAGGAACATCCGGTGAATTTAATCCTAGCATTCGTTTGAAGCGTTGTTCCATCGGCTAGGATTTACCATAGAACAACGTGCGCTCTTGATGAGAGCACAGAAGTAATGGTTAAGAATCCCACTTGTTTAATTCATACTAAATAACCATTAAAATTCATACTAAATAACCATTAAAATACCTGCTTAGTGCTCAGCAATTGTTGCAATTTATCGCTAGCATGAATTCAATACAATCCTCTTATATACAGCACACGCAGATTTCCCATTTGCTAAACTTAAGAAGAAACGAAAACTTTGGGTCGCCAGGATAAAGCCTCTAAATGGTGTGTTTCAGTTCTTGTTTTTGCTAAATAGTAATCTAAGGTTTGTGTCTGCTCCTCTATTTTGTCACTAGACATTGTATCCTCAGCTAATTTTACTGCTGCTATGTGCGACAGTTGAAAATTTTCTACCATGCGACATAGCTTTCTTGCAATTTCTTCAACACCAAGTGTCCCAAGGCAGATCAGAAGAGACCTAAGCTCACGTTTTGTTTCGGATGTTAAAGACATACCCTTCAAATGCTCCACCAAAGCTATCTCCTCACCAGGGCTGCAAAAGGTACATTTGATATATGACAAGAGTAAATATAGTGGTCAGAGATGCAACGGAAACATAAGGAGATGGAATGAAGAAAAATACCTGCCAGGGCGAATTTTTCCTCTATTCCTCTGACGTCTTGTGTCTCTTGCCTTAGTAGTGACGCTGGAGCTCACAGAAGCTGCAGAGCTCTTCCTTGACCTGCCATGAAACAAGGAAACCATCGTTAGTGTCAAAAGACTTTAAAACCACTCAGAATAACAAGTATACAAACTGATACCCTCTGGTGTAGGCACTCATTCCACTGAATTGACTACTGGATTCTGAAGCAGAGTCATCATCAAGATCATCCATGGATCGTTCCTCTGATTTGAGCTTTGCTGCAAGTAGCAATCTCCTCTGTCGAACACCTAAGTAGCGAGTCAAGTACTTCCCCACCTTCTCCAAGCTTTCTTCATGTTCAGCAATTAACGTGTTTGCACATTCCACAGAAGCATTCCTTACTTCAGCAACTAAATCTTCTTGTCTGTGCATGAAAGCAACTCTCAAAGCCTCTTCCCATTCCCTTGCAGTAATTAACAAATTAACCCCATTCTTGACATCCCTACAATACTCCAAGGCAATTTTTGCAGCCTCCCCAGGCTTACCTAGTGCTTGGAGCTCTTCCCACAGTTCATGAGCAAGCTGCATTGCCTCATCTTTTTCATATTTAAGGAGTCCTGCAACTGTAAGCACTCCACTCCAATTACCACAAGCACGGTGTGCCTTCAAAGCCTTTTCCAAACTGGAACAACAAAGATAAGTCGTCGCAGCATCTGCAAAACATTTTTCATTGATAAGATGATCACCCCAGGCTTCAAGCACCTGCATCCTCTTAGCATGATCAGTAATCAGTTGAAGACCCAGGGGAAACAGTTCAGGATTTTTGATCAAGAGGTTCATGCAGTCTGAATAGTAAGCTTCACCAGCCAAAACAATGTTTTTGAGAGCTTTCTCAAACCTGTGCAACCTTAGGTTTATGTTGTACTGCATTAGGAGACTTGGCATGCTTTCTAATTCTTGTAGATAAGGAAGAAATTCCTTTGGATCTTGCTGAGAATTCAATGCCACAATAGCTGCAAGGTTCAAATCATAAAGGCCTAAGGCAGCCTCAAATACAGCCTCTGAATCAGATAACCACAAGAGATGCTTGAGAGCTTCTTCAGCAGAAGGATGATAAATTCTCCTGGGATCATTAGAATCTAATAATTCCATTTCACGAATAGTTTTTATTCTCTCCAAAGCTTCTTCAAGAGCAGGTGGATCACTACGAGCTAGTGTAGTCAGAATGCAAAGCTCCTTAGCAGGACTATCAGGGACTTGTTCCTCAAGACCCTTCTTCACTGCCAGAAGAACAGCAGAAACCTTGCTACTATCGTTAGCACCCCTAAAGTCCTTAGCTTGATGATCTTCACATAACTTTTGGGAAGATGAAGGGACATAATTTCTATACAAGGTGTCCATAATGTTTTCATTCTTAATGGCACAAACAAACTCTGTTATGTAGTTCAAATTGTTAACCTGTTTGACAAATTCTGAAGCCAAATGAAGAAATGCTCGCCAGCCACAGTGGTCAACAAGGACATTGAAATCAATCCTATGCCTCCTCACCATGACTAGTGCATCCCAAAAGCGTCTTTCAGTTAAAGCATTGACTATTGAAACGATCACCAATTTTCTTGGATAGATGCACTCTAGATTTCCCCGAGTTGTTTGCATTATCACAGCTGCATCATCACCATGCAGGACGCCAACAACTTTGGCACCTCTATCCCATATGTTTATAAAATTTGCATTCTTTTCCTCCCTTCTTCTGTTACCTGAGTGCAAAAAGTTTTCACATTTCAACTCTGTTTCACCATTTAGTATGTCAAAAATGTCCACGACAAATAGAAAATCTTGTTTAGTTGAAAGAATCAAATGTGTGATCACTTGATTGGCCAAGTTTGAGTAGAATGAGAAACTACTACAGTTGTTACATAACATCCTCCCACCAACTTGCAGCCTACCAATGTCATCAAGTCCAAAAAGCAAAGGTTTGATTGACCCACTACTGATAACAGGAACTACACTAATCCAAGGGCAAGATGATAAAAGAGTAAAATCATCATGATTTACAGCTCCTAGAGCACGGGACAAGCCCAACTTTGATCTGTAGTCAGAAACTTTTCCGCCATCAAACTGAACAAAAGCTGAACATTTCTTAGCAGGATTGGGAGCAATACTGATTACCAGCTCCTCCAACTGGCTTTTATAGGAAACCTTAGCATGCCAGCCCGAGCTTGTAACCATGCCCGGGGCTTGATCCTCAGAGCATACTAATTGAATTTCCAGTAGAAAAGAGCCACTTAGTCCATCCTCAGCCAATGGTGCATTACTATGATTGGAACCATAACGAGAAACACCAACAATCATATGTGAATCCAACCATGTAAGATGTGCTAAGGGTCCAAATTCATTATCAGAAATGCATGATTCAATGTTAAATTCTTTTCCTTCAAGTTCCTCCCAAGTATCTTGCTCAGGAAGGTCTGCAATACACAAACAACCATCTGACAGAGTAGCGGCCACACAGTTCTTCAAGTTCTTGCTATATAAAGCCAAATCCTGCACAGCATTTGGAAGCCTGAGACTGAATAAGTATAAAGGAGGAGGCATCAGGGAAAAAGATAAAGGTGTAACAAGTATCTTGGAGCCATCAATGACCAATGCAGTTGAGTTTCCTGTGACAGCAGTAGTCCAGAAAAAATTGTAAATTGTGACCTGCCCCCGATGAGTCCAGCAGATTAACTGCATTGGTTTAATTGGATCCCACATGAACCTTACTCCGTCCTGGCTTGAGTGTCTAATCTCATGCTTCAAATACCAATGGTTGTTGCTAAAAAACCAAACTTTAACAGAATCATACCCCCCACATCTAACAGTAGATGCCAGAAGATCTGAACTACAATTCCATTTCATAAACTGAACTGTTGCTTCCATTGGCTCGTTAATACTAAACAAGCTCCTAACTAGCCCATTCCTCTCGTAGAAAACTACAGCAGGACAATCATTTTCCGCTCTTCTATCATAAACAGCCGCAATTTTGGCCCCACTAGGCATCCACTCCACAAGTTCCCCCATAAAAGGTTTTGAATTTGAACTAGCATGCAATGCACCTGAATCTCGTTCCCATACCTTAAGCTTCTTCTCATTTAAAGAAGAGGAATTACCAGCATCACTTATGGTGGCAAAGTACTTTGCATCACCCCGCCATGAGATGCAACTCTCAAGAGTATGTTTGGAAGCAAAATCCTGTTCACCTGAAACGATAAGATAATTCTCCTTACGTTCAAATTTCTAAAAAATTAACCTAAACCAATAAAAGAAAGAAAAGGGAAGGTCCTTAGTCCTTACATATGTGAGAAGCTCGAGTTTGATCCTCTAATATGGAAGTTTCGTATAACAGATCCCAATCACGAGTCATTACTAAAAGCTGCCTCAAACCAGAAACAATAGCGAGCAAATCACCATCCGGGCTAGGAGAGATGCACCTAACACCGCCATCAATTTGACCCACAATTTCGGTGGCATTATCGTCCACACTGTGCAACAACAAAAGGCCATTATAAGTTCCCACTATCAAAGCTTCTTTTTCCATTAAATAATCGAATGAAGTGATGCAGTCTCCATCTGCCAATTCAATCGGATTAACTTGTGCTGGTAACAACGTCCTGTTTCTTCCATCCTGAAAGAAGAAAGAAAGAAATATGAGTAACAATCATGCATATTATTTTATCGCAGTTTACATGAAGAAAAGAGCAAACCTGGAAAGAAGAAAGATGAGTCGTGTAAATGTAATTAGCGGAAGAAGCGAAGAACAAGCGGTTACGCTCGATGTCGAGAGCAGAGAAGAGTATAAGCTCATGCTCTGATTGTAGTAAACTGAGACCCAGAGAAACTTCTGAGTACAGCTTCAGATTATTCATTCTTCAAAGCGAGAGAGGACAGCAGAGCAAGAGATAAGAAAAAGTAATAAAGTAGGGTTTGGGTTTTGGGGGATTTAAGCCCTGAAGGAGGCTTCAGAATCAGAAGCTCATCTCCAAGTTGTAGGAAGCTGTAAACCTAAACTATCTCTGGACACTACTAGCACTGTGGAGGAGAGCGAAGCCATAGAGGGGAAGTCGGTATGTTTCTGGGGCCTGGGCCGCTTGTAACTGAAAAAATTCCTTTCACTTGGGATATGTTAACACTTAACAGTGAAACTTAATTTATAAATGATGAAAAGTTAGTAATTTATTTATAGTCTTACGACAGGGTGTTAACAAAATGGGGCGCAACAAGATGTCTGGCCTGGCCTCTTTCAACATAGAAGACAGGACAAAATTGTTGTAGTGATCTCTGTGTTATACGAAAATAGTTAATTAAATTCTGAGATATAAAATGTTACTCTATTAACTTTATGTTTTAAATTTTGCTGCAAAAAAAACCCTTAACCGTGTGTTGTTAAGGGACTGTGAGTTAATAAACTTTCAACTCAAGATTTTTTTTGCTAATTTTTATATGTCAGGATTTTTTTTGCAACTTTTGAATAACACAGGGTTATTAAGACAATAAATTCTAGAAGACAGTGTACTTGTATCAAAACTTTTATCTCTCTAATTCCTATTTTTCATATCTTACGAACATTTTACATTTAGAATGAGTAGCATACCAACATGTCCATCGTGTCAAAGAGTCAGAAGATTGAATTGTATCTACCAAGTAAAATGGATAGATCGTCAGGATTCATCCTTAAACGTGTGGCTTTTGTAGGATTTCTTTCTAGTTTATTCCTCTCCTGAAAGTCTTGAATCCTAAACACATAAATTTGACTTTTTAAAACAATTTTAAAAAATTATTAATTAGATTTCAAAACTTTTAATTTATTGTAAATATATTTCAAATATTAATTTTGTTAAATATTACTATTAGTTCCACTCATATGAGATTTCACATACATCCATATATACATATAATTTTCAATAAATAAATAGAAAAATATTGAAAATAAAGTAAATTTTATCAACTTTCAATTTATTACTTATTTTTATTCATCAAAATTTTATATATTATTTGAAATAACAACTCAACAAATATGATCATATATGTCAATTAAATTAACAATAAGATTTCATTGTAAATAATATTTGTAGTAAATTAAAATTTTATATATTAAATTTATATTGTTTATATTTCTAGTTAATATTATAAATTAAAATTTTTATTTACCAAATAAAGAAGATAATTTAATATTAGAAACTGATGCTTCTGAAAATTATTGGAGTGGAATTTTAAAGAAAATAGATTATCATAATAATGAAAGAATAGGAGAAAGTTTATGCAGATATTGTTCAGGAACTTTTACAGATACTAAAAGTAGATATTATATAAATGAGAAAGAATTATTAGCCGTGGTAAAAAGTTGTAAATTTTTTTTTACTTTTTACTTCCAAAGAGATTTCTACTAAGAACAGATAATACCTAGGTAAAAGCATTCATCCATAATAACTTGCCAAGTAGATCTGAGTATAAAAGATTGATTAGATGTCAGACAGTACTTTTTGATTATATATTCGATATTGAAATTGTTAAATCTAACAAAAATATTCTAGCAGATTTTCTTACCAAAGATGGAAGACCATCGACTACAGATACTTGAGGAAATCCAAAAGATGGATACAGAGATAAAATATATTAAAGATAATGTCTCAGACTTTCTCGATATTGCTAGTCTTCCAGGACTGACAAAAGAAGTTTCTAGCTTGATAAAGCGAGGTAGTAATCTCATCCAGATGAATATAGAAAATTATGAAAA
>JANKOE010000206.1:27709200-27725482 GCA_026284465.1 Erythroxylum citrifolium | reverse complement strand
TTGAGACATGGAAAATATATTTGCTGGGATCCAGGTTCCTTATCCGAACGGATAATGTTGCAACTCATTTTTTAGGACCCAAAAGAAGTTATCTATAAAACAAGCCCGGTGGCAGGAGTTTCTTGTTGAATATGACTTTGTGTGAGAGCATAAACCGTGGAGGCACAACAATGTAGTAGATGCCTAGAGTAAGAAGGAGGTATTTGCAGCCCTTTATTTGATCACAAGGGTGGAGTCTAACCTGTTGGAGCAAATCAAGGCGGCAGCTCCATTAGACACCATATATTGTAAGTTGATTTCTCAAAGTCAAGGAAGGTTTTGTACACAGGTTTTAGCTCGATGATGATGGGCTTTTAATGACTAAGAGTATTCAGGTTTATATACCGAGCTTTGGTAGATTGCAGAAACAATTGTTGAAGGAGACGCATGACTCGCAGTGAGCTGGTCATCCAAGAGTCCAACAGATGCTAGTGCTCTTATCCCGTTCCTACTTTTGGCTGAAGATAGAGAATGACGTGGAATGTTACGTCAAGACGTGCCTCGTGTGTTAGTTAGATAAGTCGGAGAAAAAGAAGGAAGTCGGTTTGCTACAGCCCTTATCCATCCCTGAGAGACCGTGGATGTCGGTTTCAATGGATTTTATTAGTGGGTTTCTAAAGGTTGACAACATGGCATCAATCATAGTGGTGGTTAACAGATTCTCCAAGTATGCGATCTTTATGCCGACTCCTATGACTTGTCCCTCGGATGTTGCGGCCGAGTTGTTTTACAAGAATGTGGTCAAGTATTACGGAGTTCCAGCAGATATTATGAGCAACCGAGACGTCAAATTTATAGTTCAATTCTGGACATCCCTTTTCAATATGATGGGTTGTGATTTGAAGTTTTCAACAGCAAATTACCCACAAATAAATGGTCAAACCGAAAGAATCAACGGTTTGTTATAGGAGTACCTACGGCATTATGTAAGTTCCAGTCAACATAATTAGTTGAGTTTACTTGATACTGTACAATTTTGCTATAACTTGCATAGATATTCAGCTATGGAGAAAAGTCCCTTTAAGATTGTGTTGAGACAATAGCCTCTCACACCATTAGAGATTGTTCAACAAAGGACAGGTGGTAAATGTCCTACAGTGCATAAGTTTGCAATGGAGAAGCAAGAATTGCTGGATGAGGCCAGGGAAGTCTTCGGAAAGCTTCTCGATGGATGAAGAAGCAAGCGGATCTTCGGAGGAGACTGTTAGAATTTGACATGGGAGATAAAGTTTTGTTGAAATCAAACCTAAAGATTGGGAAGAAGATCTCGAGTAAGCAAGTTCATAGGGGTTTGGTACCGAAGTACGATGGACCGTTTAAAGTGCTACACAAAGTGGGAAACGTGGCATACAAATTGAAGTTGCCTGAGCAGTTAAAGGTATACCCTACTTTTCATGTTAGTTTTCTCAAGCCTTACTATGATGATGCATCAGATCTGAATAGGAATCAGGTGAAGCGAGCTCCACCAGTTGTAAGAAAACAGTTTGAGGATCAAATGGAGAAGATTCTAGATCATCGAAAAATAGGTCAACATAAGAAGAATCGACGGACAGAATTCTTAATTCAGTGAAAAGGTAAACCTATCGCGGAAGCTACATAGAAGAAAGATACGACATTGTGGCAATTTAAGGACCAAGTGAATGCCCACCTTCAGACTAATTCGACGAGGACCTCATTGAATCCATCTGATAGGGGTGGTTTGTTAAACCCTTAAACTTCAGAGCACTTCTCATTGACCTTCACGGTGGGCCTTAGGAGGAAGGTTAGTTGGATTACACTCTCGAGGGAGGCATGTGCAAACACTAAGGCAAACAGGCTAAGAACTTGATGGACTAAAGACTTGGCCAATGTTCGGATGAATGGACTACGACTAGCAGACTTGTTGTGGGAAGCATTGGATTAGGCCAGTGTGCTATGTGGGCTTCGGCGAGATCACACTGCATCATTAGTGAATAGAGATCGTGGGAAGTTCTTGGATGATGTGGTGACAACTAGGAGTTAGAGTTGTAATAGAACTCAACATCTGAAGATAGTAGAGATCTTCGAGGATAAGAATCCTAGTTTCCTATTTGAATGTAAACTCTATCTTTCTGTTATCTTATAGATTCTATCTTATCAGTTAGAGTCTTATTTGAATGGAGGTGTCGTCCAACTGGTTCACGTGATGTAATCTGATAGGGGTAGACATAATCTTAACACGATTTTAGGCAAGTTAGTTTTAGTGAGATTCTGAATGTAACTTAACATTCACGTTAGAGTGCCTATATATAGCTCATTTGAGCTTTACTCTTCTCATTTATTCAGAGAGAGCATTTCTTGTATTCTTTTGAGGGAAAGTATATAAAAATTAGTTTTATCATATCTCTCTTGTTTTCCTTGTTGCTTTTGTTCTCTTATTGTTTTCGTAGCTTTGTTTCTTCAAGTGTGCAAGGTAAACACTTCGAGGGTCGTTAAAGATTGAAGTTTTGCTTAAGCGGACCTAAGTGAGACTGTCGTATAAAGGGTGTTGGCAATCAACTTTGGTAAAAGTTCGAATCTCGAGGTGACCTTTGTATCACCTACTATTATGTGATGGTTGAATCAGAACATGAAAGCAACTGCAATGTTATCCTAATCTCTTGTAGGAGGTCTTCTTGTTAGCTGGTTTGCAATGGAGGTCAAGTGACATTTTTCTGAAGATAGATTTGTATTAAGTTCTTAATCTCACCACAGCAAAAAGGTTTCATTTGGAACTGATAGTATTCATGGCACATTTTCTGGCTGTAAGGTTCATCTTAAGAGTATAATTTGTTGACGACGGTAGAGATCATCAGTACTGTTGGTTGGGCATGTTTTAATGCTTCTCGTACCAATCAAACGATCCAAAAGAAGCTGTCTATAGGTTTTTTGTCACATCCTGATTGATAGAACTGACTGATTGAGCTTGATACACAAATTGAAAATCAGTAGGAGTCGATTCATTCTATCAATAAACTAGCAGCCACTAATGAGTTAGCAAGTAATAAATTGATAAGCATAAAGAAAGTATATTGGGCGTATGGTATGTAATTAAAAAGTCACAGACAGCCTCAAAACAAGCAAATCATTGTCTTCTCTATAGATGAAAACGGGAGCCATTGATAATAAAGCAGGCGACACGGAAACCAGAAAGCAAAGAAGAGAAGCCCAGAAACAGAAAGCCGCCAAAACCCAACGCAATCGCGATGTCTGTTTGCACGCAAAATGCATTGTTAACCGTGCACTTGTCGCCGTCCTTGAACGTCCTTGCCAGTGCCGTCCCTGCTGAGTCCGCCGACAGTAACAAGTACGCAAATACCTACATACAACACCAACACTCGATATCATTGTAGCTAAACTAGAGAGACAAATCAGTTAGGGTTTTGACCTGGTCGTGTCCGAAATCGAACCAGACTTGGACTATTTCTGGTAACATAGTGGCATTTCTAGAAATTTCCCAAACCGCGGCCGCCATTTCGACGATGGAGTAGATAGCCACCATTGCATTTGCTGCTAAAACATACCTGCACATTTAAGTGAGGCACATATTCATTTTCAGAACTCCTAGTAAATTGAAAGTACAAAAGCGCTTGGATACCTGAAGGCGTCGAAGTCGTACCATCGAGGAGAAGCAGAACCCCTATTGTTGGTGAGCATGAAAATAGCTGAAGCAAGTGAGAAGCAAAATGATGCAACTCGGAAGATGAGAATCAATGAGTTGAATCGCTTCAGCTTCTGCTCGGACACAGTAGAGCGGAAGTGGGGAGTTGGGATCCGGGGATGTGGCGACGGAGTCTCGCCGTTACGGAGGGACTGTGGTGAACGCATATTTATGGGTGAGGATTAACAGAGAGAAGTCATGAGAAAAAGATTAGAATGAGGTGAGTGTTGGAGGAGTCACGGGACATGGAGCGAAAGTTTCATGACAACAAATGGGAAAGTGAAGCGAAAAAAAGAATGTATGTGAAAAACTAAAAGTGAGTTGAGTCCAATTAAACGAATCAATGATATATAGTGAAAAGTAATATTGGTTCTAGACAGACAGTGATGAAAAAGCAAAGGAAAGGAGACTGGAGTGGAGATTAAAGACAGCTTTTCCGTGTTGAATATGAATATGAGATAGAGAGAATAAAAGGGAGCAAAAGAAAAGGGTGTACAGGTCTGTGTTCAATTGGTTCAAAGCTTTTTGGGTTCCCTGTCTGTCAGTAGTTCAGTACTGAATACTGATGGCTTCCCACGGGCTTTCTTAACGGCCTTGCTTTTCTAGTATTATTGTAATTACAATTCATAAACAAATGTTTTGGTACTAAATCAATTTAGTTATAATTGCCTAATTTTTATATACGAAATTATGAGTAATACACGTATTAAAGAATTAGTTGAAAGACACATCAACTGGAACTGACTGGTGGGCAGATCATTGGCGTTGCAGAATTGCCATTCAGACCCATTCTTGCTTTTAACAGGATGGGGAACAATTATCTTGTATGAGAAGTCACTGTCTCCATTAAAGTCGTGGTGTGATTAGGAGATGACAACGAGGAGTATCAATTAGACATTAATTGGAATCCTTTTGCAGTTTATTTCTTTCCTTCCCATGGAACCTGCTTCTTCACAGGCACATGCCTCAAAAGCCTAAACTATGACCTTTCAAGTTAATATTGGACAGGTTTCAGCAAGGAAATAGATTAATTGAAACAACAAATTTACTAAAACAAAAACGACCACATAGAACTCCTTCAAAATGGGAAGAGTGTTGCATAAATAATAAGGTCAAACCTAACAAGAGAAAATATTGCTGAAACTGAAGCGTTCAGACAAAACCTATATCAGTAACTATTACTCGCAAAGAGAACAAAAAACTTAAAAAGAGAATTCTACGAGTTTCATTATATCTTCATATGGGCGCCGCCACCTCTCTGTTGATTAAAGGAAGCAGCAGCGAGCAAAATTAGAAAACATCAAGCTCATAACATCTCTTGAGACTTTCTAACACACCGACCAACCTTCTTCCTGAACTCCTCCCTATTTTCTCTCCATTGTTTCTGCAGTAACAAGAATTGGTAGACGTATTAATATGGCCTGAATTATACTGGAGTAAAACAGAATAGCAGAACATGTGATTCTAATGTGTGCTTGGCCAACATGCAGAGAGCGTCTCCAAATAGAACCTTTCCCTGAATGCTATCCATATCTTGAAATGCTATCTATACGTACTAGCGCGGCAAAACCTATGAGGGGTCAAAGCCCATCGATGGATTTATAGAGGTACACTTGCACATTTAGCTAAAATTCACAATAATATGATATCACAATAGCAAAGATTGCTTATTTTGTAGATAGAAAATATATACACCTACCGCTGCGTCAACATTTGCAGGAGACTCATCATTAGGACTGGAGAGCATTGATATGATGCTCAATACAATGCTTTCGACCTGCAAAGAGCAATGACATCATAATAAACTCGGATCAATAACAGAAAAGCCAATAAGACAAGTCAAATGTGGTACGTTTGGACTACAATAAGGTATTGGCACTGAATTACAATATAGATTAAAATGTGAAAAGTGGTTCAGAAAAGTAAAAAGAACCACAATTTTCAGTCCTTAAATAGTACTGAAAGAATACTTTTTGGAACCAACAAGCAAGCCAAGATCATGAATCATAAAGGTCATTAATGATAATAGAATAGTAGTTTATTACTTCTTTCACAAACATATAAGAAAGCAGAGCTATTATGTCTTCTGCTTGTCATCATTCTGCTTGGCTTTTCTTTGACGCTTCCCCTGAATAGAATTGCTACTCATGACCTTTTATTCAGTCTTTGATCGGGTCAGTGTGTAATGCAGAAACAAAAACAGCGCAATCTTGCAACAAAGCATATAATCCTTCACCACCAGCTATAAGTTGACAATTCTAAAGGAAATTTTAGAGCAACATTATCAAAATTATAAAACAATCAGAAGACACTAGGATTGGTTGAGTTCCAATCCCCACAATACACATTTTCAGACAAACATCCATCTTTAGGCAAATAGATTTAGAGTGGCAGACAGAGCTTTTGTGAAGGTTAATTCACTGCCTCCAGCTAAAAAATGAATAAAATTTAGGTTAGTAAGCTTTAATATTTTAAGACAAGTCAGCAATGTTAGAAAAAGAAGCTGCCATTAGGGGAAAGGACAAGCCATACTATTCGGTTGTTGTGGAAAAATGAATTTTCTCTTCCTAACCTAAATATTAAAGCTTCCTAACCTAAATTTTCTCTTCTACACTACTGTTGTGTCAAGCCAAAGGAAAAAGCACCTCAATCTGGGCTAGTATTGAGCCCCTCAGAGCTGAAGTGCAATTGTCTTGCAGTCATCTCAAGTTTCTGTCTTTACAGTTGTCCACACCAAGATGCACTGCCAATCAGAACGGCCATCAGATGGTCATGCCACAAAGTGCACAGAAAACATGGATCAATGCAAAGAGTTACCATAAGCACGTCTTTTAAGGCAGGGACCAACCAACGGTTAAGAACGGTGTAATGGTAAGGTGTGCAGTGAGATGGAACATATCTCACAAAGTACGGAACAAAAGGGCAGATATATATAATGGATCTATGCGGTTTGACAATCAACACACTAGGAAACGCAACGGAGCTTCATATAATGGCATTCATACCGTGTGTACTGGACTCCAGCGCTCTGTTGCAAGCTCATAACCATTGGGGTCATCACCTGGTGGATGGAGAATTGATATGCAAACCTTTCCATCTTGATAAACTGTTATTGAAGATGACAAGATGTTAGAAAGTTTAGATTTCATTTACAATCATACATGATGCCAAGCACGACGCAGGTGTCAATTGATATAAGCAATTACTCACCATTTGGATGCCACACCTCCGTGACGAACCTCACAGCTGGGGGGCTAACAGGATAGTTTTCCGGAAAGATCATAATGGCATTAAAGAAACCTCCTTCACTGTAATAAAAAGAAGACTTAAAGGTCAAGAAACAGAAAATGAAATCAATTTGTGAAATTAACCTACATTTGGATTAACATCAAGTCGGAGACCAACCCGTTCTTCATCCAATACCTAAATAATTAAAGACTCTCAAACCCCTTAACAAGATGAAGTACCGCATAGACATGGCATCAAAAACAAATAGGCCAAAGCATGAGAGACAAACTGACTTCAAAAAACTCACAGAACAACATGACCTAGCACGAAACAAGCAACTATATCGCCCTGAAGGGCTCAAATTTTTTTACATAAATTCTAACATTTAGGCATATATAATGCACTACTTGGAATACTTACTATAAGGTATCAGGGGGTCCCATGATTGTAACACTCCACTCAAAAACATTAGTCTCATCAACCAATCCAGCAGAGAACCCATCAACTGGGTTCTTGCAGAGATCTGAACCGAAAAAACTAATCAGATAACGATTGAATAAGAAATCAAGGCAGATGTCAAGGCGGCAGGGTTAGTGGGTAACCGACCCTTGAGCTGCTTTTGGAGGAGGAGACTAGCTTGAGACACGGCCATCGATGACTTTGTTATTGAAAGAACAATAGAGACCGAAACCACAAAATTAAGGAGAGTATACAGTATAGTATGTGTTTTGGATATTTATGGAGGAGAGTTGGACTGAATAATAAAAGATTTTTCTTAAATAGAAAGTCTGCTTTTCCTCAACTAAAACTTCGTTCTTCAATCTTCTTAATTAGTGTGCCAGCCTCCAAAACAAATTGTGTTTTAAACCCAAACTATGATGATTTTGGATTTATTACTTATTAATTATGGTCATAGTCATAGAAGAATGGAAGTAAGGAAGGAAGGAAAATGTGCAAATAAGCAATCGCTAATTGAACGCACCAAAGCAATTGCTACATAAATACAATGTTAGGTTTCTTCTATCGGCGTCTTTGTTTTGAAATTTGTATCGGACCGACTGATTTTACCGATTTAATCGGTGATTAGTTGACTATTTCATCTAGGTGATCTTTAAAAATTAGTCTTCAACTAAATTAGTGCAAACTGGTCAATAAAAAATAAAAAAATTTATTGAACCAGTAATCAACCGATTCGAATTGACCGGTTAAATTAGGGCTAGTCGAATCGGTTAACCACTGGTTCAATAAATTTTTTTTTATTTTTTATTTTACTTTTTCTTTCTAAAATGCTTTGTATTTTTTATTCTTTCAAAAATAAAATCCATATATTTTCAAAATTCTAACAAAAATATAAAAATTTATATCATTTGATATATTTTCTATTTTTAATATTAATAATATTATATATATAATTATTATGTAATTACGAGAGAAGTCCAATTTTCCGATCAAAGTTTTAAAACCTGATCGAACGAATTGGTGTGCAGTGAACATTTTAGAAGATTTGTAGTAGAGTGGGCCATCAGCAATCGACAGTCCACATTCAAAATATATGCTTAAGAAAACACAACTGTGAGGCTGGGGCAGTTTTAGAAGATTTGTAGTAGAGTGGGCCATCAGCAATCGACAGTCCACATTCAAAGTATATGCTTAAGAAAACACAACTGTGAGGTTGGGGCATTCCGAGAATTGAACTCGGGACCTCTCGCACCCTAAGCGAGAATCATACCACTAGACCAAATGCCCATTTGACGAGTCTGCAATGTAATTAGATAAATACTCACAGTTAATTGCTTTTTTTTGCCCATATAAATATATTATAAGCGTGGACAGAGAGACCCTGAATTTAGTACATATACACATGAAAACATCTGTACATAGACATCTTACGGAATAAAATAATTATTTTTACCTTTAATGAACTATCTTTTCCGACTTAAGAATGCCATAAAAAATTCAAATATTTTAAATTATGAATACTGATGGAATTAATAATTCTTTTAATTATTTGTAGTTCAAATTTACCAGCTCTGTAAGTCATTCAAATTTTACCAAATTCATTTAGATTTGAATGGGTATCAATTTAAAAGATGGTATGTCTTTAATTAGAAATAAAGTAAATATTATTTCCAATTTTTCTCCAATTTTTAATGTTACTTAGAATTATTAAAAATATTAACACACTTGATAACATAATTAACAAAACTTTCTTTCTAATATATTTAACATAAATCGTAATTCAAGTATTTGATTAATAAGGTAAATATATTAAAGTTAGTGATTAATATTAAATATGATCTGACACTATGTGATATGTAAAATAAGGTAAATATATTAAATAATTGAAATAAAAATAG
Organism: Erythroxylum citrifolium; assembly: GCA_026284465.1. Taxonomy (NCBI): domain Eukaryota; kingdom Viridiplantae; phylum Streptophyta; class Magnoliopsida; order Malpighiales; family Erythroxylaceae; genus Erythroxylum; species Erythroxylum citrifolium. Next base: position 27,716,200 of record JANKOE010000206.1, on the reverse strand, counting down.
TATTAAACATTTAAATATGAAATAAATGTTTATATACCTATTTTCTTTTCCTACAATTTTTTAGGTATAAGTGTTAAAAAGGATTACTAGTTATTAATTTTATCACTAACTTTAAGATTTCTAAAAAAAAAGACACAATTTATATAAAATAAATTCAAAATAATATGAGCTCTGTTTGACCAAAACAATTATACTTGTTTTATCTTTCATGTCTCCAACTTTAAAATTTGTTATACAAAGTATACATAACAAGTTTAAAGTAGCACGAGTCCTATTGAGGCACTTTCGCTCCAATCAACTGAAGAATTCTCAAAGCATCAAATAGCTTAGCTAGTTAAAAAAATGAAAATATTACATATCTAATGTTGATAAAAGTAAGCTGACAAAGAAAATGGTAACTAAAAATTGTTGACCTAAAAAATGAAAGTATTACATTGGAACTAGCTAAGTCTCATATTATGAAAGAGAGGAGTACCAATAGTTTCACAATCTTAGGTTTGTTTATACACTTAATTGTTGCAATCTTAATTTGTTTTTCACGTGTATTTGATGGTGGAAAATAAAAGCCTTGCATATCTTGAGTACGTATGTAAGTTATCCATTAAAAGAAAAATGATTTTTATATTATTTCATAAGATTAAATTTATGCAACACTCAAGGTTAGCTTAGTAAGTAGGTGCAAGTTCATTTTGGAAATTATTTTCTAAGGATTGCTAAAGCTTACGTGTTACATTGTGCTTAAAAGCCTTAAATTTTATGTTTAAAGATAAAATATTGTACTATAGAAATATTGAATTAAGCCATTGCAATTAGTAAATCCAAAACATATATATGAGAATGAATCATTAAAATAAGTCCAACATACAACAACATTTTTAACTAAAAGTGTATCATTTAAAAACATAAAATGTTTATTATTAGATTATAAACACTATATGTTAGTTCTTTTAGTCTTTACCTTCTTTCATACATATAATCTCTTACTGATTACTTAACCCTTTTATGAAGTGATACCTTATTTTGGGTTATACCACTATGTTAAGTGTGTATAAAGTTAAATTTATTACTGATCTGAAGATTCTTGGTTTGCTTCAAAGCATGGAATATTGTTTTGACCTATTGATTTAGTTGTAAAGTTAAATCTTGTGGAATTTGTGTTGTTTAACAGCTTGATCACGTGTTTCTTTTAAATACTTGAGTATTACTTCCTTTTGAAGGATAAGAATTAGTAGCATAAGAAAATTTAGCATCTTATGAAAACCTATATCGACTTTATTTCCCAAATTTTTATATTCTATAATATGTATTCTTTGAAAATTCTTGATATGTGATTCAAATCCTTACTCTTACTCTCCTTATTTCATGTCTTTTAATAATATTTTGAGCTTCTAGATCTTATGTGCTCTATCTTCTAAACCTTCGTCTCCCTCTCCCTCTTATACTTGTATTAGATTCAATTTTAGCCTTCATACCTCTTGTCTTAATAATATTTGGTTGATTATTTGTGTTAGTATTTAGTTATTTAGTATTTAAAGGAGCTGTTTTTGTTTAAATATGTCTCTTTAATATTTGATCCCTTTTTTAGTCAACCTCTCTTTCTCTATAATAAAAAAATGACACTTAGTAAATAATTAAAGTAATAAGAAATCTCGTAAGTAATAACTAACAAATAAGTACACACTTACAATCATATGAGGTTCAATTCTTAACAGTTTGTCTCTCCTACAACAACCTCTTTTATTATATACAAATTGTTTACAATGTTCGAAATTAATTTGAACTCTTTCATTGCTTAAATATGTCTCTTTAATATTTGATCCCTTTTTTAGTCAACCTCTCTTTCTCTATAATGAAAAAAATGACGCTTAGTATATAATTAAAGTAATAAGAAATCTCGTAAGTAATAACTAACAAATAAGTACACGCTTACAATCATATGAGGTTCAATTCTTAACAATTTATCTCCCCTACAACAACCTCTTTTATTATATACAAATTGTTTACAATGCTAGAAATTCATTTGAACTCTTTCATTGCTCATCTTGGTTGTACTCCTTAGCGATTCATCTTTTGCTTCTCCTTCTATTCTTTTTAGGCTTCTTTGGATTCTTTGATTTCAGGTGGGTGAATTGGCTCATATTCTGCAGTAGACCATTCAATATTTTGATACAATATAGATAGCATTTTTGTACCATTTACTTACGAAAAAATTGATTGAGTCTTTGGAAATATATGCGGCTTATGACCTATTTACAATATATCGTAGTATTTGTAGTAACATGTCATTTTCTCTAGATCATCTATAACATATTATCAAGGAAAGAAACATCAAATGTTAGGCCTCTATTATATTTTAGTGTGCATAAACTTGATTTAAACTATAATACTTCCAACTTCTTCCTGATTATAGGACAAATAACATTATTCTTGTTTAGTATGATATCTTTTTTTTAATCCTAGTTATCAACATCACTTTTATATCCTCAATAGATGATAAACCTTTTCTTGGCTTCACATATATACCAATTAAATGTTTTGTTATGTTATTATGCATAATCTTACATTCAAGTAATGAACTTATGAAGGCTTTAACGAATGGCTTTGGACCTTATCCATAAAGTCTTAATATATATATATAATCATACTCAATTATATAATTTATTATGTTCCAAAATAATTATTTATAAGTGTGCCCCCGTGATTACAATTCAAATAAATATACCTTACACACTTTATGTTCTCTATATGTGGAGCCATTACTTTCAAAACCTCCATTAGACTAAGATGTTGGTCATTGATGAAACTCCACTCGTTGCTGCTATTAATTATACTTATATTCCCCACAAAGATACTCAAAAACCAATTCTAAGAATTATAATTCTCAATAGGACCTAATGTTATAAATGGATTTTTCTATATTTTTATATGTTATTTCATTTGAATTCATTCCTATTTTTGTGTTTAATTGCTCATTTTGTGTTACTATTAATTTTACATGTAGATTTAACGATGGAATACAAATACAAGATTAAAACAAGAAGTTTTGAAGCCATTAGGGGCTAGGAAGACTATCCATATTGTAGCCAACAAAGTGAAAAAATGACTTGGAGAAGCATCAAAGAGGTTGTTTTAAAATGACAACAAAATGTGTTTAATGGAGAAATAAAACCTGTCCAAAATGGCAACCCTTATAGCCTTCCTTGCACACCAAACAACAGCGTAGAGAATATACATGAGATTTTAAGAAGAGTGAATAGTACTATGGAACAAGAAATAAATGGGTTTATTTGTCACATCACCAGGGGGCTTGCTGTATGAAACAAAATGCATGCAGTAATGTGGGACAGGGCAGAAACATGTACAAAAATGCAGTACAAGAGGACAAGGCAGAAGGTGAAAAATGCAGCACAGTAGTCCAGTCCATGCCAAGGAGCAACGCAATAACTGGGAAGGAAAAAAAGCGCAAACATTTTCAAAAGCAGTGGGTTTTAAAGGAGGGTACTGTAGATAGACCAAAAAAATTGAAAAAAATGAGAGAATAGTAGTGTGAGAAATAAACAAAGAATAAAGCTTGCGACAGACAAAGAAGAGTGGAAAGTTGACGGCTTTGGAACTTAGAGCTTGCTGCCTCGCCTCCCAGGAGAATCGTGCCGCAACATCCTTATAGCCATAGTCTTTTGCATTTATTTTGAATTATTGCACTATTCATACACCTTTTAGCTTGTTAATTTGTTCTTCAACTTTCATTTACATTTTCGCTTGCTTTTTCTTCCTCATTGGCTGAATGTTTTAATTTCCAGCTCATTAGTGTAATTCTTAGTTTAATTCTTTCTTTAGTTAAATGTTTTTTTATTGTTTGAACTTGGGATTTTGATTAATGAATGACTTTGGTTTAATTTTCCAGCATTGATTTAATTTAATTAAGTATGATTTATGTTTGTTTAGTCTTTGTTTTGGTTAATTTAATTATGTGTGGCTAGTTGCTTAAGGGCTTGAAGGTGTAGGAAGGATTAAGGATGAAAATTGTTAGAATTAGAATTTGGTTTTACTTAATTTAGTGTTTTAAAACTTAGGTAGGTTTGGGACTTTATGTAAAAGGCCATGGATTAGGTGTTATCTTTAGGATTGATCACCCTTCAGGTAATTCCCTAATCCTAAAACTAGGAATGAGCATGTGATACGTAATGGTCCATAGCGATTCCCAAAAGTAGCAATAGGTTAGTTGGATTTGTTAGGATGCTTAATCAACTAATATAGGGACTCATACCTTTAGGTTACACTTTTCGAGCTTGCGTGTTAGTGGCCTAAGTTAGTTGTTCCTCAGTACTTAAAGCTTCTCCACTATTAAATCTAGGGAGCTCGTTCTAGGTTATAGATATAAATAGGGGTATTTTTAGAGCTTGTTAGATTTACCTATGTTAAAAAGAACTGAGGGGGATGAGAACTTATTTGAACCTATGAGATGAAACCATAGCTATAACACCGCTTATCTAGATTCAAGGATCAATAATCATTTTTGAATCTTGATGATATCTTTGGCTCATTTCTTTATTATTGTTAGTAACCTTTTCGTGTTTTGTTTTGTATTTGTTAAATCTTAGTTTCTTTAGCTTTCATCATTCCAGGGGTTTTTGTTTTCCTTTGCTTTTCAACATTATAGATAGTAGTTCACCCTAGCTTCCTAAGGATTCGACTCTGACTGTAGCTAGCTACGTAGTTAGGTTAGTCAGGTATTTTATTATTTGGTAGCTTACGACGAGCCTCACCAAATTTTTAGCACCATTGTAAGGGAGTTAACGTACGTTAATTTTTGATTCCTGTGTTGTTTTTATTGATCTTTTTCATGCTTTCATCAGTTGCATGTCCCACAATTCCTCAAAACACATTCGTTTTGCATAAGTTTATTGAGGAAAACAATGGTTCATTACTTACTCCACTTAATCCTTTCTCTTTTTTTATTACAAGTTGCACCAAATTTTTTTAGAGAGAGTGAGGAATCCATACACATCTTCCTAAGAATGGTCGTTCCTTATCCTTCGAAGAAAAAGTTGACGAGAGTTCAAAAAAAAACAGAAGAGAATATGGAACACCATCAACGCACCTTAAAGGAGCTTGATGCTCCTTCTTTCAATCTTAATCTACTTTGTATCAATTATTCGGATGGTGTGTCGGAGGTTGAAATTAAACCTGGACTAATACATGCACTGCCTACTTTTATAGGTTTTTGTGACACCAGCTTATTAGGATCAGGCTACATCACAGATCCCAACTAGTTCCTGAAGGAGTTCCACATTGCATGCTTAGGCATGAAGCCAGCGAGAATCTTAGTAGAGCAACTCAAGCTAAAGGCATTTCCCTTTGCCTTAGCAGATGAGGTCAAGGAGTGGTTGTATGACTTGCCCGTCGGCTTGATGAATACATGGAAGCAAATGCAACAAGCGTTTCTAGATAAGTACTTTCCTGCCTCAAGAGCTGCGAACATCTAGAAGGAGATTTATGACATTCGATAAGATACAGGGGAGTCTTTGCATAAGGATTGGGAACGTTTTAAGAAGCTCTGCAAAAACTGTCTAAACCATCAAATAAGTGACCAGTTATTAATCCAACAATTCTACGAAGGTTTGCTTCCTTTAGACATGAATATGATAGATGTTGCGAGTGGTGGAGTCTTGGTGGATAGGACGCTAGAGGATGTTAGGAACTTGATAGCAACAATGGAAGCGAACTCCCAGTACTGGGGCAATTGCAGAATGCTTCCCACTCGACAAAGCAGGTGAAGGAGGTCTCTATTTCTAAGTTGAAGTAGTAAGTCACAAACTTGACTTCATTGGTACAACAAGCAGAGATAGGAAAGGTGTAACATCCTATGTTAGGGGTTAGAAAATTAAAAAATTCTAATACATCATATGCTTTGCATAATTGAGTATTCGCTGATATGTGCATATGAATTTTGACATATACAAATAATTGTACATGCATTTATTGACATTTTCTAGGTATAATTGATTTATAAATGTGATTAAAACGTAAATTGTGAGTTATTTGTGTTAAAAATTTATTTGGAGACCATTAGTATTATTTCGAAATTTTTGTGAATTTTAGGAAAGTTATTGAAAATTTGAGGTATTTAAGAATGGGAAAAATATTGAAATAAGAGACAAATTATGTAGTGACAAATGGATCTATTAATGTGTGACATATGGACAAAGAGTAAAGTGACAATTGGTTGCCTTACTTGGAAGACACATATAACACATGCATTGGAGACATGTGTCAAGCCTTAAAAAGGGACACCTAGACATTAGGAAAAACATTTCTGCAGCTCATTTCTTTAGTTTCACCGAAAACACCATCTTCCTTCTATCTTTGCCATCACCGAAAACCATTATTTGCTCTCCCCATTTTTGGAATTTCTGCTAAAGAAATTGAAGTGTGAATCAAGTAAGTAATGCTTTATGTTTTATGATAATGTAAATGATTTCTATTGAGGTTTTAATGTTTGTAACTAGATGCATGCATAAAAGGTGTACATTTTCATTCTTTTGGATTGCTACAAGCGTAAATGGTGTTGATGCATGTGTGGGTGGTGAAAGAAGAAGCAAATTCGGTTATATGATTAACAAGATGAAGGATTATAGTCATTGGAATATGATATATGCAGTATTTTACTGAACATACATCTATATTTAGGGCATAACTTGATCTGAGAGTATCCAAATTGGATTGAGTTTGATTTAAAGTAAACTAGAGACATATAACTATATTTTTCATGAAAGAATCGAATTTGAAATATGTCCTTAAGAGTCTGAAAATTTGGCTTGAATTTAAAATTGGTGTTTTATTGAGGTATGAAATTAGTCTGTGGAATTTTGATTATAACTTACAGGATACTGAAATAAAATGCATAATATTGGTGTTATTAGACTTTCAAGGCATTGAGGAACATTTGATTAGTAGAAGATGTTGCCTAAATACCCCATTGTCGAGGTCAAAATGGTCA
>JANKOE010000206.1:27648036-27661759 GCA_026284465.1 Erythroxylum citrifolium | reverse complement strand
TATCCTTTATGTATTCGGGTTTTAATATTGATGTTGTATTATGGCCTAGATTGCCATTAATATTTTGTAAGCATTTACTTCGTGATGTAAATGAATTATGGAATGGTGTATTGAATTGATATATAAATTTGAGAATGGATAGGATATATGAATGTGAATGTGGTTAAGATAGAAATGCGTTTGATTATTATATGGGTTCCGGACAGGAGATCCTAGGATACTGAATTATGATTGAGATTTATGAAGTGTTTTAGATATAGGATTTGCACTTGTGTATGATGGGATTCCGGAAGGGAGGTCCGAGGAATTGTGTGTTTTGTTTTGGATTATTAGAAGTGTGTTTTAAAAAAACCCTTTGCAGGTTTGGGTTTGTTATAAATGCAGCCGTTATGCTCCCGATTTTTTTGTTAGCGGGAAATTAAGCGTTTGGTTAATAGATGAACTTTAGGATTGGTATGATTGTATAAGAAGATATGATAGATTTTGAGAAATAAGTTTTGTTTAAGGATCAAGTGAATTTAAGTTTGAGTGTGAATGATTTCAATTGGATATTGAAGTCACTTTGATTGAATAAGGACGTATAAGAATGAATAAAGAAGAAAAAAAATTTATAACAGATTTGATTGAAATATACACCAATTGGTTTAGTCTTAAGGTTTCCAACGCGACGCTTTTCTAAAAGTTTGTGTTCCCGGATGTCGGAAATTTGCCCTAAAGTTTGATTGAATCGTTTTGTTTCTTTATTTCCGAGCTTCTCGAGTTCTTCGGCTCCTTAAGAATTTGTTTCAGTCCGATTTGCATTCGATTTGCTTTCAATTTCTTCGCTTACTGTGATTCTGAGTTTTCGTTTCCTTTCGTATCATGTTTCCATTTCAGAATTTGCCTTTGAATTTGATTAAACCGTTCGTTTGCCTTGATTCGGTTAATTTGTATTTCGCCTTTCGTATCGGCCCATTTTCAATTCCTCATCCATTCTTTATGATTCGTTTTGTTTCCGTTTGTTTGTTTTCGTTTTCCGTTTCTCCGGTTGGGGTCTGGTTCTGAGATCGGGTCCCAACAGTTGTGGTATTAGAGCAAGAGGAGATTATAAGGAATCGTGTATAAGTATGAGGGTTTCGGTTTAAGTAGTTGGATTTCAGAAACGGGATCCAACAAAGGAGACAAAACACTGGATACCTCATAACACATCAAACAAGGATCATAATGAAGAAAGCTTTCAAAGAGTAATAAGAAGGGGCTCTAAAAGGAAGAAGAAAACCTCAAAGAAGCATCTTAGCATGGATCACTAGAGGGCTCAATAGCCATACTAAGCAAAATATGGTTTTTGAATATGTTAAAAAACACAAGCCTCTTCTCATAAGTCTTTTGGGAAAAAAAAGTTAAGGAAATAACATATATTTAAGCCGCGTCAAAAGGAGTTGGTCAGTTATATCTAATCATTCTTACCACTAAAATTGTAGAATAATAGTGAATTATAATCTAAAGGAAGTGGAAGTTGAGACTGTTATATTATAAAGCAATTAATTAACCCTCAAGTCAAAATGAGGAAGTATAACATATAGTTTAGTGTAACATTCATGTATGCCTTCAATCATAGTTTTCATAGATTTTCTCCATAGAGCAAAATTAGGGAGATAAAGGAAACCATATATTAGTTGTTTACAAGAGATTTCAATTGCGTAATGAAATCGATGGAAGCTTAATGAAATGTTAATTTGAGAAACCACACTAAAGAGTTATTGGACTGTTGTAATAATATGTAAATCATAGACATGAGAATGGAGGGAATGTTTTGTACTTGGAACAATAAACAAGAAGGGAGATACTTAATTAAGAAAAAAAATAGGTAAGGCCTTAGTGAATGAGTTACGGATGGAAAGATTTCATGAGAACACCGCAGTTTTCAACAACCATCTTCTTTCTAACCATACCCCCAAAATATGTTCAACAGTCAAACAAGGAATCATCCATTTTAATTTAATAATCATTTACTGGAACAAAATGGGTTTAAGGAGGCTCTAATTAAAGGTAATCAAACCCCAAATAGGGGTAGAAAACTATTTACAAATATAAAGAAATTGTAGGTGGTCAAGAATGAATTGAAGAAACTAAATTCCAACAAGCACTCAAAATGGATATAATACAAAAGGCCCTATACATAAACCTACATTGTAAAAAGATTTTAGAGAAGGAGAAATAGGCCCTACAATACAAAGATCAATAGCTCTCTTTAAATAGAGAACTAGAATTCTTTAGATGACATATGGAGGTAGTTATACTCGATTTTCCATAGATCCATTTAAGAAAAAAAGAGCAATAATAAAATTTCATCGCTGAAAGATGAAAATGGAGAAATAGTAAGCTCCAAAGAGGATAAACAGGAGGAGATGATCAAATTTTTTACCAATGTCTTAGGATAAAACACTAATGCAACTTCCACTGTTATCATTATACAATTAGTTATAAAGGATCAAGTGCCTATATATAGTATAAGTTAGGGTTAACCTTATTAAGACATCAAAATTGTAAAGAGTCCAACTTTCCCTTAATCATAACAAAGCACATGGCGTCGCTAGTTTTAATGCAAAATTTTTCTAGAAAATATGGAATCACATGAAAGTAATGGTGTTGAAAGCTACACAAGAGATCTTAAGAAAGGAAAAATGTTAAAAGAACTTAACAAAACTTTCATTAATCTTATTCCAAAGGTACAATATCTAAACTCTCTCAAATTCTATTGTTCAATTTCTTTTTGTGATATAATTTATAAGATGATAGCCAAAATACATGGTAAAAGATTGAAAGCAATGCTCATTCACCTAATTGGTCCATCTCAAGGAGACTTTATCCAAAGGAGATCAATGGGTAATAAGATATTATTTGTCTAAGAGCTTTTTAAAAACTACACAATGAAAAGTCTTTTAAGAATTGTACATAAAAATATATTTCAAAAAGGCATATGATTCTTTGGATTGGAGTCTTTTAATAACATTTTGTAAGCTTTAAATTTAATTGAAAAAACTTCAGTCCAATAGATCAAAAGATGCATTAATAGGAAAATACTTGATCAGTTTGTATAATGGATTATACAATGCAATACAAATGTTTCCTATAGAATTCTTATCAATTGTGAGCCAACCAAGATGATCAAAGGAGATAAGGGACTCGGAAAAAAAGACCCTTTGTCTCCGTATATGTTCACTCTAGCAATTGACGTGTTGGTAAGGCTAATCAAGGACATGATCAAAAGTGATCATCACTTTAAGTTCCCCTCCAAATGCAAAGGCTAAGCATTTCAAGTCTATCCTTCACTGGCAACTTGATTTTGTTCTCAAAAGTAGATCCTAATTTTATAATTCTACTAATGAATAGCCTCAAAAATTTTAATTCCTTATTTAGACTAGCCATTAATAAGAAAAATAGTCAACTAATTGTACCTTGAAGTGCAAAATTAATTATATATTCTAGTGCAGAACATATTATAAATTGGCTTACTAAGATATCATGTTTAAAACTTTTCAAGCCTCACATCACCTATCTTTAAGTGTTTATATCAATAAGGAGATCTACCTACATAAATCTCAAACCACTAATAGATATGATTAAACTTGTGATTTCTAGCTGGAACTCATACAGATTGTCTATAGCTGGCAGATTATAACTCATAAGTTCACAATAAATAACCTATTTATATATTGAAGCTCGCATATATGGTTTCCTAAGAAAATTACAAAAGACGTAAAAAAAATATTTATGATGTTTTTATGGAAAGCGAATTCAGAGTGGAGATTTTAAGAAAAAGTAAAATGGAGTCATATATGTATAAGATCAAGAAGAATGGGGACCTGGAATTCTCCTGGTCAGGCTAATAAACTAGATTCTAATGTTAAAAGGGTATGGAGGCTTATAAGTGATAAGAAATCTCCATGGGGTTTGCTAGATTCATGCATACTATATAAAGCACTAAGATTTTTATATAAAGAATCTAAAGTCAAGGTTTTCATGGACCATTGTCCATCTGTTCTAGCTCAAACAAAATTTCAAAGTTGAATTCATACATAAGATGGGGAATGGAATAAGAACTTTGTTCTATGATGATTCATGGTCTATGGTAGGGCCAATAGATGAGATCTAAGGGATCATATCTCTAAGGAATGTGATATAAAAAAAATGTTACAATGTATTAGGCTATTAATTCATTGAGGAATAAGATCTCAAATACAAACTATGCAAAGAACTTATTAATTTAATTAATCCTAAATAAAGAATATCAAATCATATGGAGAAGTAATAGTAATGTTAAGTTAACACATTCATCATGCAGATAATTATTAAAAGGAATTAATACCAAGATCCTTTTGTATAACCTAGCATAGTGCAAACAAGTTTCTCCGAAAGCATCAATGATAATATGGTTGGAAATGAAGGAAAGGCTAAACAACCTCTCACAATTAAATAAGTTCTTAAGAATTTATAAGGTGTATGTATTGTATGATCAAGAAGAATAATTAGTTGATCACCTATTCTTCACTTGCTATAATTAAGCTCATATATGGTAAATCATTAAGAACTTATGCAACCCTTGAATTCCTTACCAAAAATGGAATGACATAGTTCAATGGTGCAATAGGAAGCAAAGAAAAAGGGCAATATAGTGGATATATATCAAGGTGGTCCTTAATAGTGCACTATATAACATTTGTCTTGAAAGGAATAGAAGGATATTCACTAAGGAAAAAATAAATGAACAAATCTTAGCTAGCAATCAATTGCATTGAGGAAATACCAATGGCTCATTAACTTCATAAGGAGGGTAACCAAGAATTAAGAAGTGAATAGAGACTCCCATTGGATTCAGTAAACTAATCTAGAGGACTAGTAACACTATATAAATGGTTGGAATTATAATTAAAAAGAGTATCAAAACAAGGTAGGAATAATATGTAAACTTACATGTGAATGCATTGGAATGGGGGATGAGTGAAGATCTATGGAGATTGCTTTCTTTTGCAAAAAAGAAGCTAGGATCGACAATGGTGAAGGCTAATGACATACACAGGTGAATGGAGCATAGACCATCTAAAGAGAAAACAAAGGAACAAATTTAAAAGACAAAACTCACCAAAGTTGTAACTTTAGTGATGCGGATATAGTGGAAGCAGGCTATAAGTTATACGTTTGATAAATATGTATAATATAATACGTATTATGGTTATGGGGACATGCAATGCACCTTGGACAAGAATTTGTAAAGACACAACAATGTGAAATGTAATATGTGTTGATCCAATATATATACAATTCAATTTCATATAAAGTAGGTAAAAATCTCATTGTTAATTACATTTTTTATGCTTATCAGTTAGCATTTTAGTGAATTCCCCTCTTGAGTAAGTTAAAAATGATAGGAGCTACTATGAATGACCCCGGATCAACCTAGGTGCTTTCAAGAGCACCTTATACTCATATGAATTTAAAAGGAGAGCTTGCCTTAGGAATTACAATGAAGATTTTCTAGATTATGTGAAAAGTATACAAGTCTCTGATCTTTATGGAGAGGGTTCTTTTTATACATGGAGTCAGAGGCATGAAGGCAATTGAGCCATTAGGAAAAGGCTGGATAGTTCACTAGTGAATGATTACTGGCTACAGTAATTTACCCAAAAGAAAAACCTTCTTCAAAAATCCCTTTTTCTCAGACTACACCCCCATCCTAGTACAACATATTTTGTCAAGCCAAAATAATAATTTCCCCTTTCGATTTAACAACTTCTTAATTGAGATGGAAGGCTTTAATGAAGCAGTATGTAGAGGCCTTAATAAAAAAGTCATCGCCTATGAGCAATTCATCTGCATGAGGAAATTTGATGATGTCAAAGATGAAAATCAAGACCTTAAAGGCTTTGAATTTTCCTATCAATATGTAGAGACTCTTAGAATTAGTTTCTCCCTCCTCAAATAGAGATCCAAGATTTAATGGATTTAAGATAGGGATAAGAACTCTACTTTTTTTTTCACAAATCCTTACTCTCTAGGAATAATTGGAACAAGATGGTATAATTGAAGAATTAGCAAGGGGTATGGATCCAATCATAAGAAAGGATCAGTAATGCCATCTTTTTCTATTTTCTTAGAAAATTGGGAACCAATACCAAAGCTAATTCATCTTGTAATCAGCTGAAATCTATTGTTTATAAATCTATTAGTCTGTTTGATGCAAAATATCTCGTTTAGCCCTTTAAAGCTAATGATGTGCAGAAAACAATTATATCCTTAAACCCATGGAAAGCACTTGGCCTAGATGCCCTGAATGTTTTTTTTTCAAAGAACTTGACCTAATACTAAAAGGTGGGTGATTAAAGCTATCTTGGAGTTTTTTAACATAGTAGGATGCCAAAGGAGGTTATTAGAACTCCCATTGTTGGAATACCAAAAGTTACTAATCTTGATTTCATTAAGGAATTCAGATGAATTTCTTGCTACAATGTAGTGTATAAGGTTGTCTATAACCTATTAGCTAATAGATTGAGGAGTGTGATGGACAAAATCATTGATCACTCACAGTGTACTTTCTTAAAGAACATATCAATTGGGGATAACATCTTGATGGTGTAGGAACTCCTAAAGGATAACAATCATAGGAAATCTAGCCATAATTGTGCCATTAAAACAAATTTTAACAAGACCTTTAACCCATTTAACTGGGAGTTTATCACTAACACACTAACAACCTTCAACTTCCCTTCAAAATTTGTCATATGGATGGCACAATGCATCAAATCACCTCATTTTCTATCTTAATCAATGGTAAACCTAAAAAGTCATTTTCTAGAGCAAGAGGATTGAAACAAGGGAATCCACTCTCCCCATATCTCTTTTCTTTTTCTAGAGTAAGAGGATTGAAATAAGGGGATCCACTCTCCCCATATCTCTTTTCTTTACACTCTCCCCTGTTATGTTTGATTAAGAGGGGAGTGGAAAGTGATATGAAGTTTAGGTACCACTCAAAACTTTGGAAAGATCTCGAATGTCTCTGCACCTTTTTCTTCTTTGTTCAATTTCTCTAACCTGCTAGGTGAAAGTAAAGAGTCATTCTTAACAACAAATTGGAACTCAATATTACCTTCGAGCTAAGAGATATAACTTTTTTTTTCTTTGAGCTCCTTCTCTACTTCTTCAACACAAAAAATTTCTTGAGTAGTCCACTCAAGATTCTCAAGTTCATCATCACTTTGTAAGGCCTCTAAGATAACGTCCTTTGGGTACACCTCAGGTTGATATGGTTGCATCTCTTCATTTTATGATGCTATGCGGTTGATAGCTCCCATTAATTGATCTGCCTGGCTTGCCAAGTTCTGGATTTTAGAACTTATTTCCTGTTGAAATTGCAAAGTATTAGCAACATAAACATTAACTAGTTCTTTTAGAGATGTACAAGAGTTTTGTTACCGCTCCAAATCTTTGATGGTAGACCTTATATCTTGCCAAAATTGTCTTTCGTCCTGCTGAATTTCAAAGTGTTAGCAACGACAACATTAACTAATTCTTCTAAAGATGGACCTAAGTCATAATAAGAAGCTTCCGGTCTATGCGGGAATTGTTATGTTTCCTTCAAACTATCAAAGAAATAATTTTTTCGGTTATGAGCTATAGGATTGAGGATATGAGTTGTAGAAAAAATTACTTCTGTTCATTTTTTTATTTATAATTTTTTATAACGCACAAACACAAAAAAAAAAGTGAAAAGATCATGAAATAACTAAAAAGAAACTAATTTATAAATAAATATGTACAAAACACCAATTAAAATCAAGAACAAAAACTAAAATACCACATTCTTCGGCAACGATGCCAAAATTGGTTGCGCATTGTAATGCTACATAAAATAACTAGACCTACAACTATAATAGTGGTGAGTCTAGATCAATCCCACAGAGAGTGTGTGTAAAGCTTTTGAAATGAAGACAAACGAAACTAAATTAAAGAAAACATTTAAAAGTGGTGAACATATGTGAAATTTAGTTCTTTGGTTTAGTCTCGGCCCAAGCACAATTTCACATATGTCATTGAATTATTGTCTTTTCACCTCTCTTTAGACTACTAATCGTGAATTAACAACAAGTTCTATTAATCTTGATTTTTCCTTAGGTTGTAGTTAATTAAGAAAAACTCGTTAATTAACCCAAACTATCGAGAAACCTAAAATAAGCTCCTTAAGTTTATTCGGATAGTCGCATTACAATTGAAAAAAACGGACCAATCTAAGAAATAATCACATAAGCTCAGATTATTTAGCTTATGTTATGTCATCCCTAACGATTTAAAACTTTTAGTTTCCACATACGACTTTTAACACGACTATTACATATTGCATTCAAGTTCTAGCAATGGGTTTTTTATGAAAAAACGATTCAATAGAGCATAAAAAATATTCTTACACAATTCCCAATCATTAATCTCAAGATAACGTAAACAATCCCAAGAAAAGGGAAAGAAAACGCTAAATAATGATGTATGCTTTAATGTGCTCCTCGATATCGATTGCACCTTCGAATTAGTGTCGAGTGGGTTAGCCCTCCATCTTTTCCATCAAGCTCTAAGAATCAACCAAGAATTTCTCCATCATTATTGAAAATTGACCAGAATTGAAGAAGAATCAGGTTTGGTCGTTTTTCTGTACACAAATTCCATTAATCCCTAAGAATGCCCATTTTATAGTTGACAACCGACCAAAGATGAAGAGGAATGAGAGTTGTCGGTTCTGCCTAGCCTCTCTTCTCTTGCTTCAACCCTCCACCAAGATGATTTTATGATAAAAATTAGCTTGAAAGGAATGGGACAGGTGGCCTAAAAATCGAAAAGGACAAATAATGCAATTGCTCTACACACTCTTAGTTCTTCACTTTGTTCAGCTATCCACTTCTTTTTATTCTCCCTCCTTTTGTATCTGCTCCCTTTAGTATCTTTAAAAGCTAGGTTTTTAAGGAAAATGGAACAGGTGTCTTACTTGTGATGTATCCCATTCCAGCAGCCTTTTTTTTCCTTGTCATCACCCACTCTTTTGTTGTATCTTCGAAAGTTAAGTTAAAAAAATGTGATATATGGACAACTAGTTTAAATGGACAACTGGCATGAAATGAGACAGCGTGAGGTTTCTCTTGGTAGGTTAAAATAATCCTTGTAATTCACGTTACAACCTTGGTCTCATGGTTGTAACTTTTAATTGTTAGAGTCATGATCTTTATTTTTATACTCTATTTTGTCTCTTTTTCTTTTAATCTTTTTCTTCTTCTTACTCCATGAAACAATAGAGTATGAACATTGAGAAGATAGCTCAATAAGTATGCTTTCGGGTTATTTTAGGTCCTTCATTTCCGAAATGTACCTAAAATCAAATATGACTTAGATGAGTATTCTAAGCATTTTAAGGCATTAATCACAAGTGTAATGGATTAAATGTGTCAACATTTAAGTTGCTGCAGGATGGAGGAAATTTTTCCAAATTCGAGAAGCCATATATCAGGAAGAAGTGTACGACTTCTGGAAGAATGTGAAGCTAGTAGATAATGTTATTATTTCTACAGTAGACAGAATGTCTATCATTGTGACAATAGAGTCGATTGAAAAAGCTACTGAATGTCCATCTGCTGGAGAGAAGCTTACAAGCAAAGCGAGATGGATGACAAAGTTTAAGATGAAGGAAGAAGAAGTCAATCGACAGCTGGACGGAGAAAATGACCCAACGGAGAGGAAGACCTCAAATCTGGTGCCAAAGGCTAGGGTCTTATAAGCAATTTTGTTTAATTGCATTTTACCTAGAGCTGGATCAATGCACTTAGTGACGACTTTGGACGAATAGTGCCTGTTCTATTTACTGAATCCCCAACCGGTAGACCTACCATTTCTGATTTTTCAATATATGGTTAAGGCGATGAAGGAAACAAACAGTTACCCTTACGGTATAGTGCTGACAAGTATTTTCAGAGATTCCAGAGTCCTTCTAGACAAAGGAAATAGAGTAATATACCATATCAAGAGTTCTACTAACTCAGCGACTATTGGGAAAATGGGCTTGAAGAATCTGGAGAAAGGAGAAGTAGATTCTCATACTAAAGCAAGAATTGAGGGGGAGCGTGCTGTGAAGAAGTCTCCTATGAAAAGTTCCAAGTCTCAATAATCATCAGAAGAATCTAAGAAAGAGAAGATGATTTCTCGAAAAGAAAATAGTCGAGTACGGGTTATAGACGAAGGTGCTCTGAAGAGAAAAGGGGAAATACTCTTGAGTGAGATTCCGAAGCAAGCGAGAAGATTACCCAGAGTTCGAACCTTAAGACAACTGGAGGAGAAGAAGTCTAGAAAACTTAGTCAATCAGAAAATGCTGAGTCAAGAGACTCTCAGTCTACGAAATCTCTAGTTTCAATCTTGAAGGAAGATACAACCAAACAGGCTAAAGAGACTCAGAGCAAAAGAAAATTGGAGTATGTGAAGCAGAAACCGCAACCACAGGAGACTCCAAGACTGATTGAAGCAGGAAAGAAGGAGAAAGTTAGTCAGAAGGAAAAGACTACTTCTACAATTGAGGAAGAGAGTCAGAAGGAAAAGAATATTCCTACTACTAGGGAAGTCAGTCAGGAGAAGGCTTCTCCTACTGATATACAACAGGAGGAACCAGCAGAACTCAGTCTAGTTCAGGTGGACTCATCGCAACTTCTGAGAAAAGAAGATCTGCAAATCAAAGTGACTGAAGTAGTACAACCTGTGAAGAAGAAGAGCAATTCTATAATCATCAAGGAAATTCCAAGAAGAGAAGTGAAGGTACATTTAGAACCTATTTTGGTGAATAACTGTACAATGCATCTGTTGAATGAAAAAGAGAAGAGCTTCTATGGTTTCTTGAAGGATGTTGGAAAGAAACCACACCCAACACAGATGACAAAAGAAACCGTGCACTATTTTCCCAATTACAGAGACTACTGTAATAAAGGTAGTACCAGATATTCAACCGAGGTGTCACATTGTACGTAATGATGACAAGGGAAAGCATAAATTATACCCAGAGGAGGTATTAGATGATCTGACTGCAGATCAAATTGCTGATGAAGTACGTCGCATAGATGAGGCATGCTATGTAGAAAAGAAGGTGATAGGAATGTTCATTTCTCATCACATTTCAGATGACCCAGGGACGAGTGGTAGTCAGCCAACGATGAATGAACCTTGTCCAGTAGGGGGAGAACTTATGGAAGGATAGTTCAAAAAAATAAGGATTGGAGATATGACGTGCATAACTGAGGCCATTGTAAAGGCAATTCTGCGCTGAAGGCCATTATGGAAGATATCTTCAATTGAAGAAATTCTACCCCTACTTGGAAGACCAGTCCAATGACTACCAGTTCCTGATGACTTAGATCTTCCTGAGCCCAACCTATCTATGCAACCTCCTACCATAGAAATTGTTGAAATCTGTGTTCCATCTTCGGATGCATATAACACAACAATTTCCTTTGAAGAAGAACCACAGAGGGAAGAAAACCGACCGTCTTCACCCTTTGACTTGCAGGTTGAAATTCTTGAACTACGCAGAGAAGTCAAAAGATGGACGGAAATGATGACAGAAGTATTGAAGCATCTACGGTCGTAAAGTTTTGTTTGATTAATAACAAATAGGGGAGAAAAGAAAGAAGGAAGAAACAACAAAGATAGGGGGAGATAAAATGAAAAGAAGATCACAAGAATAAAGAATAAAGGAAGAGATAGTTCTGAAGCTCTTACCGTTGTAATTTTTTGGGGAAAGCTTTTTACTATGTATATTTTTTCATTTCACTAATGTGAGTATTTGTTATCATCAAAAAGGGGGAGATTGTTAAGTCAGAATGACCTCACTTAATGATTTTGATGAAAAACAAATGTTGAAGCTGAAATGAAAAGCAAACGGAAACCAAAAACAGAAAAGTAGATGGAAGCTAGAAGTAGAAAAGTAGACGGAAGCCAAAAACAAAAAAGCAGACGGAAGCTAGAAGTAAAAAAGCATACGGAAGCTGAAATAAAAAGTAGACGAATGAAAAGCAGACGAAAGTTAGAAGTAAAAAAAAACAGACGGAAGCTGAAATAAAAAGCAGATGCTGAAAAGCAGACACAAGAAAAGCAGACGGAAAAATCGAAAGACGTATCAGTTTGAGTTAGTTACAGAACTCAACTGAATAACCGTTTCTTTAAAGATTCAAAAATTAGTTTTCAAGAAGCAATTGAAGACGAAGACTATAAATACAAGTCGGAGTCGAAGATTGCAGAAGTGACTGAAGTTAAAGAGTTTACAAGCTTAGTGATTATTGAGAGATCTTTGTGCGAAATATCTAGAGGTAATTCTTTCTGTAACAAAGCTCGAAAAACAATCTTTCAGTTGAAAGTAGTGCAGATAGCCTGAAGAGGCTAAGTGTGAAAGAATACTGATTATAAGAGACCTGAAGAGGCTCGGAAACAAAGAATACTTGTAAAGTTTGAAGAGATAGTGAAATATCAGAAAGTCATCTGAGGACTGGACGTAGCCCACGGTTTGGGATGAACCAGTATAAAAATTGCTGTGTCGAAATCTCTCAACCCTCAATCTCCCTTACCGTTTAATTTTTGAGTTTACTATTTTATACGAGTTTTCTAAAAATGCTCTATAACGTTGATACTTAGTAGTTTTCATAAAAAGAACAAGTTTCTTTTAACAATTGATTTTTATAAGGGGATTAACGAAAAGATTACACAATTCAATCCCCCTTCTTGTGCATCTGTATAGCATTATTAAGTATTATTTTAACGTGTGATTCACTTCAATTGGTATTAGAGCTTGGTGTCCAAGGATCACTGTAACGAAGTGTGGACTAAAGATTATGACGGAATCACATACATTTATTGCGGAAGGTGCCTCAGTCACTAGACCTCCGACGTTCAACGGAGAAGATTATCATTACTGGAAAGATAAGATGCGGTTGTTCATTGAATTTACTCATGTTGACCTTTGGGACGTGATAGAAAATGGACCATACATACCAGCAGATGAAGAAGGAAATCCGATTCCACGAATCAGATGAACAGCTGATCAAAAGGCAAGATTCCAACTAAACTCCAAAGCGAAGTTTTTCTTAAGTTGTGCCTTAAGTATAAGTGAGTACGATAAAGTCCACGGATGCGATACTGCGAAGGAAATGTGGGACACATTATCCATCGCACATGAAGGAACGAATCAAGTCAAAGAATCCAAAATAAGTATTCTTGTGCATCAGTATGAGCTCTTCAAGAAGAAAGATGAAGAGTCCATTGATCAAATGTTTGGAAGATTTCAAACAATTATTAATGGATTAAAAGCTCTCGGGAGAACTTACAACAATCAAGATCACGTTCGTAAGATTCTGAGAAGTCCACCAAAGAGGTGGAGATCGAAGGTGACTACTGTACAAGAAGCCAAGGATTTGAGCGTATTAAAGCTTGATAAGTTGCTTTGTTGGACCCCAAACTTTTGATGAAAATTAGAAATATTAAAATGATTTTTCATGAGAAAGAAATTGGTGAGAAATTGATGAAATTAAGAAAAATTTATGAGAAATGAATTGTTTAATTTTTGAGGCCTTTGATATTTGAGTGAACTTATATGGATTAGGAGAAGAAAGTGGATGAGTTGATTGAAATGAAGTTAAATAGCAATAATTAAAAAGAAAAAGTGTGAAAATTTGAAGA
>JANKOE010000206.1:27606368-27629345 GCA_026284465.1 Erythroxylum citrifolium | reverse complement strand
GCTTTTGATCTTCTGCTTTTCTGATGTAGCTTCCGTCTGCTTTTAGCATCGTCTGCTTTTGATCTTCTGCTTTTCTGCGTCGTAGCTTCCGTCTGCTTTTCGCATCGTCTGCTTTTTATCTTCTTCTTTTCTATTTAACACTTTCTCTTTGTTTATCATCAAAACATTAATTGATACGTAAAGTCAGTTTTGACTTAACATTAAGTTGGCATGTAATCTTTATTTGATTAGATTCTGATGTAGTGCAACCAATTAGAAGAGTCCTAAGAGAAAGGGATGTCTTCCCATTGGTCGGTGTGATGCAGTGTAATCTTTAGTTGATATAAGATTGTGGAGATTCTTAAAGATCTTGAACTTGTTTTTTAAGCAAAAGGACCCTATAAATAGCTCATTAGAGTTGAGAGCTAGGAATTCAATCATTGAGTCATTCATTTATTGAGAGAAATCACGCAAAGGAGAGAGCTTTAAGAGTTGAGAGCTTTTCGAGGGATTCTCATTGTAAGGGCTTCGAGTAGGGAGTTCCTTGTAAGTGCTTCGAGAAGGAGGTACTTGTATCTTTTGTTAACATTTTGTTGAGAGTTAATAAAAGACTAGCTTCGACTATATATTATATCTCTTGTAGCTTTCTTTACTATATTATACACTTGTGTTATTTTGTGTGTAAGAGAAACATTTTAAACACTTGTGTATGCATGAGGTGTTCGAGGGCTAATAGATCTGTTCGGCAACATTTACGTGAGAAGGTTGAATCTTTCTTAAGCGAACCGAAGCAAGATTGTTGTGTGAAAGTAAGCACGACTTATGGTAAAAGTTTGAGTCCAAAGTAGACCTTTATGACAATAGGGGTGAGCATGTATATTATGACATTTTACATAAGATGTAGATAATCATAAAATTCTTTTTCAGGAAAATATTAATTTGGGACACTAGCTAGTAGTAACTGGCTATTAGGATTCTTTTAAACTCAACTTTGAGTTTTTTGGTTTATCTATGTTATCAATTACAGTGATACAGGTATTGTACCAAAAAATAACATGATATTTAACTATTTTGTACTACGTTTTGGTACTAGAAAGTACCAGCCAATACTAAATGGTACTGGTTGGTATCGAAATATTAGTCATTTATTGGATTTAAATGAAACTTTTTGAATTTTTGGAGGACTAAATTGAAATTTTAAAAGTTTTAACCCTAAATCTACTCGACCCCGACCTTACCTAGGCCAAAAAAACTCTCTTCTAGTAACTTGCTCTCACTCACTCTCCTCTCTCAATTCGTCCGTCAGTTGTTTTTGACATATCTGCCTGCCATCATTCACCAGCCATCTTTTATATCTCCACTCGTCCCAGACTCCATGTCATCATCTTCTTTAGGACCTCTAACATGCATTACATCTACCCTATTGCCTCTCTCTCACTCTCCACACGTAGCTACCCGTCACTGCTCATTAGCCACCATCACAGTAGCCCACACCATCGCAGCAGCTCACATGTCTCACTGTCACCACAAAGGTGTAGACACACCACACCCACATTGCAAACCCGTTGTATTCTATAGTCCCATTGATCGTCGCATCCCATGCCCACATTCACATTCACATGACCCATATAGTCACATAACAGTCTAAACTCCAATAGTCCAAGTTTCCAACATCCAGTAGCCTTACAAGTCACAAAAGTATAGTACGTTAGTTAGGAGACTCAAGGGACTCAATCAAGGTTACTAGATTAGAAAGAGCTTTTCAAATATATGGATGTTGAATTGTGTATTTGTGTTGTGCATTATATGTGTAATTGTGTATGTTGAATTATTAATTCTTAGTGACTTGTGTTGAATGAAATTGAAGTGTTTAGTGTATGTTGAGTTGATTTGAGTTAGAATGTATTAAAATTGGCAAATGAAAGATTGCCAAATTAAGTTAAAATTAGGATTTCAGCAACAATGTTGATTAAAATTGATGAAGAAGATAAAATAACGATAATAATGCTTGGTTATTTGAATGTTTTATAATGTCTATTTTATGCACAAAATGAGATATATATTATCACAAAGTATTTGTCAACTTGTCACAAAATTTGTTTTTATACATATTACAAATTGAATTGTA
This sequence comes from Erythroxylum citrifolium, assembly GCA_026284465.1. Classification (NCBI taxonomy): domain Eukaryota; kingdom Viridiplantae; phylum Streptophyta; class Magnoliopsida; order Malpighiales; family Erythroxylaceae; genus Erythroxylum; species Erythroxylum citrifolium. The sequence goes on along the minus strand of JANKOE010000206.1, from coordinate 27,627,238 downwards.
TGATTAACAAAATGGACTAGTTTATTCTTGAATTATATGATTACATAAAATAGGTTATAAACTTATAGTTATAAGTTATGGTTAAATTATTTAATCACATAGAATGAGTTATAAACTTATTGTTGTGAATTTATGATTGAATTATGTAATCACACAAAATAGGTTATAGTTATGAGTGTATATGGTTGAATTATATATTAATACAAAATGAGTTATATAAGATGTATGTTTGTTGTGTTAGTTTTAAGTTGAACAATATACATATTGTGATAGTACTTGATAATGAAATTAAGTACTATTAAAAGCTTCAACTACCCAAATTTTGTTAATCAAAAGCTTTCTAAAGACATTAGTTAAGTAACTCAATATTCTAAATGATTATTATTTTTCTTGTCATGTACATAAAAGAGACTATTAAACAAGAACATTATTTATAATTATGAGAGAGGGATAAAAATACAAACGAAATATAATTATATAACATCTTTAGAGTCTTATCATGACCACAATCTTTATGGAGATAAAATATATATCTATAAAGATTGAATCACTAAATTATTCAATTATTATCTACTAAATCAAGGACATCAAATTCACTGGAAATGTATAATTCTCTTTAATACTGTAATTTTCTATTATTTAAGATCTAATTGGAGCATTAGAGTAAGGCTAAGTAAAATTATACATGGTTTTGACTAATTTTTCTACCTTTGTAGGTTTATGATGATATCAAGACTATATAATTTTAGTCTCGGCCACTTTTTTATATAATGTTTGCTATAACTTTGTGTCACATTTTTAGTATTGGATTCTTATTAACCAATGCCATCTTATAATCATTAAGACTTTTTCTTTAAATAATTCTAATTTGATATTATCTTGAATGCTATATTAGCAACTTAAAGAAATTAGTAGTTATAGACTTAATGGAATGTTTGAAATAGAAAATGAACTCCCCTCTCTCTAGTTTCGCTACTCTCTTGTTTTTCTCTTTTGGTTAAACTTAGTTGACATTTCTGTTTCTAACAACAACTTTTTGAAATTTCTTGACTCTTTCCTTAGCTCCTATGCTTTTCACCGTTAGTAGAAATGACCCTCCTTGTTCATACATTCAAAATTTCTCTTCCTTAAGCTATGGTGCCTCCTTTTACAAATTCTGCTATCTTGGCACCATCCCATCCTAATGGCACCATACATACTCTTTGAGCTTCAAGTTTAATCATTATTAACACTCCACCATATCAACCCCTAGCCGAGAGCTCTCTGTTCCCATTCTTTCACCCTCTAAGTCAAAACTTCCCTAACTTGCTTTGACACTAAGAAAACTCCTATAACACCCAACCCCCTCCTCAACAGCTAAACAAATCCTTAGTAAACATAAAACCAAGTGTTCATAAGAGACCACAAAACCTCTATCAAGCTCTATTTTATTCCTCAGCATTCTTCTTCTAAAGAGTTGTTAGTTATTTCTCCACATTTTGAAATCCTTCAAGAGGAGCAACTTGTTAGAAAATCACCAATTTTGGCTTTCTCTTAGATAAAGGGCCATATTTCTACCCTATGTAGAAGTGGAATTGAACTGGATGAGGCAAATTAAACTAAAAAATATCATGATAATTAAAGAGGACTATTTCCTCTTTAGATTCTTAAAGGAGTAAAAGATGAGCCAGATAATAAAGTAGGGGTGTCATATCTTTTTTGTAAGCATCTCTTTCTTCAGAAGTGAAGATCTAGAATAACTTTGGATAAGAAACTAAGCTCCATACTAGTATAGATACAATTCCATAACATCCTCCCTGGAATATTGGAGTACTTCTAAACATAATTATCTAGGAAGCACATTAGGAAAACCTTTACGCCTTGACAAAAATATAGCTAGAATAAGAAGAATGGGTTTTGCTAAAGTATATAGTAAATTAGAGTTATAAAAAGATCTCCTCAACTTACTGAGAATTATGAGATTAGGAGTAGAAGGTAACCTTTAAGAAGCTAAAGTCAGTGTTTTATATACATAAAAACCTAACTTGCATACTATACCTAGATTTTAGAAACTAAGTAGGAACTTCTCCTATGTCACCTATTTAGAACTTATAGGGAATAAGGAAAATCCAATGTTAGCAAGGTAAGGAACTTGTCTTAACTAATAAGTCTCCTATAGGAGTGGAGAAACCTAGAAAACAACCTGAATTGAATAAGGAGTCTTCTAGGAGTAGAGCAATATGGAAAACACCTTATCTAAAATGAGGAATCTCCCTTAGGTAGCTTACAAATAATGGTAACTTTTCATAATTCTTAAGAGTTGATGGTTCAAAATCCTCTAAAGTTAACCCATACACCATAATTTACCTACCAAGTAAGGACTTAAATTCTAATAAGAAGACTCCTTTTATTGTAGTGATAACAACATCTAATAGGAGGAAAAAATTAGGTGCAAAACTCCCTCTTTAATGTCCTTATTTTGAATATTAGAGGGTTACATAACCTTAATAAACAATCAAATCTTTTTGACCTAATTTTACTCTAAAACAATCATTTTGTTTGGCTTTTTAGAGACCAACATAAAAGCTAATACTTTTTAGTAAGTTTTATGGTTTATTCATGACAATTAGAAAGTGGTCTCTAACCACTAATGACACTATAATGGAAGAATCATTGTAGCTTTGGAACCTTCTTGTGTTAAAGTTAATAATTACAGATTCTTAGAACAATTCCTCCATATCTCCATCATTCCCTTACAACTTAACATTTTTGCTAAGATCACATTTGTTTATGCTTATAATATAGCTTCTTAAAGACAAGCTCTTTAGAAGGACATTATGGACCTCACTTGCTTGATTTAAAAGATTTGGCTTGTAATTGGGGATTGCAATAATATCGTCTTCTCCTATAAGGTTGATGAGTACTTGGCTTAAATGACCCAAATAGAAAACCTTAGGAATTGTCTTCTTAACTTAGACCTAGAAGACTTAAGATATACTAGACATTAATTCATATGGTCTAACAAACAAGATGGTAATATGATGCCTAGAAAAAGTTAGAGCTCTTATTAATAGGGATTGGAGCTTAACTTTCTCCAACAACCTATGTAAATTCCTATGCCTAAGACAACTACTCACCCTTCAAATTCACTTTTAATAAGCTTTCTTTCAAAAGAAGAAATACATTTAAATTCATTAACTATTTAGTGAGTCACCCTAAATTCAATGATGTTATCATCAAAGGTATGACCAAATAAGTGAATGGTTTTTAGTCTTGTAATTGTTACGCTTAATGCTATTAGTAAGAACTTAAGATCATTAAATTTATTTTGAAGTAATACACTAAATACCCTTATCATGGTAATGGAAAAGCTTAACAACCATCAAACTCTCTCTCTACTAAGGCTAAGGATACTTAACTCATTTTATAGGAAAATAATGCTTTAGAAGGCTACACCAATGCATTTAACAACCATAATTCCTTTTTATAAAAAAAAGATTAAGGATCAAATGGTTAAAGGAGGGGGATAAGATTTTTCGGTTCTTTTATAGCTTAATCATTAATAGGAAACACTAATAGAATATTATGTATTAAAATACAAAGAAGGTTTGTAAGTGTAAACAAGAAAAACTCTATGATCTTACTTTCAAATATTTCATTAACGCACTAAGGACTTCTAAAGGCTCTAGTGATATAATGAATTGCTTAAAATGGAACTTCTAAATAGCAAGCATCCTCACTCATTGCCCTATTTCAAAGATATAAGGTAAAGGAAGCTTTTTTTAGTTTAGGGTTAATAAAGGTCCAAGCCCTAATAATTTCAATGCATGTTTCTTTTAAAAATCATAGAAGTTAATAAGAGATAAGGTCACCAAATTAGTGATGGAGCTCTTTTAATCAATTAAGCTTTTTAAAGAGATTAATAGGACTTTCATTTCCCTTATTCTTTAAAATCCTAACCATTATATGCTTCTATATTTCATACCTATTTATTAGTATAATGTCATCTATAAAATCATTTATAAGATGATTTCTTCAAGACTTAACTCTATCTTGCCAGCTCTAACTAATCCTTGTCAAGGTTCTTTTAATAATAGAAGAAGTACTGGTGATGGTATTCTTATTACTTAAGAATTGTTCAAGAATTATCATAGGGATAGTACGATTAAAAGATGTGATCTCAAAATTGACTTTATTCAAACTTTTGATTAAGTGGAATGGAGCTTTCTATTTGAAATTGTCATTGTTTATAGATTTCCCCTTAATTTCATTGGGTAGATTTGCTAGTATGTCACTACAGCTTCTTTAAATAGTCTCATTAGTAGGGAACCCTCAACAATCATCAAGATGGCTAGGGGATCCCCTATCCCCTTATATTTTTAACTCATGTATGAAAGCTCTCTTAATAATGATTAAAAGAACATAATTACTAACTCTAAGCAATTTTAATACCACTTGATATGTATGATACTTCAGATTTTTAATCTCCCTTTTGTAGATGACATCTTATTGTTGTATAGAGTCAAGTTAGATTCCATTGAGCTCATACTAAATTTTCTTAACAAATTCCAATCCAACTTAGCACTCTTCATATAATGAAAAGAAAAGCAGCATCACTATATCTAAAATACTCGAATTGTTGTAACATCGTTGTCTCTGCAAGCCTTAAATTGTTTGGTGATAAGGTTACTAAATTTTTTAGCTTCAAAAGTTTGCATCATTCTTTTAAATACTTATGAATCAACATTTGAATTCTAGAATAAATTACCTAATTTACAAACTCACTTTGATTCCATAAACAAAAAAAAGGTAGTTGGTGTAATAAATTCCTATCATTTTTAAGGTTGATCATAGTTATCCAAGTCATTTCTCTCAAGCTTACAAGTGTTTTGGTGCAATAAGCTATTTTTCTCAAGTAAAATACTAAGGATATTGAAATATTACTAAATAACTTCCTTTAGAGTGGCCCTTAAAGGAAAAGATTAAGTGGTTGGAAATATGCCTGCCTAAAACTCAAAAGGGGTTAGGACTGAAAGTTTGTTTGTTTTCCTTAAAACTTAAAACGGATTAGGATTAACGTTACTTTGATTATGAACAAAGTACTTCTAGTAAAAAAATAATGGATGCCAATTATGGGCAAAGGGTCACCATAGGTTAGGTGGTTACACATCCACGTGTTAAAAGAAAAGAGTTTCCAAATAGCAGCTCCTAATCCTAACATCTCTTAATATCTTTAATATATGCTCAATTTAAGAAGTAAGTTTATTGAACACATCAAATTCATCATAGGTAATGGAGCAAACACTTGTCTTTGGTATGATAAATGACATCCACTAGGTCCTTTATATATGCCTCCTACTAATTCTAATATAATGAATAGATTCCCTGCTAATTTTAGAGTTCATTTACTCATTAATGCTTGCCTATTGTCATGGCCCCATAATCAAGCATCAAACTGCTCCACTATTACTGATAATATGCCTTTATATTAACATGATCCAAATAACCAAGATGGGGTCATTTAGACCAATCATATCTATAGGACTTCAATAATAGATCCTTTTAAGAGATATTCATTAAGGATAAGCTTATAGTTGGATGGGACAAACTTGCTTAGTGTAACTTCAATTAATTAAAGCCTCCTTCATCATATGGCCTGCAATTAAACAACATCTATGCACTAAAGACAAACTTTTATATGCCTTATTTAATAATCAGAGCTACTTACTTTGCAATAGACAACCTGAAAGTTTTTATCATCTGCTATTTAATTGTTTCTTTATAGATAACATTTGGTTTTCCATACTACAAATTTGTGTGATTAGTTGTATTTGCAATTAATGGTAGCATATCATAAATTGGGCATCATAACTTAAGTTTATGAGCAAGCATGAGACCAAGATGTTTATAATCATTTTCAACTACCTCATATACTTTACATTGAAGGAAAGAAACAATAAGCTCTACTTTAATAGTCCTATAAACCCCAAATCCTTAAAGAGGAACATGCTTCAATGGATTAGGGAGGTCCTTACTCTCAAGAATTCCTCTATTCTCCTTAATCTATCTTTAGCCCTTTCATGGAATCTTTTATCTTTAGAATATTCATTCCAACCTTCCCTTGAGTAGAGACAATGCAAAGTTCCTAAAGTAAACTATTATGCTTTAGATGAATGTCAAACTTGTCTATAGGTCTACTTTAAACTAGTCTCTAATGTAAGCTTATTCTAAACGCCTTTCATTTCTTCAAGTGTGTAGAACTTAGGTAGCTATAGACAATAGCTAGTGAGATGTACTATGCAAGGCTTTTAGAAACTGCATCCCTTTTTGGACCTAGCTTTACCCTCTACGGTTCATTTAATATATTCTTTGCTTTTAAAAGAAATTCTTCATTGAAGCTCTTATTTAGTTATATCACTAATCATTTTAATAATTTTTAATCTAACATAAACTTTACAATGCAACATTTGAAGGTTTTTCTTCTCCCATCTTATAACATACTTGTCAACAATTTTATGCACATCTCTTTTTTGTCTTATAAGAGAAATGTATTAAAACATAATATTTCTTTTCACTTGAATTGCTTGCAATTATACATGATCTTATTAAAGTGACTTTTAAGAGTAAGTTATTTCAAATATTCTAACTTTTAAACAATTTATCAAATCTATCTTAACTTTTATTTTGTAATATTATTATATATTATACCTTTTGAATATATATATTGATATGTCTCACTATAACATTGTTATCGTTAGGGTTGAAACATTTTGTTAAGGTGCCCTACAAAATTTAGGGATATTTGGACTTTTTTTTAATTTTTAAAATTTCAGCATTTATAAAATTATATAAATAATTTTCTCATGACAATTTTTTCAAATTATTATCAACATTGCATTAGATTATTATTAACACTTATAATAATTTTCATGACAAAATTATAAGTATTAATTTTTTTTATAGAGATAAGAACTCAACACAACTAAGTCCTCTCACTAATTAGAATATATGTCAGTATATATTTTTATAGACCATTATGTCTAATGTTATAAAGTGAAAGTTGAAATATATATGAGATTTTGCTCATATTTTACGATATTTGACATAATTTACCCTTTTTTTATTTTAACCATAAATTTTACTTGAACACATAATTGTTCTCTTTATATAATTCTATCACACAACTCCTTCACATGTCTTTATCATTATAAGAAGTGATATTTAAAACTTCTACATCTTTTACTTCTACTTAAATTTTATGTATTATTTCGCATAATATAACATACATATCATATGACCTTGTGTTTGGCATAAACTCATTTAAATTTATTGTTCTCGCATTAATCGGTGATAAAGTTTGCAAGTGCACGATTATTACTTTTAAATTTTAACCATTTTTGAAAAATACAATAAGAAGTATCACTTTCTTCGTTAGATATTAGGGTATATCTCATCAAATAGACTGGCCATACAAGTGCGATGGCATGCCATACTTGTTCATAATTTCCTAATTTTGGATTACCAATGGAAGCTGCCGAACGATACCAGAGCAAGGCAAACGTTCACCGCTGCCTACGAGTACAGAAAAGCTTGGTGTTGGAGCCACTGCGAGATTGAGAAATTTAGCGATCTGGGTTTGCACAAAATTATTAGTGCTCCCATCGTCGAGCAACACCTGCACGGGTTTGCCAAAAACCAACCCCTGAAATCGCAAGGTAGAGACAGAACAGCAGCCTGCGAGCGCGTTGTAAGAGATGGCGGACTGGACCCGAGAATCCTAGGTTAAGGTCGTGAGTTCAGGATCGGGACCATGGAGGGGCGGTAACAGAGGGGTGTCATCAGTGAGCACCAGTTCGGGTTCTTCTTCCAAAAGGAGCAGCTGAGATTTGGACGGACATTTATGGTCCCATGTATACTTTTCGTCGCAGTGATAGCACAACCCTTTAGATCGCCGTTGAGCAGCCTTCGCCGGCGTTAGCCGTCGGAAAGGAACCTTAGCACCATTGGGGAGCGTGGCCGTTGCCAAAAAGGAAGAGGAGGTAGGGTTCGGGGAAATGGGTTGGGTTTTGGGGGTTAGCAGTAAGGGCTTGGAAAAACCCAAAGTGGGCCGCATGTGGCCCTTTTCCAATGCAATTCGTTGTTCATGTAAGTGGGCTAGAGCCATGGCATCGTCAAGGGTGGTGGGCTTGTGCACTAACACGGAGTGTTTAATGTCAGAGCGAAGGCCAGAGATGAAACAGTGGGTGAGGAATTTGGACGGCAAACATACGGTTTTGGTGGTGACGACCTCGAATTTGGAACGATAGTCACTGACAGAGGGCGTTTGTTGGAGCTTGGCCAAAAGGCCTTCGGGTTCTTCAAGCTCCCTTGGACGGAAACGGCCCAGCAACGATTCCTTGAAAGCTTGCCAACCAGTAAGCTGGTGATTTCGGTGCATCCAATCGAACCAGTCGGAAGCAGCATCATCGAAGTTAAAGGAAGCAATGGTAATACGGTCCTTAGTGGGAATGTGATAAAACTCGAAATACCTATCAGCTTGTATAATCCATCGATCGGGATGTGCACCCGAGAACCTTGTCAACTGAACCGAGGCTGGTTTGTGACGGCCCAATGACGTCACACCAGAAGAATGGGAGCTGCCGGGATCATAATGAGTGTGTGAAGGAGACAGCAATGCAAGCTTATGCAGAACCTCCTTGAGCATGTGATCATGGTGGTCGAAACGGAATTGTTGCTTGTCAACGGTGTCAGCAAGGGTGCCAACGGTGCCGGTGAGGGACTCGACATTCTGACGGAGGGACGAGTGGGCCTCGGAGAGTGCCTTGACAGAATCATCAAGCACACGGAACCTAGTTTGATACTCTGCCATCTTCGCAGAGGCTCAATGAAAGCACCTTTGTTGTGACTCAAATGTGCAGAAAACCAAATAATGGAAACAAATAAGGCCAAATAGTAGTATCGAGTATTTGATTTCTGTAAAAATGGGGAACAAGTTTGGAATTATCAACATACTTTCAAGAGATTCAGTACAAAGCTAGGAGCTAAGAACTGTTAAGAAGCAAATATATTCCTTCTTGCAAAGCTAGGAATCTCTAGAAAACATTTTCCATAGAAAAACTAAGTGCTTGTGTTTGATTCAAACGTGTAATTGTCTCCATATTTCTTGGATTCGTAAGCTACAAGCAGTATGAATTTAAGGTGTAAATAAGTTTAGCCTAATATTTTCTTCTAGATTCCTCTTTAAGGACTCCCTTGGTATGTTTTAATTTTGAAAAGTTCTATGATCATGCTCTATCTAAATGTTACAAACCAGATCACTTAGAGAGGTTTTAAATACTATCATGTCACTTGAACTTTTAGATAGAGTTGTGTAGCACTATTCTTTGATCACATCCCAATTTTCTTAAGGTGGAGCGAGGCTTCAAAGTTAGAGTATGTGGTTCCATTAGAAATTTGTGTAATGGAATTCAAGAAACAGATGATCCAAGCTTTCAACTCCCTATCTACATAAGATGCATTGAGCTAGAATGTTAAGGAATCTAATAAGCTTTCTAATGTGTTAAGTTTCCCTTTGAATGCTAGCCAAAGCATGAAGCCAGCTCAGGGATGAGTTTGATTGTACCATAGCATCTTATACCAAGGTGCCTTAGGGTGTAGAGTATTTAAAAGATTCTTGAAGGAACTATTGCTGGAGTTACCAATTATTGTTTTACTCCAGCGAATACTGTCGTCCATATTATCTAGTTACAATCCTAGAACATGTTTTATATATAAGTTAATTATACAATTACTGTCGTTAAAAAGTATAATTTAGAGTTTAATATTATATTATATTATAATAAAACAAGCAAATCATATTTTAAAATATATCAAAACTTGATATAGTATTTTTCAAATTTAAATTTTTATTTACTATTAAGGCTGAGATAAGAAAAAAAGATAAGTTAAAAAGGAATTAAAACTAAGATAAAAATTAGAACTTTATTTATCTTTATCATATGTAGACAATTTTATATCTACTAGATTAGTTAAGAAAAAAACATAAAAATAGTATAAATGCAATTAATAAATAATATTAATTGTAATTAATAAATATCTTTGTTTTAAAAAATTAGTTATTTATGTATATATACATATATATATATATATATTATCTTTTAACCATTTTTGTACAATCGGACTCCACTATAACTTGATCGATGTGTTTGTTTTTCAGCCACGAAAGAGCTTCTCTTATTGAAATAAGTTCCGCCAGAATTGGATCCAATAAAGCCTCAGAAAAACCCGACAACGCCGCAACAAAACCACCCCCTGAATCTCGTAAAACCACACCAAAACTTGTAGCTTTCTGCTCCTTAAAGATAGCCGCATCGACATTACATTTGAAAAAGCCATCCGGAGGTTGACGCCACCCTAATATAATATCACGCGGTCTATCATCTAGTGCAGTAATCCTCTCAAAGTAACTACGTGCTTCCTGCCATGACGATAAAATTAAGATAAATTAGAGAAGTAAATAAAATTTATATTAAATTAAAGAAACCATGACGATAAAATAAGTTATCTCAATATAAAATATTTAAATATATCTCGGTGAATGTTTACATCATAATTAATAACTTTAAAATCATCATTATCTACTCTATATGATAGCTCTTTCATATATTCTTTATTTTCATTTTTTACAAAACTCTTTCATATATTCTTTATTTTCATTTTTTCTAAAAATAAATGTTAAGTTGAATTGAATATAGTTAGAAGGATTACATATTTAGTGTAAGCAATACATAAGCCAAGTGCAACAATTCTCCAAATAAAGAAGAACAACTTGTAAAGGATATGAGCTATTCAATTTCGCTAGTAGATAGGAAAATCAACTAAGTAGTAATTAGAATAGTTGAGCATGGGAGGGGGTATTTTGGCTAAACTCACAAACCATCTTTAAAAAACTAAAGGAATGTAATGGTAGCTAGAGTTAAGCTAAGTGGGAATAAGCTAGAGTTGGCTCTCTCATAAAACTCGTCATCTCCAAAAGGACCTATTGCTTCTCATTTCCTTACCTTAAAAGAACCTAGATTTCTTTCCTTCCAATTGTAGTATATGGCAGCACTAAAGGAGATCTTAAATTTGATTGATTCCTCTAAACTTTCTTCTTAGACCACCTATCTAAGTACTAATATCAAACTAAGACATAAGAGGCAACAAAGATTGTTAGAGCTTTGAATCCTCTTCTAAATAAAGTCATGAACTCAAATTGAAAAAACAAGTGATTAATAAATTTTGATGCTCTATAAGATAAAAGGCAGGTGAGAGAGATGAGTGAGGGACTACAGATCCTGTCATTTGCTGATAAGTTCTCTCTAATTGCTAGCTACAAAATGAATGAAATTTTTAGAGAAGCCTGTTTAAACCAAACCGACATCTACTAAGGAACCTTGGGGGCATTAGTCCTAGAAAAATATGTACATGATTTATTGGTCAAAGAACTTGAAGGATGCCTTAATTAAGTGAACTTGTCCTACTAGAGGAATTTGGATTATAGGAAAGAGGAAATCCTAAACAATTCCTCCCTATAACGCGGACTGATTTTGGATTTATTCACTTCTAATACTTCTTTAACTATGGAAAATAATTGAGTGTTATGAGCCAGAGGTCCCAAGATACTCCAATCATCTCATAAATATATGTATTCCCCTATCTACTTTTGATCGCTTCCCTTATCTACTATTTAAGCTTTAAAGAAGAAGCATATTCTAATAGGAATTGCATTTCGGAGTGACTGACGAGAAGGTGCGAGTATTTAAGTAATGTGTATAAGCCCATTTAACTAAAACTGTTAGTTAGAGTGATTTGGTTACAGTCTTAAAAAGTTATGAAAACTATAATAAGTGATTTTTTTCTATTTATGATTTTATATAATCTGATTTACCATTAACTAAATACAGATTATTTAATTATTTAATATATTGATTATTAATAAGAACTATAAATAATTTAATTTAATTAACTAAAACTAATTATTAATATGAATTAGACATATTTTAATTTTACTTAATAATTTTATTTAATTTTTGTAATTAAATTAAATAAATTTAATTCAATAATTATTAATAAATATAATTAAATTTAAAATTTCTTTAAAATATATAAATTTTAAATAAATTTTGATCTAATAATCAAAATATATTTAAAATAATATTAATTTATAAATAAAAACTAATTTAAAGTATTTATTTTAATAAAATAAAATGATTTTTATTAATAAATATTATATATGAGATTAAAATAAATTTATTTAATTAAAATTTATTTATCTTTATGTTTTATCTAATATGTAATTATTATTAGTGATAAAAATATAAATACATTGCTATTAATAACTAAACATGTTTTTTTATTTGAAAAAAACAAAACTAAAAACAGGAGGCGAAAACTAAAAATTACAATGAAAAAACAGAAGTAAAACCAAACGGCCCCTAAAGTAGTTGGGACTTTCAACTCCGTACTCAACCAAAAGTCCAGATGCTTATAGCTTAAAGATGGAGATAAAAAGACTATTCTTTAATGCCATTATGGGTAGAATGAATACAAATATAATTTGCTGGAGATAGAAAAACTAGCTATTCTTTAATGCCATTATGGGTAGAATGAATACAAATATAATTTGCTCCTTAATGGCAGGGAATGGTAAGATTGTGAACTGACAGGAGAAGCTTAAAAGTGAAGCCCATGCATTCTTCAAAAGTTCTTTAGGAATAAATGCTCCAACTAGCTTTACGTGCCAATTATTAATGTCCTTTATATCTATTCATATTACTGAGGAAGACAAATTATGGGGGGTCCTATTTAGGAGTCAAAAGTGGAGAGATTAATCTTTGAGATGAATCCTAAAAAGGCCCTAGGTTATGATGAATTTAATGGATGTTTTTATCACAAGGTATAGCCTTGGATAAAGATTCTTGTCACTAAGGCAACAAGGGAGTTCTTTGAGAAAGGAAAGATGCTCAAGGAGATCAATAAGACTTTTATTTGTCTTATCCCCAAGACCCTTAATCCAAGTACCTTTAATAAATTTAGACCTATCTCTTGTTGCGATTTCCTTTACAAAGCCATATGTAAAATCTTAACATTAAGACTGGAAAAAGCTATCAAGCCTAGAATCATTGTAACACGGAGTGCAATCATTGAAGGTAGATTGTTAAGGGAAAATTGTATGTTGAATAATTTCACCATTAAAGTAGATTTTCGTAAGACATATGACATAATAAAGTTAGGAGTTTATTCTTAACCTATAGAAAGTGTTTAAATTTCTTTAAAAAAATTAGGAAATGGATATAATCACGCATCATAACTACCTCGTTCAGTGTACTTATAAATGGTAACCAACTAAGATATTTAAGGGGCAAAAGGACTAAGAAAAGGAGAACCCTTGTCTATTTACTTATTTATTCTATGCATGGAGTAACAAGGTTGTTTAAACATAACAACTCCATAAATCACAACTTCAAATTTTATAGTAAATGTAAGAAGTTGGAAATTATGGATATAGAGCTTCATACTATATAGGTTGGTTTGCATCAATCACTAAAATACAGGTCAAGAGCACCCCTTTTATATATCTTAAATTACTAATATCCATAAGGAAACTACAATTTAGGGATTGCTTACCCTTTTTAGAGAAAGTTCAAAAAAGATTGGATAATTTGTATAATAAGTCACTATCTTATGCAGGTAGAGTTCGATTGATGAAATAAATACTATGTTCCCTCTGCATTGGTCATCGCATATGATCTTGATTAAAGAGCTATCCAAAGTAATGGAAAGTCTATTGAGGAGATTCATATGGGTAGGTAGTTAAACTAGAAACTACAATGCCAAAGCAGCTTGGATGAAGTTTGTAGACAAAAGGGAAGAAGGATGGGAAGGAATTACTCCCTTGAATCTTAGTAATTGAGTGTTCATAACCAAGAGATTGCAGAGGTTGATGGAATGCAAGGAATCAATCTAGGTCAGGTGAGTTCATATGCTCTTCATGAGCGGTAAAAGTATATGAGAGATCAATAATAAGCCTTTTTGCTTATAGTTTATAGGCCAATTGCTCAAGTTAAGGAATAAGTTAGCTAATAGTTTCAAATTCTTGGTAAGAAATGGGGAGAATGCTTCCCTATTCTTTAATAATGAGAGTATAATATGGATATTTTGCAATACTCAATATATGACCAATCTTTTAAAGAGATTCCTTATCAACTCAAAAGTTAATACATGTAGCATAGAGAGCCAAATGAGAAACTGTTTGAAAGCACTTGGATGCATTCTACCAAGCCATAAATTATGCATAATGACTCCAGATAAGTATGTTTGAAAAGAACACCATTCAAGTAGCTTTACAAACAAATCATATAAAGATGTACTTAGAATGAGGGGTCAAAAACTACAATGGATTGGGATGATCTAGAATAAGAATCAACTTCCTAAGGTTGCCTCTATAATATGGCTAGTTGTTAAGAAAAGACTTGGCACTACAGACATGTTAAAATACCTTAATTTGACCAATAGATGCTATCTTTAAAAAGGAGACTATGAATTTGTGGTCCATTTATTCTTTTGTTATAAGTTCTCGAGTGATATGGAGATAAGTATTGGAGTATTGTTAGTTTGACAAGAACCAACTAACCTGTTTTGAATTTATAGATTGGCTATGCTTCTTGAGGAATGCATATAAAGAGGGCATGATCATGTATACATTAGCATTTTATCTTTATTTCTACAAAATATAGAAAGAAAGGAACGATAGGTGTTTCAAAAGATTAGATACAGAAACCAAACAGGTGGTAGCTAAATTAGAACAGTAGATTAGAGAACAATTAATGATAAGTACGATTGTTAGAGGCTGTAATATGAGAATTGTTAAATTTTGGAGTATTAATTCCTTCACCATAAAGCTATGGGAAGAGCAAGGGAGAGATCTTGGTGAGGCCAGTTTTGGGTAAGAGAGATAAGAATTAACATTTTATATAGACAATTCATTTTTCTAATATTAGATTAAAATATAGTTAAGTGGTGAAAAAAATAGTCTAAGATTGCTCATACTAGATCATACATATGATAACCATTTTGCGAGAATAAATCCCAAAAGATGATAGGAAAAATGAGAATAGAGGAACACTTACAATAGATCATCATAAGCACCAAAAAAAACTCCTCCGTAGAGTAGACGCTTGAAAATTCCTTGTGAAGTAGGCGGATCCTTGCCATGTCTTGGACAACAACTGATGAAAATAGCAAACTCAGTGAATCTAGCAACATCTTATGTTTGGTGAGACATACAACTGGGAAGGACTAAAGAGGTGTTTGGCAAACAACTTATCAGTTGTTTTTTAGTTTATTGACTAAAAGTTAGCTTTTTGACCATCTTAAAAAGCTATTGATGTGTTTGGTGAATGACTTATTGGTTAACTTCTTTAACCCTAATAAGCTGATTTCTAAAAGCTTCATAAGACGAGCTTTTGGAGTTAGCTGTTTGCCTAACGACAGTATTACCCTCCACTTTACTCTCTACTTTTGCTCTATGTATTTTCAAAGTTGGTTTTTTTTATCGTACAATTATTTCGTGAAATTTGGAAAAAATAATATAGGGGTTAATTAAACTTTTTAATGTTCATTTAATTTTATAATATTAGTTTATATTTAAAAATACCATAATATTAAGATTTTGAACATAAAGAGTCACAGCAAATTAATATTTTTAGTATGTAACTACTATATATCGTATCTGTGTCATACTATAATTATAGATATTTTAATTTATTAAATAATAAAATCCATATATATAATATGAAAATACTAATATGATGTAGCTCGTTGCATCATTTATAATATTAATAGAGAATTTAACGTTGGATCATCATCATCATCATCATCATCATTATTATGTTTTTTATTAAAGTTATAAACTTAATTTTTGTACAATTAAATATCTATATCTAAATTCTTATAAGAATATTTAACGAAATACTAAGAAATATAATATTCATGCCCTTATAATTTATTTAATCATACCCTTATAAGTTATTTTACACATCAATAACTAAAACTAAATAGCTAGTTTTAGTAACCATTTTAAATAAATAACTGATGTTATCTGGTAATCAAATCAGTTGATATAATCAACTATCAATTAATCACTAATAAAATCAGCTAACAACTAATGCAATCTATTGCTTACTAAAAAGGACAAAAGTTTTGAGACGGAGAAGAAGCCAACTCATCCTAGTACTCAACATGCAAACTGCATGGTGAACACGTAGATATAAGGTGACTAGATATTAACGGTCAATTTTGGGCTTTAATCTTTAGTAAAACAGTTGCACCTTGCCTCTTGCCCAAGAAAAAAAAACCCCCACTTGCACCCGTTGTCTTAATTAAGTCCAATCTCTTAAATTCTGCGTTATGAACTTTGTACGATACATTTTCATTATTTTTCATGTGGATTCACAATATATACAAAATTATTGAAACTTAAATATATTAAATAAAGCATAATTATTTGATATAGAATTAATATCTTTCATAGTCATTATGAAATTATTAAAATTTATAAAAATATTATACTTACTAATTTGATACAAATTCGTTATTAAAATGTAAATAAAAGCATACTATTAAAAATAATATAATACTTACAGATCATATAATTAATTTATCAATTTAAATAAAACATAAATTATTTAAATAAAACTAAGAAAAGGTGTAACCACCAAATTTAATTATAGCAATTATTAAAAAAATATATGACTCATAATTAGTAAATATTGATAATTAATAATATCATAAATAATAATAAAAAGTAGTTCTTATTTTAAAGTGATAGCAGTTAATCACGTAATTGGCCCTAATTCATTATTCATAAGTGTATCGTTTATGGGGGCCAAGCAATGCTCTAGAACTCATAAAATTCAGGAGATTTCCATTTAGGACGGACAGATCATCTACATATGATTTCCATTAGCGTAAAGGATAAAACAAAAATTGTGATCGTCATGAAAAGGTGAAGGAAAGGAAAACGACACAAACCTCTCAGCGACGCAATGCGTTGAGTGACTACTGTTAGGATATTTTTTTTTTGGATACCAAAGCAGCAGGCCGTAGAAGCTGTCTTCTGTTTAATTTTATAGTGTCTTATTCTGTCAAATAAATCTTAACTATTTATTTATATCCTGCAAAAATAAACGTAAAATTTGACACCTTAAAACTAAATCTGTTTCCACGTAAGCAAACCAGCCAAACCACGATGTACTAAGAATCCACCAACTCGATCCCAATTCTAGCAACGAGAACAGTAAAGACAAAACCACCATGACGCTTAACGTAATGTTCTCGGAAGAAATCAAGTCCAATTCCACACACTATACAACAACACTGATCTTGTACTCATCGCCATCCTCTCCCATTTAATTATATACCCTTTTTTTTAAAACAACCTGCAAAGTTCCGCTACCTATCTATTTCCAATAATGTCAGCCAACGATGACTATGATCTAAATTCCAAAATCCTCGTTGTCTTACTTGGTATTGGATTAGCGACCATGATGGTCACATTCTACCACTGTATAATTCTGGGTCGCAACCGTTACAGGACAGGGACCGTCGTGCCGCCGGCGCCGCCAAGACGACGTGACGATCATATTGTGGAAATACCGAGCAGCATGGAGATATGGACGACTCAGCTTATTCCGGCGTATAAGTACCGGAAGGGTATGAACCTGATCGGAGACTATGGTGGCACATGTTCGATTTGTTTAGGTGAGTTCGAGGAGGGTGAAGAATTACGCACCTTGCCGGAGTGTTTACACTCGTATCATATGTCATGCATTGACATGTGGCTACACTCGCACTCTAATTGTCCCATTTGTCGTACCGATACCCTTTCAACTTCACAAAGTTTGTCGCAGATACTTGAGTTAGATTCTCAACAGCAGGGATCGGAGATGTACCGCGATATGGGTGGGTTACAGAGCATTATTATACATTCTCGGACGATGTGATGGAGAAGTATCCGAAATGGAATTTGTATCGTCTCTTTCAAGCAATTTTATAGCCTTCAGAGTTTGCGGTGGTGTGTTTTCTTCTATAGGTATTTTACTCGAGAAATAGTAGGATAGTATACATGAGGTATGCGTATTCAGTTTCACCTTCGCAAGCTACTCCCCAGAGAGTCTCCAAATTTTACGTACACGTTTCACTAAATTTCTGGTAAACATAGGAAGAGAGATGAAAGATTTTGTTAAAAACAACAAATCGAGCGTTGAAGTTAATGATGCTAAGCGAATTAAATGCTCTTATTCCCAAGGTTTAGTACAGTGTATATCATAAAAATTATTTATTCAAATACATGATAATTTAGTATTTAAAATGACCATAAAAACTATCAAATTAATGTATTAAACATTAACATAATCCTGCACACAAATGAAAAGTTTTTCCTAATTTCTCATAGAATACAGTAACTTGCGTTTGGCTGGTCCATTGTATATGCTAAATATAAAGAGTCTACCTAAGAAATTGGATTTCAAGGTTTGTCATCTTCAAGCAGGATTTAGAAGGAATGTCCCAAGTAGCAAAGTCTTATGGTGTGTAGGTTTACATTGTACAAGTCAATGGTTCATTGTAATTGCATGATGGAATGTGGTCTTTGTCAATCCGGAGACGTTTCAAGGAGTTGGAAACATTCTTGGTCTATTTTAGTTTTTATTGGGTCGAAATATTTTTGGGCCTTTTAACGGAGTAACTTAATTTTACTTGGGTAAAAGATAACCCTAGAAACGGAATTCAAGTCCATCTGGGGTGTATAACATTTAATGGACCTGTCTTAGTGATAACACTATGTTGGGTTTATGGTAGATTTTAATCCGATTGAACATATTCCTAAAACCATGTTTTTTATAAAAAAAATTGAATTATTAGAAATAAGATGTTACGAAAAACGTTTGGAGAAGAGAGTCTCCTATAACCAAACAATATCGTTAAGACAAACACCCTAGGAGTACTAATACGGCAACACATACAGACCCTCCAATAGGAAGCCAAAATGACATCACATAGGTTAAAACAACAACGTAAAAAGAACAAAGAATAGTTCGGATATGAATGAGATGAAGCCTTACCCAATTAGGGTTAGGCGATCAAAGAGAACCAGAGTTAATTATCATCGCAGTTCACTATCAAGGCAAGAGATATTTATCTAGGTGCAACTCTTCTTCTTCCAACCTCCATTAATCAATGTTTATGTTTGTTAGGACAAGATTAAAGTTTGAGGAACCCACTAATGGTCTACATGCAGTGTCAGGCTACTCAGTCTAGTAACTGCTAAAGCTCCTACTATATCTCTAGCTTTTATCCTACCCAGTCTTGTTCTATTTCCCAACAATAATTTGTTTCTTGACTCTCTGAAAAAGTGTGTGTATTATTGCTTCCTTGGAATGTTCCTTATTTTGTAACTTCCTTTGATTTCTTTCTTGCCATAGCTCTTGTGTTGTTAAGGCTAGAATCAACACGTTCCTCTTGTAAAGTGGAGAGGAAGCTTGTTCAACAAAAAGGGTATTGATTAGATCTATAAGTAGATTAAAGGGATCAGACCATGAGAAATGTTCTCTGACTTCTTTACATAAACTGCATGTTGCATCCAAATTTATCAAGAATGGTAATCTGTCTATAATTGCAATCTGGTTCTCAACGATTAGCCATAATAGGAAGGCATTACTAGGTCGAAGAAATTTGTTCCAAATGATTGTAGACCAGGGAACAACTTGTTTATCATTATAAAACCATTTCCTATAGAGTCCATCTATAAATCTCTCAATAGGAATTCCAAGCCAAATATAATTGTCCTAGGTGTTAGAATCAGAAAATAAGGAGGTTTTAGCTGTTGAACTTTTATAGCAAAGTGTACCTACTCGTTATAGTTTATAAGAACAACAACCTTAGCCTTGTAATCAACCCCTAAAAATGCTATTACCGCATTGGAGTTATGAGAAAGGGGTCCATAACTAGTCCAGTTGTCATGCCATAAGAAGGTGTCCTTTTCATTCCTAATTTTACAGCAAGCCTCATTTGCTACTTCATCTCTTTTCTTTAAATTTTAGTTAAGGAACCAAGAGACGGATGATCTAGGTGAAAGTGACCACAGGTTTTTCCCTTTCGAAAAATAGTTGTGGAGCCATCTCATCCATAGAGAATGCTTGTCTTGAAGCACTCTCTAAATTATTTTAATAAGAAAGATATTGTTGGCAACTTTTATAGAGGTGATCCCTAACCCTCCCTTCTCCTTGGGTTTACACACATCTGTCCATACGACCTTAGGATAACCCAAATTTTCATTTACTTTGCCCTATAAAAAGTCTCTCATCATTTTCTCTACTGATTTGATCAATTTCTTAGGTAAAGGAAAATGTGTTCTCCAATATAAATGGAGGGAGCATAAGACAGATTTAAGAAGTTGAACTTTACCTCCAAATGAAAGAAATCTATCGGACCATTTGTTGATTCTCCTTTATGTTCTTTCAATTAGACGAAGGCATTCATTGAAGGATAGCCTTCTGGTAGTAATAGGCAAACCCAGATAATACAAAGGCAGCATTTTCCTATTCATACCAGTTAACGAGAAAATAGTATCTAGGAGAGATTTTGTTGTTGATGAGAGAATAAAATGACTTTCATTAAGATTTACCCTAATCCCAAACATGCCAAAAAACTTAGTGAGAGTATCTATTAATAGCTTAACAAATTCAGGGTGAGTTTTAGAGAAGAGAATTAGGTCATCTGTGAAACAGAGATGAGTAAGAGAAACTCTTTTACATTTAAAGTGATACTTGAATTTGGGATTATGAGAGGCT
>JANKOE010000206.1:27588070-27606268 GCA_026284465.1 Erythroxylum citrifolium | reverse complement strand
CATCTGTGAAACAGAGATGAGTAAGAGAAACTCTTTTACATTTAAAGTGATACTTGAATTTGGGATTATGAGAGGCTCTAGTCTTGAGCAATTGGGATAACACTTCCATACACAAAATAAATAGATATGGAGACAAAAGATCTCCTTGTCTAATACCTCTCTTCTCCTTAATAAGTCTAGAAGGGGTGCCATTAATCAAGGTGCAATAAGTTGTGGTGGATACACAAGTCTTAATCCAATTGATAAAAATATCGGGAAAATTGAAATCCTTAAGTGCTTTGAAGAGGAAACGCCAACTAATGCGATCAAAAGCTTTATTAAAATCAATCTTAATAACATAATTCAAAAGGGGAGTTCCTTCTGGTATAGCCTTTTAGGAGTTCCTGGGCAATAAGAATGTTATCACAAATGCTTATGTGCTTTATAAAGGCATTTTGATTCTCATTGATAATGAGATTAATAACCCCCTTCAATCTATTGGCTAAGATTTTAGCCATAATTTTGTAGAAGAAGTTTGTACATGCAATTAGCCTAAAATCACTAAAAGTAGAGGGGTTAGATATTTCAGGAATTAAACAAAGACAAGTTTTATTAAATTCCTTTAGGATGAACCCTTTGTCAAAGAACTCATGAATAGCTTCTCTAACCATATGACCAATAAAAGACCAGGTCTTTTACAAGAAGAAACCATTTAGCCCACCAGGACTAGGGGCTTTCATCTCATTCATAGCAAAGATAGTAACATTGATGTCATCATTAGAGACAGGTTTCACCAACTCCTGAGAAGCTTCTTGAGAGATTCTATTGGTAATAATAGCTTGAAAAGAATCCATAATGGTGGTAGAAGAGTTTAGATCTGATCCTAGGAGCCCCCTGTAGAAATTGACAACCTCCTCTAAAATCTCAATTGATCAATTAGGATTCTCCCATCTGTAATAGTAATAGAACATATTTTATTGGCATTTCTCCTATCTGATAAGGAATTGAAAAAGAACTTAGAAGCTATGTCCCCCTCCTTAAGCCAACTAATTCGAGACCTTTGTTGGATCAGAGAAGAATTTTTTGAACAACGTTTAGGAAGATTTCTAGCTCCAATTTTTCCTTTAAAATAAGAGCATAATTTTTGGCGTTATGCAAACAGTAAAGATTGGGTTGCTACTAATCTTTCCTTAGTAGCATCAATCACAGCTTGAGTGCTTGGTGAATGAGATGATTTCAGCTTCTTCAATTATGCTTTGATGTCTTTAAGTTTTTATAACAACTGAATTGCCTAGAGCTAGAGACTTGGATAGATAATCCCTTTTGAAGAGCATCATTGAACCCGTCAACTTTGACTAGGTAGTTATCAAATCTAAAGGAATGAAAAGTGGAAGATTTCTGAAAAAAGCCCATCAATCAAAATTGGAGTATAATATAAAAAGAGAGGGTCCAAGAAAGTAGCATTATTGTTGGCAAATTGAAAGAGACAATCCCTATTGACTGGTGCTCTATCTAATTTTTTCCGAATATACCAATCAGTCTGTTGTTTGTTGCTCCAATTAAAGAAATACCCTTCTTGTTTAAGACTAATAACACCCAAATGATCTGCATAGTGCTTTAGATCATCATTTTAATTCCTTATACTGTAATTCCCTCCACTTCTGATCGATAAAGAGTAGAATTAAAATCACTTGTTATGATCTAGGGACCTAAAAAATTATATTGGTTGTTCCTCCATGAGCACCATAGACTATTCCTTTGGAAACTTGTATTAAAACCATAGACAAAAGAAGAGTGAAATGTAACTCCTTCCAATAAGAAGTGAATATTGAGATGCATCATCTGCTCATTAGAGAACTTGTCCTCCACTTTCACAAAACTCTCATTATAACCAATAACAATTCTGCCATAGTGATGGTGCTAATGGTTGGAGAGAAAAGTCCAATAAGGACCCAAAATGTTCATCTTATTTATATTCTTAGATCTTATTTTGGTTTCAAGTAAAACTACAATAAGGGGCTTAATCCTCCAGGAAAAAATCCCTCAAAGGATACAACTTTTTCAGGCTATTAATACCACATACATCCAAAATTAAAAATGTCATATTGGTAAAATTTTACCTTTGGCACCTTTCCTCTATCCACTTCTCAAAGTTTTCTCACTAATTCCATTTTAAAAGTCTTCCAATTTAGTATCTCCATTATCCAAACATGGGGGATTATTAGAAGAATTAGTAGAAGAGGATATGGCTTCTACTCTATTTAAAGAGTCCATTCGACACACAGGGCGTTGTATAGGAGCTTCTGATAAGATTGGGACATCTTGCTCTTAGTTAGTCACCTCTCTAGTAATTAACAGATTGCCTTCAGTACCAAAGAAATTATGATTAGCAACATTAGTCTTAAAAATATCGTGATTGCCTATGCCTCCTTCAGCCAACATGTTTGGCTATAGAATGGATTCGTTGACATTCCCTTAATTGGACAAAACTTCCTCAGGTTTTTTTCATTCTTCCGGACTAATTTGTTTGCCTATTTTTAGACTCACCGTAAGCTTAGCCCAAATTGCACTATTTTGAGTTTTTGCTGCCTTTTTTTTTACCAAATCATATTAGAACCTTTTTTAATGTTTATAAAAAATTTCATACGCCTAGAAATAAATGAAATATGATTTACCATATGTGAATTGGGTGATTAAATATTGGAATTTAAGATTGAGCATAATGTATGCTAAAGAAAATTTACATATACATAGATAATTTGTATGCATATTTATGGCTTATATATGGGTAGTATGACTATAGAAGTTCACTTACTAATTTTATGAAGATAATTAAGTGCAATTTAACATGTTTTGGTACTTAAATGAGGTATAGGAATTTATATACTGGAATTATGTGAATGTACCTTGAAAAACACAACTGAACAAAATATATACAAAATAAATCATACGAGTACTTGTTCTTTGAATACTACCCTAATGGATGACTTGTATGTATGAACTTAAAAACAGATTATATATTTTTAAATGAATATCATGTGATTTGTCAATATATTAAATATGAAATTGGCAAGTGATTAAAGGAAATGTTACAGTACCTGCTTCATTGTCATGGTGATAGATAGATAGGCATACCTATCGGGTTACAATATAGCTGCTACAGTTTGACACCATTGGTGTCTTCATTTCTAGACCATAGTGTATCCACAGTTCGATACCTCCGGGTATCCACAGTTTGATGCCTTCGGGTATCTATAGTTTGATGCTTTTAGGTATCCACAGTTTGATATCTTGGAATATCCACAACCCTCGTTATCCATACCCACAAGAATGTGCAGGCCTAACATAGAAATGAAATTAAACAATTATAAGTAAGAGCTACATCATGGCAACATGAATAATTTGTACTAATGAGCTTTGGAAATCAATATTTGGATTATAAAAGTGAATTTATAGAATATGGTTGAAGTATATTTGCATTATTTCCTTTGCTTAATTATCATCCTTGTTTAAACGAGTTTATGATATTCATGAAAGTGTATGTGCTTGGCAGATAATTGTTATAAGTGGTCATCCAAATTAAGTGTTTTGCCCACTAAGCTTTCAAGCTTAGCACGGGTGGTAGTAACTTCTCTACAATAGGTTAGTTCTATCAGCTAGTTGAAGCAGCTATCAGAGTAGAAAAGCAAGAGATAACCAAAAGAGAAACGACACAAAGCAGGAATTTCTCTAAAGGTGACTCATCTTTGAGTAAAAGGACCCGAGACTTATAGGATGCGTCCCTAGCAGAGTCAGTCTATAGCCCAACCACTAGAGGAAGCGTCAGGGGCAGTCCACAACATTTAATACTGGTAGAGGTTTTTTAGTTAAATAAAAAGATGGGATACAAGAGTGTCCGCACTATACCACGAGATATCGAGGAACACACGGGTGGTTGACTGGCGCCTATTTTAGATATAGAGGTACAAATCATCTAATGGTTAATTATCCATTAGGCTCAGGATAGAGGAGAGCACCGCAGGGGAGCAGAGGGGCATTTAATGCACCCATTGCATCTAGAGGATGAGGTAGAAGCAGAGGTGGACCAGGCCAGCCTAAGGCCACTCTAAGTATAGTATTTGAGTTCGTTGATCGTCCTGAGGCAACAGCTAGTCTAGCATGGGCATATACTATGAAGGCTTATAAGGAACAGGACACCCAAGAAGTTATAGTTGGTATTTTCTCTCTCTTTGATCTTGATATGCATGCACTAATAGATTGTGATTTCACTCATTCATACATTTGCAATGGGGGAGAGTGTGATAGGATGTTATCATTAGACCGACTAGCCTATGATATACATGTGACTAGTCCATTGGGCCATAATGTATATTTGAATAGAGTGTATTGAGATTGCCTTATTATGATACATGAGAAACAATTTGCTGCTGACTTGATAGAATTACCCTTCCATGAATTTGATCTTAAGCATTTAACATCATGCTTTAATTTTCAATTCAAACCTTAGATATCACTCTAGGTATTTTATTTTAAGCCCTAGGTAAAATTAAAAAAAAGGTGTTTATCTATATGGTTTCATTTTATAAAATGTTCATTTTTCTTCCAAAGATTTTATTTCAAAACCCACATCCAATGTCATTCCTTTTGAACTCTCCATCTTCAAAAAAACCTTTTAGAGATCTTGATAATTGTTTAGGCTAATAGAATGGGGAATAACACCTTATCCCTTACAATTAACCATTAAACTATTTTTCTGTTTAGGATTAGTTCCTTTCTTTAGGGTTTTCTATATTTTCCCTTTCTACTTATAGTGTGCTCGACGCATTAAAGATAATAGGGGTTAGTAGCTCTAATTGAAGTTTGATGAGAGCACGAGTAGCCAAACACAAGATCTATTATATAAAGGTTTATGCTGGTTACAAGGGCTAGTTAGAGAAGATTTGGAAGCTTAAGATTCATATTTGACTAAACATGATCTTAGATATAACTATGTCCTAGCATGTGCTGCTCTCTATAGACATAATAAAATTTGATACATACTCACATACACACTTATCCTAGATGGTTAACTTCCCAAGATGTAGGAGTTAAAGCTCTAGTAAAGAACATGACCTAATACATGATTGTGTACTAGCCTGTGTAACTCTAGAAAGGTAAGTTGTGAATACACAATCTTGAAAATAGTTTTGTTTTAGACCATATTCACTAACACTAAAGTTTCTACAAAGAAAACAATCATGCCTATCATTGAAACTATACTATTTTTTAGTATTTAAGGAGAGTTTCTACATAGTTGTAGTTATTTTTTGATATCTTTTTTATTAAGAGTCATGAGTACTTTTTTTTAGTTAAACTTTGAACTTATCAAAGAATTCTTTCTTTGTGGCATTCCAAATACTTAACGAATTCAGTTATTGATTATATATAATCAATGATTTGTATCTGATTTAATATTTATAGTGTTATTCAAACTTGATCATAAGTTCTCAAAGATTTTATTCTTAGTCGTGTGGTTATCCTTTTGTATTTATATCATTTAAATTATTATATTTCTTTACTATAATTTATATTTTATTATTTTCATCTTATAACATCTTCTTTTGCCCTTAAATTTGAATCTAAAATGAAAACTTCCTTCATCATCTCGTTTAGGGATTGGCTATCTCTTCTCAATGTTTCGAGGACTCTCTTTGTCTAATGCCCATGTTTTATACCTTACACACCTAATTGTTCAAAAACCCCATAATTTTACATTATTGGTTGATCAAACTTATGTACTTATGATTAAAAAAAGGAAGTTGTCTAAGTATAGTTGCATTAAGAAATTTTTTCAAATGATATTTTTATTCAATTACATGTATGTATGTATGTATGTATGTATGTATACGTATGTATAGGAAAGTATACTAGTCTCACACACATATATTGGTATGTTTAGATTTTTAACATAGGCATGTACATGCAAAGATAAAATAATAATAAATAATAAATAAGAATTGCTACACTTTTATAGGAAATCTTGTATTTATAATAAAAGTGTAAAATATAACCTTCCACACAAATACATGCACATGAAATACAAAATGGTAACAATTAGGAATGTTATGCTTTTTTAAGATATTTTGCATTTATAACAATAGTTGTAGCACGTAGCCTTTCAACAATATATACAAATTATATACCTATCAATATAAACTACATTTATTATTTATGGTTGGTAAAAGGGACAAGTTGAATCAAAAATGTTTGCACAAAAAATCAACCTAGTTCCAAATCTTCTATGGCATTTAAAAAGAAATCCAATATTGTAAAAATATTCTATTTAAATCCTAAATTTATATAATTGTAGATTTTGGTCTAGGTTCTGTCAAATGTTAACAACTTAATATTTTTTATTATTTTTCTCAGGTCCCTTTATGTCAACTAGACATCCCAGCTGATAAAAGGATACAATAACATTGTCCTTATCCGATGATTAGGATTTAGGATTAGTTCTCCTTAATTAAGAACAACAAATCTTTTTCTAAACAGAAGAAACCAAAACACCAATAATAGTAAAAGGTAGAAGGTCCAAAGCATAAATCAACAAAGTGATGTCATCAACCCTAGAAATGGGTAACATGGAAAAATGCACAAGTTATCAATTCCAAAATTATTAGGTTATAGAGATGATAGAAAATACAATATAACAACACCCATAAGTGAAATGTTGATTATTTCCTAATAAGTTCAATCGCCTTATGATACCCTTGAAACTATTTGGGATTCGTTAACGGCAATCACCACTAGAAACAAATAATTAAAGAGATTATACTAATCCAACCATACAAGTTAAGTTCATTCACTTCCTTGTAATCTTGCAAACTCTTCGGTGAGTAAACATTTCTAAGAACAAAACCGTCATTGCTAATCAAAGAACCCTACAAGCTTTGAAAATTAAAGGACACTTTAGTGATGGCAATAACAGAACAACCAAGAATGATGGAGAGAACAGAGACCCAAACTTTTAATGGCTAAGTGTCCCTAATAAATGCATGTATTTAGGGATTTAGAGATTGGAGATAATCTATAAATATAAATCATTAGGTAAGGGACAATGTTAGAAGATCTTGTTTACTAGTTTAGATGTCCAACTGGCATCCTGATTTAGTGGCATCCAAAAAAAATAAATGAAGTTGTCCAAATTTGACGGAACTTAGAAGGGATTCTGTCAATTTGAAATTCAAGTATAACATTTTTATAACGTTAAGGAGTTCTTCTCAACGGTAACAGAAGTTTATGTCTAAACTAATAAATTTTTGCGTAAATGAACTATTCCTTTTTCCTTTTTAATTTTAAAAATTAGTCTTTTTAAAATCAATAGAAATTTGATTATATTTTTCATAGGACAAGAAGTAGAATTGAGTAGCAAAGAATACTAGTTTATTAGTATGTCACGATAATTATAAATTTTCAAGTCTTTTCATATGCCTCCTATTTTGTAAAACACAAAAGTTTGATAGAAGAAGATTGCATTAACCCTTTGATTAATTATTGATGAAACTTGTTTTGTGCCATAACCATCTTTAATCATTATTTTTGGTTTATATGAAAAAGTTGATATATTTTTATGATGATGGTTGCTTGTTTGAAAGTATTACTAGCATATAATTTCTAAAAAAAAGTTTTACTAGCATATATAAAAATAACATGTATTGATAAGAAGATTATTTAGCATTAATCTTTATTAAGGCATAATCAAGATTAGGCCAACAAAAATTTAATTATTAAAATATTTAGGTTATTATGTTACAAAACATAATAAGCTAAATATTTTAATCATTGACTTTGCTTTATATGACAAAGTTGACATTTTTTATAACGATGGTTGGTTGGTTAAAAGTATATAAAAATAACACGATTTATGTGTATTGGCTAGAAGATTACGATTACTCTTTATAAAGGAATAATCAAGATTAGACCGATATAAATTTACTTTCCTATAAAAAGGATTATGTTCTTATTATTCTTCTCAATAAATATTATTTATTTAAACATAGAGGTTATTGTGTCAATAAATCATTTTTAACAATACATGTAATTTTATTATTTCAAATCAAGTCACTAATTCTAGAAGTGTTCTAGTATATAAACAATAATAATGGTAACACAATAACCTGAATGTTTTAAGAAAATGATATTCAATAGGTAGGATAATTTTACGTGCTTCTTTTATAAGAATTTAAATTTTTATTGACCTAATCTTGATGATGTTTAATAAATAGGAATGATAAATAAGCTATTCTTCTGCAACTAAATTAACACAAAACATGAAGTTTATATATCACTACAAGAATTTTCTAGTTTACCGACGAAAAACGCTTATATTCTGTCAACAAAATAATTTCCTGACAGAATAAAATGACAAACAGAGACATCGTTAATACGACCGTAGGTAAATTTAACGACGGAAAAATTATGTATCCAACAGTAAATTTATCGACGGACAGACATAACTGTCGATAAAATTTACCGACGGAATGATAAAACTGTCAGTACATCAATAATCATCATTAAAACATTAACTTTGTTGAACAAAGAGAAATCAATGATTAAAGATGAATAACTCGAAGCAAATTTTACCAATAAGAAATCCTTCTTTGTTAAAGGAGAAATGTAATCTTTCTCTATCAAAATTTTGCACTTAGTAGGAGGTGTATATAAAAGCTTAAAAATTGATAAAAATGGTGTCATAATACAAATTGGCAAACCTTTCTTCTTTGTTACACATTTTCCTTTTTTTGTCTTACAAAAAAATATTATTATCACATTTATTTTAGAGTAAAAGGTATAGACTTTCCATATATTTTAAGAAACTTTAGAAAAACTTCTTAATCTTTAAAATTTTTTAAAATTCCTTTTTATTGTTAGATTTTCATTAAAAAAAACTTTTTATTAGATTTTGGTTCAAAAATAATAACAAAAGATATGTGATATAAATATCTTATGTGAACTAATCAAATATAATTGACGTGGTAATTCAACTTAATTATTAAACCTGACTATTAGTTTAGTTTGAATTTAAGAGCAAGATTAAATTTTCATATACGTAACATTTGATTGGTTCATTTGTGATATTCATACTGTATGTATTTTGCCATTGTTTTTAAATTGAAATTTAAGAGAAGGAGATTTTCTAAAGAGTAAAAATCACAAAACAATTTCCCAATAATTTAAATATTAAAGTTTTTCTAAAATTTCTTAAACCAAAAAAGAGTTTCATGTATTTTATCATTTATTATAAATTAAAAGACCTTTACTAAAGTTAAAGTAATAGTTATAAGTTCTGTTGGTAGGTATGTACTGTTTATATTGTTGGTCGGCTATGTGTTATACATATTATTATAAATGAAAAGTTTTCTTAAAAGTGTAACAATTCTTATTGGTGTGGATTGCGATCCACCATGAAGGTATTGTCCTCTTTGGCCACCAGATCCTTTAGTGAACCCCCTATCTCCTCTTGGGGGTATGCGGGAGTCGAACTTGTGACCTCAAAGATTTGGTGGATTGCGATTCACGCCTCTCACTGGCGGTCAAAGAGGACAATACCTTCAGGGTAGATCGCAATCCACACCACTTATTATTATGTAGAACTATTACTTTATTATTACTACTTTTACAATTTGTGCGCACGTATCTATATTCAAAATCTAAACATATACTAATCTTTCTTTCTTTAGTTATTAAATACACATATAAGAGCTTTAGTGTGTATATATTTGTCTTATGGATATAATAGCAAAAAGTTATTTATTCATCCATCCAATACAAATATTTAATAGTTTATCTCTCATTGGAATAAATTTGTGTACATAATAAAATTTATATCTAGACAGTTTAATATATGTGTCAATGCCTCCTCATATAAATACAATATTATAGAATATAAATTTAGAACACACTTACATTACTATGTTTATTAGTTACAAATGTTTATTTAAATATAAATAAATTTATTTATCAATTTATAAAATTATTATGATAATTAGAGCTAGTTTCTTTAATATAAGTAACTCTACATTACATCATCATCATCATCATCATCATTATCATCACGTCTGAAGTTCCACAATGAAGTAGGGTCTGGGGAGGTCTAATAGTACGCAGCCTTATCTCTACATAGTAAAAAGACTGTTTCCAGTAGACCCACATGTAGATGTGACAAATCACAATATAAATTACATATGGATTAAAATCACAATATAAATAGTAAATATACTTTTCAATTTCTAGGAAGCTACTATCTTGATTCTTTCTCTATGGAGCAGAAGGGAACGGGTAACTTGAGTTGATGGCTAGGCTTGAAAATTGGGCTCAGACTTGGCCCAAATTTTGGGCCCAATTGGGCGAGACACCCAACTCAGAAGATATACTTTGGAACCTTTGTATTGAGACACTATATGGCCAAATTCAAAGTAAGATTCACTAATTAGTGTAGTTATTACGGAGACAATTTCATTCTTCTTTAAGAAATGACTTTTTCAAAAAATTTCAACTTTATTTATCATAATTCTAGATCTTTACATCAATTTTATCTCATTTTTAGGAATCCTTCTGAATTATGCGTATAAAGTACAGGATTTCAGTAGGTTATTTCAATTATTTAATAATTTTATTGATTTTTTGTAAGTTTGGTATGAAAGTTTTGATAGACAAAACTACATAGACTCGATTCCGTGATGAACCGGATATGTAGGCGAGTTCAATACGATAAAAGAAGTTAAACTCATCACTACCTCATAAGGGCATTGAGACCATAGCATGATACATCGAACCCGCACGTTTTTTAAAAAAGGATTATAGCCCCTTGCTCCATTAATATGATTTAAAATATTGAAAAAAATTAAAATTAATTTTATGTTGAAACTTACGTCTTCCTGACTAATAATTGCTTCTGGGGGCTTTACAGCTTATATATCATACCACATATTTTGCATCTTTATGACTAAACTTATATTTTATTAATTAATAATTATATATAATATCAGTTTAAATTGATGAACGTTTTGTTAGTTTTCATAACCTTTAATATTATTTTAAAAATTGAACTATAATTTAAATAGTGATTAACTCTAACGCCGCATTATTAATTAATTTAGGGTGGATAAACCATTAACTTAATTGCTATTTTCTTTTTTTGCTTTTTGGACACTAACCTTAGACTTAATTTTTCCTTCTTTTTTTTTCTCCTTCGTGTTTCAAGTCCTAAACCAGTTTTGCAAATGTAGCTGAAGTCTTACGTGGCCTGAGGCTCCCACCTAACCTAAAAGAGATGCATTAGATATACAACCCTTCCATTTAAGCCTAAACAAAATGGTTATGTATTATTATATTTATAACCATGTTCTATCTTAAACCAGGAAAAGGTTAGGTTGACGGGATAGAATCCTCTGTCCAATATTATGGTATTTTATTCTGTCATATAAATTTCAGTCATTTATTTATACGAATTCTGTGTTTATTTATGCTAGACCTACACAGAACTCACATAAATAAATGACTAAAATTGATAAGATAGAATAAAATACCATAAAATTAGTCAAAAGATTCGGACAATAGTTTGACGCCCTAAATAAAAGATAACGTGTTATGATCTCTGCTGGACAGATCTCACAAATCCCATTCTGTTAAAAGTAATATATATCTTTCAAGAGCTTTTTTGTAGAGAGAGCATTATGGGCCAGGATTCCCATAATCAATAACAGAATGATATTCAACAGTCGGATAATTAAGTTTCATAACACAGAAGCTTCCTTGCTGGACCAACAAATTAGCGTGCCCCTTCAATCGTTTCATGTGGGAATTTTCTGATAAATAAAGTATTGAGCATTGATTCTAACCAGCAAACCACGAAATTCTGACCTGTTATGTCTGTGAATTTAATCTCTACATGTATCACTATGACTTCTCAACTCTTACTTGAGAACTTCAACTAATCAATACCTGCCCATTTGAGAACAAGTTGACTAAACTTACATAACGCTTTTGACACAAAAATCTTTCTCATAAATCGTCTTGAACACTATTCTTATTGAGTGGTCACTTATGGGATGTTGGGACCATGCAGTCATAGTCTTGGTCTGCTTCTACAGGCAGCACCTCAATTTTTTGTGCGCTACTCAAGATGGATTCTGAAGTTGCAAATCCGTAGTAATGTCAGACAACTCAGACAATTTGTGGTTTTAAAGAGTAACTGTCCACATGTGGCTCACTTCATGTGGGCTTTTTGTACAAAAAGGCATCATAATCATGTCTCATCATTTGAGAATGTGATTTTCAAAGGTAGCTTTATGGTTGAGTTTCACAGGAGGGTGCCTTTCTTGAAATTGTGATTTTCAGAGAAAGAGAACATGCTCTTGGTAATGCATTTACTAAAGAAATGAGTGACTTAGATGTTTCTCTTTCCTGTCAAAGTTCATCATCTGGAATCTTGTGAAGATTGAGACCAGTCGGTAGCTCTAAACTTCTTTCTTTTATTTTGTTCTTTCAACACTGGGAGTAACTTAGAATCCCATTTAATTTATGGTCACTTGGTTTTAACTACTAGATTTTGTGTTTTGAGAACTCTTTTGTATGATTTAGGGACAAAAATGAAATCTATGAGTCGTGTAGGGCTTGGTTTGAGCATTGTTTTCGGTTGCCTTTTATTGGCTCTTGTTGCTGAGCTTTACTATTTGCTATGGTGGAAGAGAAGGTTTACCAACAGAAAGAATGGAGAAGATTATAGTAATCCAGCAAGAGAGTTGTTTTATATGTTCTGTTTAAAAAAGCCGTCTTCTTTGCGGCAGTCTGAAGCGGTATTCTCCTCGGTAAGAATCACAGATACACTTGTAAATAATGACCAAGAATCTCAGCCCCATGTGAGTACAAGCAAAGATCTATTTGGTAATGATCAGATGGAGGCCGAGCTGATGAGGCTGCAGGATCTATCAGGTCCTCCGAGGTTTCTCTCCACAATTATTGAAGAAACAAAGGAGGATTTGGAGTCTGAAGATGCCAAGTCAAGAGATGATAACAAGAGTGCTCAAGGGTCTAGAAGCTTGAGTGATTTGCTCATCACAGTAGAGACACCATATCTAACCCCTCTTGCTTCACCACCATTCTTGACACCTCCTCTTACTCCTACGGATTGTAGGTATAACCAGCGCGGGTTCAATAACTCTGAAGTTTCTACAATGGCTGGTCAGTTCAACAAGATTAAGACATCTCCACCTCCTAAATTCAAGTTTTTGCAGCTTGCGGAAGAAAAGTTCGATAGAAGAAAACCTTTGGAAGAAGTTCATGAACAGGTCCTAGAGAATTAGGAGTTCGTCCAGTACTACGACAAGTGCGCTAGCACGGATGAGGAAGATGGGCCTTTTATTACCATTTACCACTACTGTCGATAAGTATAAAGAGAGTGAGCATAGTACTTAATCACTACTTCCAACTGCTATACTACCACTCACCGACTCAGTCAGGTGCTTCCTCTTACTGACATTCTGGAAATGGGAGACCTAGCATAGTACGATCAATCTTTGAATAGATCTCTATCTGATCAAGTGACGTGACAAAAGATTTTCTCGCTCCTCTTGTACCGCTTTCCTTTTGATTTTCCTATTTTTTAACAATAGCCAGTTACTGCTCTTCGTTTCATCTTCCTCGTAGCATCGTATCTTGTTAGGCTAGTTTTGCTTATGGTGTTAAGAGGATTAATCAACATTCTGTGCACCATAACATGGAAAGGTGGACATGTGCAAGTAGTGGCTAGTAGGGTTTTTTGTTTTATTCATCGTCCATGCCTGTGCTGGCTAATGCCTGTAATTATTTCTGTTTTTGTAGAAAAAGGTTCTCACGACTAAGACACTTTTCTCAGCGCTTGTTTCTTACTATTCAGTCCTGTGACGCCCCAACATGGGCAAACATTACTGCCATGTGGTAAATCTTGTTCTTTTGTTGCTTGGCATTGGACGGTCTGATCAAAATTTGACAGACTTCATTCAAAGAAGTTGATGGGTGTAGACCGGAGATTTGTAGGAAGCTAAGGTAATGCAAGGGAGTTTAAATCTTTTGTCTAATTTTATCCCATCCGATCCTATCTATTGTCTAAAACGAGGTGATGAGAGTAAGCCGGAGATTTGTAGGAAGCTAAGGTAATGCAAAGGAGTTCAAATATTTTGTCTAATTTTATACCGTTTAATCTTGTCTAATATTTAAAAAGATGTCGTTTTAGTTATTGGATCTGAATTTAAAGACTGTTCAATTTTATCTGATGGCTAAAATGACGTTGTTTAAAGAATTTTTTTAAGAAATTAAAAATTCATTAAAAATTAAAGGTTAATATACAGAAGAGATTTGTCATGTGCAACAAAACTCCTTAATACACTCCAGCATCTAGGCTATTACAATAATGTCGATGTTAAGAGTAAAGATGAAAGAGTATTATTGTTTTACAATTAGGGTATAACTAATTGTTCCTTTCTCAAAGACTGTAGAAGCTTCTCAATTCACGTAAATCTCAGATTCAGAAATACAACGATTCTTTGAATTTAGGGCATAATGTACCCTTTGCTCCTGGCTCCTTAGACATGACTTATTAATGGAGTGAAAGATGTGCTCTTAGGATTTGAATTTGCAATGAAGCACGGAAGAATCTCACTCATATAAGTGTCTCAGTCAATGACTCTTTTATGTTGTTTGAACTCATAGAGTGGCTTTTCTGTTGTTTAAAGAATTGAACAAGATTAGACAAAATAAAATTAAACAAAAGATCTCCACTCAACGCAAGTTTAAATCTTTTCTTTAATTATACCCGATCCAACTCTGTCTTATGTCTAAAACGATGTTATTTTGGCCATTAAACAAAATTAGACACGTCATTTTGACTATTGAATATTTTGGCCATTAAACAGAATTAGAATGAGTAAAATTGGACAAAATATCCTTGAGTTCTTTCTTTCGAGAAGATGACAAATGTGGACAAAAACGAGAGACAGGTACGGTGAAGTAACTTGACGATAGCGACAGGGTTGTTGGGTTTTATCGTACGCAACAAATGTATGCAGATCGCCCGTGAAAATGTCTCGCTAGGGACAGAACCGAAAGGGTTTTGCAAAATCATTCCCAGCATCTACCTTTTCCGCAACTTTTTCACGTATTTGATGCGTCCATAAATGCGTGCCTTGATCATTCGATCGGAGATTTCGCAATCTGAACTCACGTTGATAGGCAAATGTGCAATCGGTAAATAGTTCCAAGTTTTCATGTTGTGCAACCTGAAATAATGTCTCATCGATTGGACACTTGCACCAAAGCAGAAAGTTTTACTCGGTCATGACTGCCTTCTACAGTACGTTGAAAATGCAAAATTACCATGATCTCGATCCATAAACATCCACATTGTCCACTGGTTGAAGATTGGGGGATAATAAAATTTAAAGTGCTAAATTTTCTTAAAATTATTATTTTAATTTTAAAATTTTTAATTTAATGATTATTTTTTAATTTTGTATAATTTAAATTAAAATATTGTTTTATTAATTATTTAATAAAATACACTTTTAATTTGACATCTGAAATATTTATGTAGCATTTTGTGCACTACCTCCATTGAATTTAAATTGTTCGTGACCCATTTGCTTAAAATAACTCATATTTTCAAATTGTCAATCTCAATTTCCTAATACTTCCCTAGTCTTAAATTCTCAATTTAAATCCATTTTTTCCCTAATTTTTCGTTAGTATATTTATTCTAAAATTCTCTTTTTTGTTTAAGAGTATTTTTGTCATGCCCTTTAATGATTTTCATTTTCTTTTTTTATTTAAGTATTCATTTTTGTTTTTCTCTAGGCATGCACGTTCGATGCTTTACTGGTTCTGTCATCAACCATAAACTAGGAACTATAATCTTTGTCGACGTGTTTGTATTATTTCACAAGCTCAAATTCACTTTTTTTCTTATATTCTATTTATCTTATCTGCTATGCCTCTGTAATCTGTTGCTATTATATAGTACTAGCACTAGCTTTCCTTTTTGCAGAGGAGGGTAAATTGATTTTGTGTTGGCTCGTATTATGACGTTGATGTATTTATTTTACTTTATATTGGCTACATCGCTTCTTTTTCTTCAGTACATATGTCATTAAAGTTGAAGAATGCCATAAATTCTGAATGTGGTTAGGCATACTAAGTGCTTTAGTCAATTCTTGTTGCAAGCATATTTCTTTTTAACTCATTTAGATCTAGTTCACTTTTTTTTTTCCTGGCTTTGTTAGGTGGGATGGTTGAGTCATTCACCTTTAATATGCTAATCAAGTTAAAACCAATAAAGACAAAAATTTATTCATACGGAGAGAGTCATTCCTATAGGAGCAGTGGTTATCTAAACATTTTTTGTTGATGTATATATTACAAAGTGTAGAAAAAATAGATCTTTTGTAACAGTCTTAAAGAGGAACATAATGTTAGACACAGTGACGGATCCAGAATTTTAGTCTTGGGGGGTTAGGATAAAATTTTTTAGTCTTGGGAGGCAAGGACAAATTTTTTTCCCTTTTTTTAGGGGGGCTGGGTTTTTGTTTACAAAGAAATTTTTTAGTCTTGGGGGGGCTATAGCCCCTGCTAGCCCCCCTAGATCCGTCACTGGTTAGACACAACTTTTTTTTATTTTCTTTTATGGAGGATTCTATATGCATAAGTGGAACATAGTGTTTTTAAATTACTTACTCAACTTAGAAAGAACACCCACGTCACTCAACATTAGTGATGTGTTTAAGATATAATAGATTGTGTATATATATATATATATATAATCTCAACTTAAATAGAAGATTCATATTACTTATTTAAATTATTTTTTTTGTAGCATTATAAGTCAAAAAATGAATGCAAGCTTAATGACCATGTTGGATCAAGAAATTCTTTACTTTTATGGGTTAATGGGTGTCATAAAGACTTCATGGATAAAGATAAATTCTAGAATACACTTTGTCTCTTTGTTGGACATGGGGTGACCTATTTCTTAGTCATTTAGGTTTTTAATCTTGACAATTTTGTTAATTATTTTCATTATTCATTTAATTTCAACTTCAACATGATAAGTGTTAATTTCACTACGTTTCTAGCATGATTTATAGAGCATTTAGCTTGTGTTCTAATGATGCATATGGGATTTAGTACTTAATTTAGTTTATACTTTGTTTACTAGCCTTTTTCTAGCTCTCTAATGAAGAAAGAATACATTTGTACAAGTTTGAGTTGATTTGGAATTTAGAGGAAGAAATCAAAACATGGCACCACTAGAGGAACTATATGGGGCTATGTTGAGGTGTGTTCTAGAATAAGGGACTTACATGGAAGTATATAGCAGGTGTGTTATGGAATAGAGTGACTAATAAGGAGTATGTAAAACTTGTGTTCAAGTCATGTTTAAGGTTTTTCCATTCTATTTGTTTCTATTTTTTGGCCAAGACAATGCAAGAGCATATTGGGATAATATGAAACTATATTGGACTCATGTTGATGTTTATTTTATGAAAAAAATAAGTTTAAAAGAATGTAAAGCAATATGGGACCAATACGAGATTGTGTTTAACCCCTGCTGTACATAAAATCTCAGGTTATTTATAAAATAAAGGGAGGAAAAAGAAAAGAGAAAAGGGAGAGAAATCTGGAAGGACAAAAAATCAAACCCAAGGCTAAGGATTCTTAAAGAGCATATCAAGGGGAAGCAATCTCGGAGGAAAGCAAGATTCCATCATGGTTAATCAAGAAGGATCAAGATTCAAAATCCATGACTCATTTTTCTCTTATTTCTTTATTTTTCTTTGTCTGCTTTCTTTGTTTTATTATAAACAAAATTGAAATATAGACTTTGATGTGATGAAGCCTAGAATTATATTTTGATTTGATTTTTGGTACAATGAATATCAGGTTTTCTTAAGATTTATCCATGTTTTTATAATTGATTGAATCGAAAGAGAGAAAATGGGATATTCAATTATTTGATTCATGTATCAAGATTCGAGAGATAAGATGAGTGATTAGAATATAACATGGATACAGAAGGTTAAGTGTGAGTTATTCGAGAGTAAATAGTAAGATCTTTCTAACTTACGATAAAACCTATCAAGAGAGTTCACAGAGCAAATTAATGCAATATAAAGTTGTCTTGATTTGTAAGGGATTTCAATTGGTAATCTT
>JANKOE010000206.1:27451248-27464742 GCA_026284465.1 Erythroxylum citrifolium | reverse complement strand
TCAAATAATCAATGAATTACATCTACTATTCTTATTATACTATAGGGGCATTTCCGTCATTAACACTATTTTCTGTTTTGTCCTCGGCAACCAAACACATTTTTGTACTCAGGACGAAGACAATTATCTCTGTTCTGTCCACCACAATCAAACATCTCACTGTCTACAATTCTTGTTCTGTTCCGTCCTATCATGTTCCGTCTCGTCCCGTCCCTGTCTGTTGAAGACGTTAACCAAACACAGCATAAGGGAACGGAATGGAACGGAATTATTTATAATGGAATGAAATATAATATAGCGAAAAGTTATTTGGAAGGGATGAAAGGATTCATAATGTAATGTAGTGAAATGTTGTTTAGAAGATGGATGGAATGGAATGGAATCTATAATAAATGACTATTATATCCTTTATATTAAAATGATTGTTGCAGGAGGTTTAGCGCTAAGATTTTAAAATAGAAATCATGTTCAATTAAAAAGTCACGGTTGTACATATTTTCTATTTTTAAAAAAATATGTACAACCGTGACAAATAATTTTGTACATATTTTCTATTTTTAAAAAAATATGTACAACCGTGACAACTGTGACAAATAATTTTGTACATATTTTCTATTTTAAAATAATAATATTTTTACTTTTTATTATTAATGATATAAAAATATTATTATTAATTATTTAATATATTTTTTCTACATGATTTATATTTAAAAATAATTTATTTATATTTTATTTATATGGAAATATATAAAAAAATTAAAGAATAATTTTTTATATTTTCTATTTTCATTAATAATTTTTTTAAAATTTTATTATTAATTATATACAATTTATTATTATTAATATAAAAATATTAGTATTAATTATTTAATAAAATTGATTATATTAAATATTATTTGATTCTATTTAATATATTAATTATATTTAATATAATGTTATGACTTGGTCATAGTCGGTATTACGAAAAGTTATTGAGGATATATTAAGTAGTATATATTTATTAGTTTGTAATTTGTAATTTGTAATTTTTGTATTATGTTTTACGCTTTTGTTTTCTTTAAATAAAAATAAAGATCTGTTTGTTTGTTTATTAATATTTAATAATTGTATATTATATAAAATTTAAAGATAATTTTTTATAAATTAATTTTTTAATCTGTTATATAATATTTGTTAATAAATTATTAGTAAAAAATTATTATATTTTATTGAAATAAGTAATATTACAATTTAATAAATATATTTTTGTATTATTAAATCAAATTCTATTTAGAATTTATATATGTTGAAGATATTTTAATTATATCTACTAAAAATTATTTTTATTTGTAAAAATTAATATTTAAATTTATTATAAAATTGAATTAAATAAGTAATGATATAATATTGAACTAAATTATTCATAAGTATTATTAAATAATTAATATTAAATAATTAACTAATAAAAATTTAGTTGATAATTTATCACATTTATAAAAAATAAAAATAAAATAAAAGCATTTATGGATTTCATAATTGATGAAAATAAACTAAAACTAAAAACAACTTTTTACTAAATATAAAAATAAAAATAAAAAATAAAACAAACTGTAACATTTTTTTGTGCCCTTTTTTTATAGTTTATGCCCCTTTGTAGCTTGTGCCACTTAATATTGTATTTGTTATATTAGTATTTGGTAATTAGATATGTAGAATCAATTTTTAAATTTAAGCTATTACGTGAGTTTGAAATAAATATTATATTGCATATTTGATATAACCTAAAATGTTATGAGACTTTGTCTTTCATACCAACGAGGCAACCCTTGGTCAAAGGGTTCGGAGAATACCAGATCATGTGCTTAGGAACAGATCATCCATTAAAAATTAGAGAAAACAAAGCAAGATCGAAGTGCAAGTTCCAAGTATGCTGTCCGAGATACACAAACCCTTTCTCTATGTGGGTATAAAATCTTAAGACTTGCCTCTTAGGAACCTTAAACCTTTAATCTCTCCCCGTTTTAATGACCTCAAACAGGATTTACGGTCTAAGACTTTCTAATATACAGAATCCTCATGGAGAGATAAGTGTAGAGTATACTTGTCTTTCTGTATGACCAAGATTACATTATTCAAGAATCAAGCTTTCAGCAGAAGGAGAGCTTAGAGAGAAGCCATAGATTGAGAAAACACACAAACTTCTATTCAAACCCATCTAAAACTCAATACAACCTGTCTTGGTTACAACGAAAGAGGAGCCTTGCTTTTATAGACTAAGCAAGGGAATAAAGACAAACAACTTTCAGAAATAGATTCCTTAGGTACAATCATTCACACAACTTTTAAAAAGCAAATAGTAAAAAGTGGGAAACACATTGGTCTCAAATATTCCTAATGGATAAGAAAAAATATTTAAAGAGGGTGGAAAAATAAGGTAGACCCCAAAGATTTTTTTACAAACATGATGAAACTTTAGAAAAGACAACTAATATAAGTGTCCCATGGTGAGAAGTGAAATCTTAGTCATCAGTTTTGTTGAATCAGTTCTTACCACGACTAGTGGTTTGAAGGAGAAACTCCTTCACTTGAGCTGTCAGTGTCAGAATGAGCCTTGTAGGTCTTTTGTCTTTTGCTGGGGCTGACATTGTCTGTGCAAGAATTGATTAAGATCTTCTTCATCAAGGATAAAAATATAATCATTGAGATCTTGTGCATTTTGGAAGAAGGAGGCCAGAGGCTATGAAAATCCTGCAATATTAGAGGAAATTTACACTGGTGTTATATCATCAAATTCAGAATATATTGGGTTGTTTGGGCCTCATATGTCTACTTCTGGAGCTTCAGGTTCACTAGGAATGAATTCTCCTAGATAGGGTCCAAGAGAAGTAGAGATGACAGGTATATGTTGAGGAAAATGGTTGATGTCTTTAAGAAAATTTCTAAGAGATTTAAGGACATTTTCCTTGTACCTTGGCCAATAGAGAGACATGTGATAGAAAAAGACTTTGTTGTCTGAATACATAACAC
The DNA here is from genome assembly GCA_026284465.1 of Erythroxylum citrifolium. Classification (NCBI taxonomy): domain Eukaryota; kingdom Viridiplantae; phylum Streptophyta; class Magnoliopsida; order Malpighiales; family Erythroxylaceae; genus Erythroxylum; species Erythroxylum citrifolium. Next base: position 27,461,736 of record JANKOE010000206.1, on the reverse strand, counting down.
CAGTACGTGCTGGGGGATATGGACGATGGAGAATAAAGAAACATTGTACATATTGTTTCTTTGAAGGCGGTTCTCATAATCGATGTTGTTCAATAATTATGGCAAGTTGTTTTCTCCATTGTTTTAGTAGTTGATACTTCTCAAGAAAAACCCATAACAGAAAACTTTTATTATCTCGACCACTTAGACCTGTAAAGGAGGTAAGGTGACATCACAGGCGTAAAGGGCAGAAAGAGCCCAGAGATACCATAATGCATTCTCGAAAAGTGGACCATTAAGAAAGAACACATTGAGATATGGTGCTTTGAGGTTAAGCAAAAAGAACTACAAGGAAAGTTAGTATGGTTGAGAAAAAAGGGGTAGATAATAAAACAGGTTCAATCGGGTAAGAGATGCAACTTTGCAACAATAGTGGGTGCACTAGCAATTGGAGGAAATAACTTCTTTATTCTTGCAGTAGTAGGTAAGTCAGCCATGGAAAGGAGGAGGGATATATGGTTCCAGGTAGTGATCACATTGAAAGGAAGAGATAGGAAATCAGCTAGGATGTTACCTTTGGTAACGTGAATGGTGAATTTATAGCGTGAAAACCTTTTGGTGAGAGTAACATTTCGGTGCTGGAGAATATATTAACCTTTTTCAAGAATCTTTAAGGCTGATGGATGTTGACAGGCTTACTTTAGATGTTGTATAGCTCTAGTTTGCTCTTTTCCTATGGTGGTGGATTCTTTTGTAGCAGTTTTGACATAGATAATATGTAATCAACCACGTGAAGAATGAAATCTCGGATATAATTAACAATTCTAATGAATTGTTGTACCTGTTTGGTTGTAAGATTGTCAACAGGAAAATGCATTAGTTCACTAGCATTATGTGGTTCAGGTTGATAGAATTCATTATGAAAAAGCATACCCAAAAATTCTATTTGGGTCATTCTGATTTGGCCCTTCTTTGCTGAGAGCATAATCTTATGTTACTTCGTGAGATCCAAGAAGGTTTGTAGTCAAGCTTAATGCTCTTCGTGGGTTTTAGAGTATAGCAAGATGCCATCAATGTAGATCAAAGCACTGTGGAGAATGGGCTCAAAGATCTTCGTCATAGCCCGTTGAAATAGTGAAGGGGCAACCTTAAGTCCAAACGGCATAACAATCCATTTATATTGGGCGTTTGGAATGTAAAAAGTTGTTTTGTATCTGTCTTGAGGATCTGTTCCAAGTTGCCAAAATCCTGCTTTGAGATCAAACTTGGAGAAGATGGTATCTTCCTTTAAAAATAGTACCTACATATTAATCTTTGACAATGGGAATTTATCATCCTGGAAGAAAGCATTTAAAGGTTATAGTCAATGACTAATCTCTTTTTTCCTTACTTCTATTTAGACTTTTTGTTGACATAACAAACACGACAAGCTCAGTCAGATTTAGTGGGCTTAATAAGTCCTTGTTGAAGAAGGACAACACATTCTTCTTGTGCTAGTTTCAGATCATCAAGGTTCATGCCCGGATGAGTAGCCTTGATAGGATTGATATCTTCATTCTTCTTAAAGGGAAAACTAAAGAAGAAATCAATATTCTTCCATAAAGGATTGAAATGAGAGAACTGTGTATGAAACTCAGGACAGTAGTCTTAAAATTGGCCTCTCAGGGCTTCATATGGTCGTGGTACTTAAGTAAGCTTAAACACATTCTTGATGTCAATGTAAGAACTGAAGTTAGCACGACATCTGATTCATGTGCGTAGATATTATAGTGGAGATGCCTGACAATAGACATCTATTCCAATAAGAATATCTACTCCAGGTAGATTACTACCAAAAACCTTGGTCCATACCACACAGTCAGCAAAGAATCGAATCCCTATTTTCCTTTTGGTAATTAGCCTGATCCTGAAACTATTTCTATCAATAGTAGTGAAATACTCATCACGGGAACTCTATGCTTCATGAGGTAAAATGTTGAGCTTCATAATGTTATGCTAAATCTAATATCCATATACCCAATAGCTTTAATGGGCCGGTCATACTTATCTTGGAATAGTAACTGGATTTGTACATAGGAACGAGGAATAGACTTTGGGATAAGCTTGAGACACGATTATTGTTGCTGTAACATGTAAAGCATGTCATCTTTAGAACTAGAGATATCAAAGGAGTCATCATTCTCATCAGAGGAATCAATGGGAACAATAAACTTTATATCTCCATCTTCACTGGATTGTTCTTTTATGAGATCTTCAATATTTTCATGACCATCATAGATCGACATAATAGCTTTAATGGAATCCAGGAGTTTGATATCCCTTTTTATTTTATGAGGACATTGACAAGCAAAATGTCCTAATTTGTCATCGAGAAACCAACAATTTGGTGGTTTTCCTTAAGGATTTCTCCTTTTGAATGTAGACAAATTGCCGACATTTCTTTCTTTGGAAGGGCTTGTAGCCTTCTTTAAGAGACATGTGAGATTTGTGGAATTTCTTTACAGAGAACCTTTTGTGATGATGTTTCTTCTTTTTGTGATAATCACAACCTTTTTTCTCCTTTGAGAGAAACTATATGATAGTTATTAAAACTCATATAGGGAAATATTATATATTAACTTATTTATAACAATAATATTTTGTAAATTTTGTCCACAAAAAACTGTTAAAAAAATTCAGTCGAGGGGAGGAATGTATGTGGATTAAATTCGTGATGTGGCAAGTATACATACTATGGGAGGGGTTCAATATCTCTTCAGCACTAAGATTTCATCGCCTTTCACACTTTTGTGAAAGCAGTCTGACGCGGGTAGCCACCCTTTTCTTCTACTTATCGTAGGTGGGCATGATGGCTTAGACTACATAAATCCCAATTAGTTATAGACAAAAGTTTAGTTATCTACATTAGAGGTTTCCTGTATGGTCTGATTTCGGGAATTGTAATATGTCGTGTTGCCAATTAGACCAAATTAATTACAGATTATATGGCTTAATTATAGTAAATATAAACAGTATCTTTATGTACAATTTAGACGTGTGTCATTTTAGAGTCCAGGTCTTCTGTCCAATATTATGGTATCTTATTGTGTCCAATAAATCTCAGCTATTTATTTATATGGGGCTCACATGAGACCCACGTGGGTCTCGCAAAATAAATGGCTGAGATTCCATGAGACAGAACGAGACAGAGTAAAACTGAATAGAGGATCTAGTTTCGTCATTTTATGCATACTTATAATAAAAGACGTCATATATTATCATCTACATGGCCTTTAATGCTGATAATTTGACTGCCCTCCTTTTGGCATTAAAAATAATTACCATATTATTGAATTTTGTATGAAACGAACCTTTTAATAAACTCCCAACAAAAAGGAAAAAGGAAAAAACTTAACAGCCTTTGGGAATTGTAGTCCATATATGATATACACTTTTAAGTAGCAAGAAATTCGCCGTGAAATGGAGCGGGGCGGACCCATGAAACAGATGTATGCTCGGGTTCACGCAGGATGCTACTCCCACCACCACCCAAGACTCCCCACCTGGTTTTTTTTTTCGTTTGTGTTTATTTAATCACTGATTTGAGACAATGGCAAAGATTAAACTACATTTCTTTTTCTCCCTACAATACATGCATGGCCACTAATCACTTTGTTCCTGTAAAACAGTATGAACAGAAGCTTACAAGTTAAGAAACTTGCTCACTTTGATTCCTTTCAATAAAACAAAAAAGAGATGAGTGGGGGGACGGGTAGGGTTGAGTGTATAGCTAGCTATACACAAAGAAAGAAATAAAAGAAGAAAACACGGAGACCACCACCCCTATCCTTCCTTTATTATCTTTCCATCTCTTCTCTCCCTTCTCTGCAACTCTCTCGTCTTTGATGTGATTCACAGAAAAAGGAAAGGAAATAAACCCATCAACCTTTATCAAAAGAGGAATTAAAGCTCAGGCACCATGGTCTTCTCATCGCTTCCTGTCTATCCCAACTGGCAAGAGGTAAATTATTTCTTTCTCCACTTTGTCTAAATACTAGCTAATACCTAATCAACAAAAAGCTAGCCAAGTGATCAAAAGATGAGTAATATTCCTCTATTTCTCTCTTTTAGGAAAATTTCCTCTTTTTTTTGTTTTGTTTTGAGTAATCGCATCCTGAATATACTAGCTAGCTGCTTGCTTGAGACTTCATTTTGTTTACTTCCTTCACTTTTTTTATTTGCAGGAAGTCAATCAAGACACTGGAGATGGCAGTGAAAACTATCCACTTCAAATTCCGCCGCCTCTGCCTGGTGGCGGCAGCAGCAACGGATCTATCCGGCCTGGTTCTATGGCGGAACGGGCTAGGCTAGCCAAGATTCCACAACCAGAGGCAGCCCTTAAATGTCCCAGATGTGAATCAACAAAAACTAAGTTTTGTTACTTCAATAATTATAGCCTCTCACAGCCTAGACACTTTTGCAAGACCTGTAGAAGATACTGGACTAGAGGAGGTGCACTGCGGAACGTACCGGTTGGTGGAGGTTGTAGAAGGAATAAAAGGAGCAAAGGAAGTAACAGATCAAAGTCTCCAGTTAAAGTTAGGTCCAGCCCAAGCAGCGGACTTACTTCTAATGGTTGCTCCACTGAAATTATAGGCCATATACCACCACAATTACCAATTTTTCCACCTTTACATCATCTTGGAGAGTATAATTCCGGCGGAATGGGATTGAGTTTTGCTGAAATTCAGCCTCTGTTGCCAGTAACATCTGCCAAGTTTCATATTGGAAGTACTAGTTCAAGTGTTGGTGTTGGTTTTGATCAGTGGAGATTACAAGTGCAACAACAAGTACAACAGTTCCCTTTCTTGGCTAATTTAGACCAATCATCTGGGTTGTATTCATCTGAGAGTGAAGGGGTCGCTGGTCAATTTAGGTCGAGGCCGTTGGACAGTGCAGTTGCTCATCCATCTCCTGTTAAAGCAGAAGAAAAAGAAGGAATAAATTTATGGAGGAATTTCGGGGGAAATGACCAGTATTGGAGTGGCAATGCATGGAGTGATCTTCCTGGGTTTACTTCTTCCTCCGCAAGTCATCTCTTGTGATTTAAATCCCCCTCAATTAGTACACGAATAAACCTATCCTATCGGCTTGGTGCTTTTTTTTTCCCCCTTTTTTTGTGGATTAATGTCCCATTCGAATTTCCAGTTTACTACAGGTCGATCCTTCGCAGTGGTAAAAAGCAATATTAAACTTGAACACCGAGTGAAAGAAGGAATATGGATCAAGGGATACTTCTAAACTAAACGCTGTTAGAAACGGTAGGCTTCTATCTAGAAATTAAATTATCGTTTATTTTACGTGCATTTTTTGAGATATAGGGATCAGTGTTCATGGTCCTGGGTTGGGTTTGGATATCTGACAAGAAGAGCTAAGCTGTTATGTTTGATCAACTCCCTGTACATATTAAATGGCTTTCATGTTAAAGATATGAAGAAATTGTCAAAATCTTGTTCTTTTTTCTTTTATTAGCGACTCACAGTCAAGTTAATGACTTGATGAAGATATTTATTTGCTAACATCTGATCTTTGTATAAGGAATCAAGGATCTTGAATTCCGCTATAATTACCTAACAAGTGTCAAAGTTTGTGCGAGAAGCACTCATATCATGGATCTCTTAGGAGCTTTAGTTTGATTTGATCAGAGCCATCTTTATCAATCTTTCCTCACTGGTATATAAAAAGTAGCTCTAATCTATCCTTGCATGCTTTCTTTACAGATTGAATTAAAGTTGTTTTAGCATTTACTAGCTAGTTCCACTAGTTTATGGATAGACATAAGGCATTAAGAGACTCAATTCTCCATAGTCTCTACCTGTTCTCTCTCTCTCTCCATTCCTCACATTATGCAGATAACCCTAGCTAATAACGAATAGAAAAAAGAACAGTGAAAGGGACGATGTAGTACCTTGCCTTTGAGGCCAATAGAAGAGGTTCCATTTGATTTTTCCTGGTCTTGAAAAATGGTATCGAATGCATTGTTCCAATAAACATGAACTTAGTAATTAGTGCTACTCTCAGTTGCTTTAATCACCCATTTGGGCAATTTCGAGTTACCACATGTCTCCTGGTCCCGTAATTTAAGCCGGGGTTAGTTATTTCTATAAAAACCGTTGAGCACATCTAAGTTCGTGCCCTTCTTTTATACTTTGACGTGAGAGAGAAAAAGAAGGTAAAGGAGACGTCAAAATGTTGTTTTGGAATTATGAGCGTGGACATATTTATTCGTTTGGTTTGGTTTGAGAGAGATATTATGGAGCTTATAGCAAGAACAAAGGACAAGTACTCATTTGTTGTATATGCAAGTTATGTCGACTAAGCAAAGGAAACGCCAAGATCCCACTCAAAACCAAGCAAAAAGACACTTCGGATACTCGAATAGATTTGTTAGCAAATACCCAACGTAAGACAACGCTTGCATTGGTCGAGCTATAATATTCATACTCGTAGTCATCGGTTTTCGTTCCCTGCTTTTCTTGTCTAAAGCTATAGTAATCTCTGCTAAACCTAAAAATTAACACGACTGATAATGATGTCATTATTTATAGATGTAAGATGGTTCATACGAAAATGGAATCTGGGTTTTGGATCGGCTTTTGCAACAACCAAGACTGACTGTTCTACCAACAAGGAATAAAGCTATCGCTTGACAGTCTAAAAAGCATTTATATGACCAGATTTAAGAGAACCGGTTGAAATATTCTAACGAAAATAGGGTATTCTAACCCGTACATCCCAGCTCTCTCTCTCTCCGGGAGGACTAAAATAGGGAATGTACATGCTTATTTTTGGTCGAATTGGTTGCAAGATACTGTAGATGAAGTGATCTGATCCCCAAAGTATTTAAAGAAATGGCTAATTAAAGAGAAGATTCGAAGTAGACAGAGCTCGAAAATCCAAGCATCGTGTGTGTGTACGTGTTTGTCTTGTTGGTGCCCACATGTAAGATGTAATAGTTTAGGCGTGTGTATGTTCTCTCTTCTTCCATTGCAGCTTTCGCTTTTGAGAATTGAGAGGTCATTGCTGTTATCACCCAGTACTCTCTTTGTGGGCATGTGTAGGCATGAGATTCCACTCATGTTTTTTCAGATATCACGTTATTCCACATGTACTCAATCATGCATTGCGTTAGACTCGTCTGGGCCGGATATAAACATCGTTCGGATTTATTGTTTTATTAAATTTATTTTAAAAAATTAACTGGAAAAATATTTACATGGATCTCATTCTCAAACCCTTCATAGTTCATACCGTAGTACACGAATTAACATAGTTGAACTGAGATTTCCATTGAAGTTATCACTATTATTAGCATGCTAATATTGATTTTTGTACTTTGACATGACCACATGACTAAACTATTTAATATATTCTAAGTTTATATTTCCTCCTCCTCACATATTGATAATATATTCATTAGTAGAGTACTTGAGGTTGCTATAGGATCGAGGGTTGGTCCTATTCGTTGATTGAAGAAGAGATTGAAGTTTATGACCTTAATTTGATCGCATCATATCCCACAAACATATTAATGGAGTATTACGTAAAGAAGCACGTAGTTTTGTAATGATGACACGAAAAAAAAAGTTGCAATGAGATATCCATTACCTTTAGGAGGCTAAAGAGACAAAGATCGATGATGGAAATCTACGTTTGACCAGAACAAGTTTCCTTTTGTTTGGTAATAATTGGAACAGCTCGATCCATAAGCCCGATCTTCATTCATAACCAAGTTCTATTTTTCTTCCGACCTTCTTCTAACAATGTCCGACAATTTATGGTGACTAGTTAGAAGTTTATGTCTTAAGTAATAAACAAGCCTTTTACCGAAAGGTTTTTGCAAATGGACTTGTTATACTTCTCTAGCTAGCTAGTTGATGTTGATGCGCACCTTACAAGTGTGATGGACTACACTACACATGAAAAATATAACTATCTTAGACTGTAATTATACTACAAATCGCCTACTAGCTTTGACCCAAATTTAAACCAATAGAACACCAAATATGTGGGTTCTCAATTAGCTCCTGTCATCTTTCTCTCAGGAAAAGAAAGTGAAAGTTTTCGTGTCGTGTCTGATTAATTAACTAAGAAAACAGTGTGGGTCATGTTTAAATCTTTGTCCCTGAAAAGAGTAATTGAAAGAATTATCTTATAATAAGATACAAATAATCTTTTCCTACTTAATTATTTTAAAAAAAGTGTCATATCCCACTTTAGTCTTAAAGCAGATTAGGTCATTGATTTGTTTTCCACTGTTTCGTTTCTTATGATTGAAACGATGCCTAAGAGCTTTTACCGCCTTGAGTGGTGGCACAAGGAAAACGTTGGTAAGTACGAGTCTTATAATTGAGAATTTTGAGACCAAGGAACTAAATGACTTAACCCATTTTACTCAAATAAATTAAAGGAATCAGATAACTTATAGATTAATTATATTTGGTTTCTAAAATTAAATCAAAACAATAAGCTGAATTATAAAAAATTAACTCAATCTAGTATTTATAAATAACTTAGAATTAATTTCATTTCAACATTTTTTATTAATTGATCTGCATGCAAATGTTGTGTTGGTTCCATGCTAAAAGAAAAAGCCTCCATGGGACGAGGTTTCGGAATCAGATCGTGAGGCCTGGCATTAAGATCAAAGGTGAAAGTGGCAGCAATGCCCATATTAGCTTGGTGAAGCTGACAGTTACTTTTACTTATTCAGCTCTAATGTCCACTTTTGACTCAATTGGACCACTGAACATGAATCTGAATGCGGTCATCTGTCCAAAATAATATATTTTTTTTACGTGGTTTTTGTGTTCGTCCAACACATGCGGTTTACTAAGATAAATGTGTCCATATATACGTCTAGGGATATTTCTATTTCGTGACACATACTGTACAGATATGTGCATAAAATCGTTGGGCTGGTCCCGTTCCCGCTCTGCGACTGGAATTTAGGACAAGCACATAAGAATGCAACTGTGGAAAACTTCTTTTCGTTTGCAAAAACAATTCCGCTGCTTCTTCTTCTGTTTCCCAACAAATACAACATGGCTGCACAAATATCAAAAGCATGCTCGAGACCTTCTATCATATAACGCCTTATATGGAACCATACCAATATTACTATGATAATAATTATTGTATGCAAATTCAATGAGAGCTACATATTCATCACATGCTCCTTGAAATTCCAAAACAAAGGCCCCAAGCATATCCTCTACAGTCTAAATAGTCCTCTCACTATATCTGTCTATCTGAAGATGAAACGTTGTACTAAAATTTAACTTTGTACCAAATGCTATTTGTAAGCTGCCTCAAAATCTAGAATTGAAACTAGGATCTCGATCTAATACAATAGTCATCGGGACCCCATGTAACCTCACTATCTTAATTACATATCATCGGGCTAACTGATCTAGTGTTTTATTGCGCAATCATAATCTTTAAGCAACTCAATCCACCTCTTTTGTCTCATATTAAGTTCCTTTTGACTCAATAGATATCTCAAACTTCGATGATCCATAAAAATTTGAAACATTTCGCCATATAAATAATGTCTCCAAATTTTCAAAGTAAACACTACTTCAACAAGCTCTAAATCATGAACTGGATAATTGAACTCATGAGGCCTCAACTGTCTCGAAGCGTAAGCAATTACTCTACCATGCTGCATCAAAAAATACCCTAACCCCTGGTGCGAAGCATCACTGTATATAGCATATCCTTCAGATCCAGATGGAATAGCTAACACTGATGCCGTAGTTAATCGATCTTTAAACTCATCAAAGCTTCTTTTACATTCATCAGTTCATCGAAAAGGTATGTTCTTCTTCAGAAGTTTTGTCAAAGGGGATGAGATTAAAGAAAACCCCTTAACAAACCTCCTGTAATAACCTACTAGCCTAAGAAAACTTCGAATCTCTAACACATTTCTAGGTGCTTCCTATTTCATAAAGTATAAATTAACAATCCAGAACTAGGCCCATGATCGTGGCGGACCTTGCTGTAACACCCAAATACTCCCCTTGGAGGATACATGGATGCCACCCAAGACAGAACAAACAAGCACACTAATATTCATTTTATTTAGTAACTCAAACCCACACACATAAAACTCAAAACAGAAATCCAAAGAATATTACAGGCCCAAATAAATTATATAAAATACATATTCAAGAAAGATAAAACAGACTCCTTTGGCCACTGCGGTTGACTTGTCCCAGTCTTTTCACAAAAACAATATAAGCATGCATTCAGATATGACAAATCAAACAAATTGCACTTCAGAATAGATTTTATCAGTAACAGAACAAAACAAGAAATTCAGATGTTGGGTCCGTGTTTTGCGTTGGACCCGTGTTTTGCGTACCGAAGTACCCCAAGTTTGCACGCGACCCAACCTCAAGGTTGCACGCGACCACAACCCAACAAATCAGAAGTCCATAAAACAGAAGTGGGTAACGGGACTTATAC
>JANKOE010000206.1:27387009-27404044 GCA_026284465.1 Erythroxylum citrifolium | reverse complement strand
AGGAGAGACCGAAGTCTCGACACCGAAGTGTCACAGGAGAGACCGAAGTCTCGACACCGAAGTGTCTCAGGAGAGACTGAAGTCTCGACACCGAAGTGTCTCAGGAGAGACCGAAGTCTCAACACAATTGTGTCCATGAGCAGCTGTAGACCCTTCTAGGCATGCCTATTTACCCACTAAAATTCCATAGATGTGAAGAGTTCTTAAAATTGTCGAAAGACTGGTAAGGTGTATTGATTCAGCTAATAAGAGGAAGAAAAAAGATGGCTAAAAGATATAAAACAAAACTAAAGAAGATAATGTGAAGGAACAGGATCAGTTTTGTCATATATTATATGTTATTAGAGTTAGTGTAGGAAAATTGGGGTGAGATTTGATATTGCTTGTTGTTTGGGTTGTCGAAGCCCTCAAATTAATTCCGATTCTGTAACTTTTTGTAGTAGTCATGGAACCAGGTTGAATCCTAAAAGAACTAAATACTAATTTCTTAATTTCAAATAATAAAAAAGTGGAGTTTTCAATTAATTAACTAAAATTAACAAGGAATCAAAAATAAATCAATTGAATATAACGATAGAAATTCAAGAGTACTTAACTTTGATTCAAGGAAAAGATCTCATATAATTATAACATTGATCATTGGTCCAAAAAAATAATTGTCATAATTTAAACAATTAGTCCGATATATTAGGATAGCCATAATAAATCTCAAAATTTCCTAAATTAATCAGTTCAAACCCAACATCTAAACTAAAAATTACCATCAATTGACTGAGTATGATAGCATTCCATATCAATTAAGTGGTAACAATAAGCTTAGTGAAAAAGACTAAACCCTAAATTAAATAATTGAGATAACTACAATTATTCAACTTAGTTTTCTTGTTTATCATAAGTTAAATATGCAAATTCATAAATAACCTATTTGTTACTTGTACCAATCCTTCGTTAAATTCATGGATAGTTATAGAATAATCAACATAAAATTAATTTTTCAGATCAATCAATACTAATTATTCATGAAATATAAGAACTTAAAAAATAAATACTTAAAATTAAATATGAATAAAAGTTTAAAACAAATACTCACAAGGTTAAAACTAGAGTTTTAAATCCCCTTGAATTAGAATAATCAAGTTTAGCCATACATAGATTTTGTGCTAACACCCAAAATAGAAGAAAGATAAGCTTTCAAATCAAAGTATAGCGAGTTATATCCATAATCTTGCTCATGAATAATATCTCAACCACTTAACAAAGATGAATTTAATTCATAAATCAAAGGGACTTAATAAGGGTTGTAACGTGGCTTGCGTAAGGTTTAAAAAATTTTTTTAGGTTAAGTAAATTGAAGGAAATCATTCAAACTTATCCATACAAGTTTCATCTTAAATTAATTCAATTCAAATAGTATCTTTTTCAATCACTTTTTTATTTTTTATTTTTTTAAATAAGAACATCAAGGAGGATATTTCTCTTTTTTTTATTATACTTCACCCCATTCTATTAAAGAAAATAAAAAATAAAAATAATGCAACTTGAATCAACTAATTTATTTTTCATGGGAATAATCAAAATCTATTTAAATAATCGTTTAACAATACCTTTAATTTCGAAGCTCAAAATTATTAAGGAGATCAACAAAAGAAGGGTAAATTTAATTTGCAATAAGGTTATTAGTAAAGAATAGAAAGGGTAAGACTAAAATGATTTTCTAGGGATAAAAAGTAAGGTAGGCTTGTTTAGGTAAAAAAATGGTTATCCTAATTGCCCTTATCATCTTTATACACAAATTCATGAAAAACGTGATCTTATCATGTATGTAAAAGTAAGTTCTAGCATAAACAAACCATGTTTGATAACGCACAACAAAAAGATATATATGAGTACCAATTTGATTAATTCTCTTAGGCATGAGGCTCATGTAGGTGTCAAAAATGCATCAAGTCTTGCACACTTTTATCTAACAAAACCAATGAGATACTTAAAATAATTTAATGAAAACACTAATCATGCATGTCTTTCTCATGCATGTCTTTCTCATGCATTATTTCTTAAACTGAAATTTTACCTTAACTTAAGGGTTATTTATAAAAGAAACAGAAAATGATAGGACTATCATGTGGAATAATCAATAGATGAATCATAGTATCATAAGTCCAAGCATAAATCACAAAGTTCATCATTATATAAATGCTCACTCCCCTACACCTAAAGCATACATTGTCCCCAATATATGTGTAAGATACTCACATCTCACAAAAATAATAAAAAACCATAAAGTAGAAAACTTCCCTGAGTTGTGAGCATCTGAAATAAGATGTACTATTCTGTCGATGGACATAGAGGTACCACTCTTATGAAATGGAGTATAGCATCCAAATTCTTTTCAATTTTAAAAATTTTGCATTCCAATCTTTCCAGCCAAAAATGATACTTATGTCAGATTAGTGGAGTTGGAAGATGCAAAGGTGGTGGAATGCCACGATCCTTTTATTGCATCGATGATGAACCTCTCCAGGGGTGATCACGCGGTATAAAATGAATTGTTCTACTTTATTGCTCGAGTATGCCCATCCTGCTTAAACAAACCCTGTCCAAAGGTTCCATCTCATAGGTGATACGCATATCAATGTTAGTCAGATCAAGCAAATTCAGATTAGAAGAGATAAAGGAACTAAGAGATAAATTCTTATTAAAAGAGAGAACAATGATAAATTGCATTGCCAACTAAGCACCTAAATTGACTCATACTTTGTGTACCATACACCATATAAAGAACAATTCCACTTAGTGTAAGTACACTTTGTATCCTTCCTACCTGAATAATTAAACGCCAAGAAACACTGCATATAAATCCACTCCATCTCATTAAGATAACTACCCTTAGATTTACTTGGATGATAAACAAACGAGTCAGAAGATTTCCATACATGAAAGAATTAAACTCACCATAATCGACGACAAATTCTTTATACTAAGTTGAATTAACATTTCTTCATCTATTAAACCTAAGGTTAAATTAAAATCAGTGATACTCTATTTAAATTCAACACCCATTAATCTATACTATATCACATTAGGATTACGCAAAGTAAAATTGTCCAATTTATCAAATTTAAAGGTAGTATAAAGCTTGCTAGTTAATTTAATAAAGAATGGACATTGAATCAACATAAAGTATTTCCAAGTCATGTTAATATGTAAATCATCAAATTTTTCTTTAATTTTCAAATCCTTTAAGGAGGGGTAGTGTAGATAAACACAACAACAAGACCCAATGGAAGTCTTGCTGAGACACGGGGGTATTGTATATAATTACCCACATTAATATATTAGGATTTGATAGTTATGTACTGTTGTTTTCGTTCTTTAATGTTGAAAATGAGATAACCATACAAGTTGTATAGTACACCCAAAAAGCATATTCTAAATGTAAAATACAATCCATTCAACCAGGATTCACAACCTTTTCTAAACTAGGTTTCACCTCTCTATTTGATACTTCTATTTGTCCAATTGTTTGTGGATGATAGACGTTAGCTACTCGATGATGCACTTCATACTTTTTAAACAGCTCTGCCACAACTCTATTGTAAAAATGACTTCCTTGATCACTAATAATAGCATGTGGAATTCCAAATATATTAAAAATATTAGACTTTATAAGCCTTACAATATCTATAGAATCATCATTTTTGGTGGCTTTTGCTACCAGCCACTTGAAAGCGTAATCAACAACTAAAAGTTTATAAGAAAAACCATAAGATAAAGGAAAATGGCCCATAAAATCAATACCTTATACATCGGGTTTGAGGCATTTCATTTCAATGAGATAATGTACATATCTTTTGACATCTGTCACAATTTTGTAATACATATAAGCATTTCTAAATAAAATCTCCCAATACAATCCACTGCCCAAAAAAATTTTAGTAGTTCTTTTAGGACTAAAGTGGCCACCATAAGTATAATTGTAAGATAGAACATTATTCATTCTTGGCACACAACACCTTATAATTTGATTAGAGCAGCCCTTCCATAAGTAATTAACAAGGTAATTAAATTAACATTATAATTTGATTAGGTAGAGTTCCAGTAATTAAATAATTAACAAGGTCAGCTTACCATGGAACCATACCTTTCATTTGAAACAATTTCTCATCAGGAAACGTTTCAAAAATAGGTAAAATATTTTCATCTCTTACCAACCTACTCAAATGATCCGCCACTAAATTTTCTATAGCTTTTCGATCCTTTATTGTTAATTAAACTCTTGAAGTAGAAGAATCCATCGTATCAACCTTGATTTGGTCTCCTTCTTTACCAAAAGATATTTTAATGATTTATGGTTAGAGTACACAATAACTTTATAGCTTAGAACATAAGATCTAAATTTATCTAAAGTAAAAACAACTGCTAAAAGCTCTTTCTCAGTTGTAGAATAATTACACTATGTAGCATCCAATGTTTTCGAAGCATAAAAGATAACATCACTTTGTTTCTCAATCCTTTGGCTTAAAACAACACCCATTGCATAATTGCTAGCATCGTAGATGATCTCAAAAGGAAGATCCTAATTTGGCAGCTAAATAATAGGCTTACTTGTTAATAATGCTTTGAGTTTTTCAAAAGCTTCCTTGCAGTCCTTGCCAAAGTCAAATGGAATGTCTTTTTATAAGAAATTTGATAATGATATGGCAATCTTGGAAAAATCTTTAATGAATCAACGGTAAAATCCTACGTGTCTAAGAAAAGATTAAACTTCCCTAACATTTGTAGGGTAAGGTAAGTTCACAGTTAAATCCATTTTTGCTTTGTTAACTTCTATGCCTCTGAATGAAATCACTTATCCTAAAACAATGCCTTGACATTCTTTTATAATTTAATACCAAATTCATTTCAATGCATCTTTGGAGAACATTAAATAATGATTTAAACAATCATCAAATGAATCTCCATAATCATTGAAATCATCCATGAATACTTCAATGCAATTCTCAATATACTTAGAAAATGTACTCATCTTGCATCTTTGGAATATACCTGGAGCATTATAGAGATTGAATGGCATTCTCTTAAAGGCATACGCTCTCAAAGGACATAAGAATGTAGTCTTTTCTATTTGATAGTAACCTAAAAAACCATCCAAAAAGAAAAAAAAACATGATTTACCTTTAAGTCTTTGTAACATTTGATCTAAAAAGGGTAATGGGAAATGGTTCTTTCTAGTAGTTAAGTTAAGCTTTCTAAAGTTAAGGCACATTCTCCACCCATTATGTACCCTTATTGGTACCAACTCATCGTTATGGTTTCATATCAATAACCTACTAGTTTTCTTGGGCTCAAGATGCACTGGACTCATCTATTCACCATCCGAGATTGGATAGATTATAGTTGCATCCAAAAGTTTTAAAATCTCTTTCATTACCATATCTTTCATTATTGGATTGAGTCTTCTTTAGGGTTCCTGTATTGGTTTAGCATTCTCTTCTAAAAGAATCCTATGCATGCAAAGTACTAGGCTAATGCTTTTTATGTCTGATAAAGTCTAACCAATTGCATTTTTGTACTCCTTAAGTAGTGTTACTAGTTTTTCCTCTTGCCCTATAGTCAATCTTCCAAAAATGATTACAAGTAATGGCTCTCCATCACCAAAATAAATATACTTTAGGTGATTAGGTAACGCCTTCAATTCTATCTTTGAGCCTACAAAATAGAAGGTGAGATTTCTTATGAGTTATAGTAAGTTCATCATTCAGTTTCTGAATCTATTAGCATTATTGATAATTATTCTATAGCTTCATAAGTTCCATCAACTTGCTCGTTCGTTTCCTCTTTAGCTTTAAACTCAAACTCATCTTTAACACTTTCTTCTTTAAACATATCCTACACAAATGAATCCACAACATCCATATGATAAATGGATTGGAAAATATTGAAATTCACTATCTCTCCATCAAGTTCAACGGAAAGAGTATTGATAGATGGATATTTGACTATATTTTTACACTCATATTTTATGTTTTTTGCTTGATATTTTATATTTTTATCATATATTTGGTATTTAATTTGCTCCATGTGTGTTTATAGGTTATAATTAGCTTCATAGATTAAAAGGAGAAGAATTCAAATAAGATCATGACAGAAATTGAAGATTTGAAGTGTAGAAAGGATGCATGACCGTGCGTTGGCCCAAGCCCGTGCATCTTCACGACTCTTATAATTTTTGGTTATGCACGATATGATGCATGGCCGTGCATCAGATTGTGCATCTCCCCATAACCCTAAATTTCATTATAAAGAGACGTTTTGGGAGGTGAAAGAGGGGGCAGTCGGTAGGAGCTAAAGATCAGATGTAGGGATACAATTCCGGACATGGAACTCGTTCTTTAGGTGCAATTTTGGTCTAGAAAAGTGGAAAATAGGAAGAAATCTTCGAAAGATCCATCAAAATACAAGATCAAGCCCCTACATCGCAATATCATTCAATAGAAGACAATCAGCAAGGTTAGAATTATAAACCCATTATTTTTTATTTGTATATCTGTTTATGTATGTTTGATTTTGTATCATGTGTAACTAAACATTCAGTTAGAACCTTATTTTAATAATTTGATATGATTTGATTCTTTTATTAATGCAATTGGTTGTTTGATATATTGTGATTTGATTATGCATTTAATTTATATCCTAATAATCCGAGAATATTAGATTATAATATGATTTCATACATAGAGATTGAGAAATCCTAGTGTGAATAGATCTACTGTAATTAGAAGGAGTTAATTGCAACATTAGATATAGGATTAAATAAATCTTCTAGATTAGGATCAAATCTAATAGAGGGACTCATAAATCGGTAACACAATCCTATAAGATTTTACCTGAGTAATTCGGTTAGAGGCCTTAGGATTAGTTGTTAGTAGATTTAAGGTTAGCTATTAGCATACCATAGGAATCTCCATGGTCCAAAACAATAACAAATCAATTTCATGATAAAAGATCAATCTATTAAGGGTTTAAGGAGGATTCGAACTTAGATATTAATTTCTGATAATGATATTTTTTAAAGTGAATTCCACTATCTTTGCATTCATTATGGTATCCTATTTCTTTAATTTTTTAGTTTTGATTTTCTTTTTATTAAAAATATAAATCAATCTGTAGGCTAAATAATAGGGGAAGGATAATTACTAGTATTCATAGTCTTTGTGAGATCGATATGTACTTACCAGTAGGAGCTACAGGAACATCGTGCACTTGCGGTTACTATAATATTGACTATCACAAAATATATCAATCGAGTACCCCTCATCCAATTTATTGTAATAAATGACTGAGATTTATTTAAGCTCAAGGGGCAAAGCACTTTGAGAACAGCAAACCTATTCCCTTTCCTACCCCCGCATAAACTTTTAGCCTTTGTTTGGATCCTTACTTGCACAATAGAAAGGAAATGAAATATTGAGGGGAAAAGAGGAGAAACAAATGGAAGAGAAATGAGACTTCCTTTCCTTTGTTTGTTTTCCTAACTTATCAAAGGAAGGAATTGAAACTTATATTGGACAAAATAATTTTTTGAAACCTTTATGCCCTTGATTATAGAACTTGTTTGTTTTCCTTTTTGTTGAGTTAAATAAGAATACAATGATAATTTACTTATATTAGGGTTATCTTGTCTTGAATTTCTCCCCTTTTCCCACCAATTTGTTGGGAAATACATTTGGTCCAAATTTTTCTTCTATTCCTCTCCATTCTCTCACTTTTCTTTTACTTATTTTTGTCCAGATAATGGAAACAAAAAAAAAATACAATTCTCTTCCTTTCTTTTCTCTTGCTTTTCTTCGATCCAAACAAAGGCTTAATTTAGCCCAAGCCCAACCCCTTCTTTAGATCTCTCCATCTCTCTCTTCCGAATCTCAAACAGTTCAGTGGACTCCGTCTCGATCTCGTGGAAATGAAGGTGACTCTGGTTTCAAGCAGCGGTAGAAAGGCCATTAAAGGAGGCCTTGAGCTCATCGATTCGGTACTATCTCTTTCTCTCTTTCACGAGGTTGTAATGTCAGTTCTGTTGTGTTGGTTGCTAAGGAAATGAAAGATGGCGAAATGTGCATTTGTTATCTTGATTTGGAAAAGAAAATAATCAGTACTTGGTTGACTTAGTTAAGTTCCTTGATTAGTTACTATAATTAGCCAATTGTTTCTTTGCGTGTTTAAAGCGTTTTGTCATTTACGTGTACTTGGGATGTCCTCTAGGCTACGGTGGCTGATCTGCAGGAGGCAATTCAGCTTCGAAGTAAGTGTATTTTTTTCTTGGTTTATTAACTTAAGCTCTTAGCCTTTCCTGTGGAAACGAGTGTAGATTATACAGGATAATTATGACCATGATGAAATAGAATTTCAGTCTTTTGTAATAACATAGACTAGATTCTGTATCATGGAAGTCTTGCTTGTGGAAGTGACTGAAAAACATAGTATATGACTCTCTTCTTCATCTATCATAGTAAATTGCTCCTGTATCTGTTCTCGGAATCTGTCGATTGCAGCTATCTGCATCACGTTCATGTTATAATTTATAGTCAATATTACATATTCAAGGATATTAAAGTTTCTCGCTTTTCTGAAGTTGAATTTAGTGGTTGAATTAACTAGACATCTTGACAGACATGTGCATACTTTTCCCTCCAAAGGATACTAATATACAGACTATATTATGGATTTTTATATGATTTCCTGTAATTTTCAGTGGGCCGACTTTTATCCAACAATTGTAACATGGAACAGTTCAGCTGCTTAGTTGAACTTTGTTACTTTTTTCTTGCCCTAGCATTTGTCTAATTTGGGTTCTCAATGTTCGTAGAGAATTCTACCTATTTTCCTTTAAGTCACCACACCATACTAATTCTATATATAACAGTATTTCCACTTAGAAACCCCATTTCGAAATGCAAGGAACAAATGTTTGTGCTTAGTATGAGATACTATTGTATTGGATTCAGCAATCTTACTTCTATATCACTTAAACAGCTAAAAAGTTCTACCCTTCAAGACAGCGGCTGACCCTTCCAGTTCCCCCTGGATCAAAGGAAATACCTGTTGTCCTCAGCTACAAGAAGAGTCTGAAGGATTACTCTGACGATAATTCAAACAACTTAACTATAGTTTTCAAGGACCTGGGTCCACAAGTTTCCTATCGGACACTTTTTTTTTGCGAGTATCTGGGTCCTTTGGTCCTCTACCCTGTCTTTTACCACTTCCCAGTGTACAAATATTTTGGCTACAAGGAGGAGCGGGTAATCCATCCTGTTCAGACATATGCTTTATACTACTGGTGTTTCCACTACTTCAAGCGTATCATGGAGACATTTTTTGTTCATCGATTCAGCCATGCAACTTCACCTCTTTCCAATGTGTGTTTGGAACTGTGCTTATTATTGGACCTTTGGCTTCTATGTTGCATACTTTGTGAACCATCCCCTCTACAAACCTGTTGGTGACCTTCAGATGAAGATTGGTTTTGGCCTTGGTTTACTTTGCCAAGTTTCAAACTTCTACTGCCATTTGATTCTGAAGAATCTTCGCAGTCCAGATGGAAATGGAGGGTATCAAATCCCTCATGGATTTCTCTTCAATATTGTGACGTGTGCAAATTAAACCACAGAGATTTATCAATGGCTTGGTTTTAATATTGCAACACAGACAGTTGCAGGTTACATGTTTCTCATGGTTGCAACTGGCATCATGACCGATTGGGCTCTTGCAAAGCATCGACGCCTGAATAAGGTAAAGTCTTGGTGCTCTATATTTAGTTATTTACCTAGTTTCTCAGTTTTTCAGTATTGAATTTTAGAAATATGAATTGTACGTAACGAAAGGCCATCATCATATATACTTGAATTTCATCAGTCTATAACAATTTTCTTTTAGCTATATGGTAAGGAAAGATAATTTCTGTTGGCATTGAAGCCTATTAGGATTGTAATTCATGCTTTGCTCACAAAACCACAATGATCTGCTTTGCTTTCCTATTAGATCCTTATTGAATTGAGATCTCTTCCAATATCATTAGGTTATGTCCTGTTCATTAAGACTGAATTTTTGTCATTTGTGTTTCTTATCTCCCTTTCCTATCTTAATCATAATATTTGTCTTCTGCTACTAAGTCAAAAAAATTTGGAGTCAATAAGAGCATCAAAGGAACAAAATTGATCCATCCATTCTTGATGGGACAAAGTTAAAATATGAACATCTTTAAAATATATGTCTGCAATTTTTCATAATTCTTTACATATCTTTGAATGTTTTGATTTTTACTTTTCTCACTGGTGCGAGATAGTCATCAAAGGTTTTCATTGCCTACTCCTTTTTTTCCCTCAATTGTCGTTTTTCCCGTAACCAAGTCCTTCCCTTCTCAGCTTTTTGATGGAAAGGATGGAAGACCTAAATATCCACGCCGATGGGTCATCCTTCCTCCATTCCTGTAGATTATCCAGATATGCTAATATTTATCAACTCAGCAAACTCGAGATTGTGGTTTTTTGTACTAAATAGAAATTGGAGCTCATGTCATGCTTGCAGCCAATGCATTGAGATCTTAATTAGTCTTTCTTTTGGGCATCCTTAAATTGTCAAACCCTCGAAGATGATATCCTTATCAAAAGCCAATATTCCATGTTAGTTTTTCAGTTGTTAAATTTACTTGGGGAACGGATTATGCTTTCCTGTTTAACTAATTTGTTCGATTGAATCTCATTTCTGATATTTGGTATTTGGTATTTGGTGGGTTCATTTCGTTTCTGTAATCTTAGAAGAGTACCTGCTGATTATGAAATGTTACTTTAAAGGCGTACGGATCAATAAGGGCCTATAACCATTCTAAGTTAAAAGTTTACACGACTGAAACGAAGTTAGTGAACTAACAAGATAATGAATACCATATTTAGTTAATGATAGTGGAAACAATGATATTCACTTGCTGCATTTGCATGATCCCCTCAAATTCTCTGTGCCAGCTATTCTGGCCCAACTCTGTGCCACTCCATCCTAGCCATCTATTTATGTGAGTATTCTGGCTCAACTCTGTGCCACTTCATTCTAGCTATCCATTTATGTAGAATTGGGCCAGAATAGCTGGCACAGAAGATCACATACCGTGCATGATAGCTTCGTTGACTTGAGAGAATTGGGCTCGGAGCTGACAGCTATGCCTATCAAAAAGCTTTTCAAGCTAGTTGTTTATTTATTGGAAAATAATTAAGAAAAAAGCTGTAGTGGGCAAGCACATTGCATTTGCTAGATACCTAGCCTAATTCTCGGAAAGAGAATAGAGAAAGCCAGAGTAACTGTCTTTTGTATTAAAATAGTAATTAAAAGAAAAAGACAGAAAACCGGAAGCAAACATGATTAGCCCCCAGTCCTCCGCATAGGTAGCATGAGCCCCTGACGCGTTCCTCCCTGTAACTACAACTGAACTGATACCCACATAATATTTTATTAATATCTGGAATATTATTTATTATCAAGTACTCTCTCTCGCTGTTTATCCTTTGCATACGCTTTCTCTCTCTCATTCCGGTACGTTCTGGCTTCGCCTTTTCTCCCATTCTTCATTTTTCCAATCGTTTCCATCTGATTGTTGATTATCTCTTTTAGCTTTTCTGTTTCGATCTTTAGTTTGGAATAGGTAAAAAGAATCTTCCAATTGCGCCTGCTTTCTTTTACGATTTTGTTGCCATAGCTAGAAAGAATCGGAAATGCGTTTGCTTTTTTTTCTCTCTCTATTTTCTTGAGAGTTCTCTGAAGTTTACGTTTGTCATTGAGGAACCTCTTTCTTAGTGTGTTGTTCAGTTTATTTCTTTTTACATTTCCAAAGGAATATGATATTCTGATTGGAACTTTTGTTGCGAAGAATTTGCCTACTTTAGATGATTATAATGATATCCGGAGTTGGATTCTTACAAAAATGAACCAAAAATAAATGGTTGAAAATCCTGGGATATCATCCATGCTTCATGGTCTTTAACTTTTCTAATTCAAGACTATTCTATTATTATCTGGTCTTCTTGATGATGCCAATATCTTCAAAGAAAAGCCACAGGATTTTGTAAGCAGATTTCTGTTTTCGGGTTGGATTTTTTTACTTTATATTTGTTGATGCAATTAGATTTGAATTCACGTCTTTTCTTTTTTTCCTAATGCATACAAACACGATATGCTGTTCTGCAGTTTTTCCTGTGCTTAAATTGTTTTGACTTTGGGAGATGTGAAACCTGACACATGTACAGTGATAGACAGTTTTATTTTGAAAACTCTTCGCTTCCTTGTCTCGGCACAAGTTAGGAAAATATTTTACTTTGTATCCCCGTCAGTTGGTTAGAGACAGAGTAGAGTGAGTTTAATCAAAGTTTAAAGTTTTAAAAATTCTGGTGAAATGAGTTTTATTTTTAAATTTAAATCTCACTTATTATGAAATTTTCAAATTCAAGTTCAACCTATTTGTTAAGTGTTTTTATCAAACTTTTATAAATTATATAAAATAAAAATAAATTATTTATTAAATAAAATAAATATATGAAGTTTTTAGAATAAAGTATAAAAATTCATAATTTTAATAAAATATAAATAATTTAATACCTAAGAAATATTAATTAATCTAAAGTAATTATTAGATGACATTTGTAAGTTAAAATAATTTTAAGTTATTTATAAATATTGAATTGAGTTGAATTGAATTTTATTTAGACTTTTTGTATAACCCAATTAAACTTTAAAGTTTCTGGCTTTGATTTTTAAACTCAGTTTCAACTCTGGCCTGATTCTTAAAACGTAAATCTTTTAATACAGGTCTAACTATGATGTATCTTAGTGCTGCCTTGTTTTTTACTTTTCTTGTCTGGTTGAGTGTCCATATAGGATGTTTTGTCCATAAAGGATGTTTTTGTGCACTTGATTTCTTTTTATGTTTTATTTTGGATTAATTCATGTGGTAGAAAAACTACATATAGTGGACGTGGTACTACTGGAAAGTGATGGTTTTTGACCGATGAGTGAACTTGAGTGGAGAAACTGAGAAATATGTTAATTTTGCTTAATTGATACTTGCCAATTTTTGAATAATTACGATGTTCTTTCAAGCAGTAGAAGATGGCAGATGGTGAGGATATTCAGCCACTTGTTTGCGACAATGGAACGGGAATGGTCAAGGTATGTACTTACAGTATTCTGTGTTTGCATGAAGGGCCAGATTTTAAAGACGAAGTTATCAATAGATTTTTGTTAATTGATGTGAGAAGGAATGAGAATGCAGAAAACAGTTTATCCTATCCATTTTGTAGATGATGGTTGCAATGTCATTAAATCTTAAAAGGGGTTGATCAATTTCATGCTAATGTACCATGTCTGATAAGTTTTCATATTGCTTAAGATCAAAGCCTTTTTGCTATATCATGTTTTCGAACAGGCTATTGGTTTTCCAGTGCCGTGACTAAGAATTAATTTTCTTTTGTGAACTTTTAGCATTTTTTAGGTAGTGGAGAATTAATATCTATTGTTGCTCTTAGGCTGGATTTGCTGGAGATGATGCTCCAAGGGCTGTCTTCCCTAGCATTGTTGGTCGTCCTCGTCACACGGGTGTGATGGTTGGTATGGGCCAGAAAGATGCTTATGTTGGTGATGAGGCTCAGTCCAAGAGAGGTATTCTGACTCTCAAATACCCAATTGAGCACGGCATTGTGAGCAACTGGGATGATATGGAAAAAATCTGGCATCACACCTTCTACAACGAGCTTCGTGTTGCACCTGAAGAGCATCCAGTACTTCTCACTGAGGCTCCTCTGAATCCCAAAGCTAATCGTGAAAAGATGACCCAAATTATGTTTGAGACATTCAACACCCCTGCTATGTATGTTGCCATTCAGGCTGTTCTGTCCTTGTATGCCAGTGGACGTACGACTGGTAAGTCATCTCTCATTGAAGTTGATTCATTTGCAGTAGAAATTGGTTGAGTGTCCAAATAATTAATTGTTTCCACCAGCTGTGGCAGTGCAATTTTTTATTTTTGAGATCTTGTTATTTGAAAATCTCTTGCCATGGAGCTGATGTGGTATGTATTATCTCTTGCTTTTAGAACTCATTTCCTCGATTTACATCAGCTGTGTTAAAAACGGTCAACTCATTGGATAACATAGCTTTTCATTAACCTTCATTTTAGTCTATGCAGAGTGAACATTCTGGATTCCTTTTATAGGTATTGTGCTGGACTCTGGTGATGGTGTCAGCCATACTGTACCCATATATGAAGGGTATGCCCTTCCACATGCCATTCTTCGTCTTGACCTGGCAGGCCGTGATCTCACCGATCACTTGATGAAGATCCTAACAGAGCGTGGATACTCATTCACCACCACAGCAGAGCGGGAAATTGTGAGGGACATGAAGGAAAAGCTGACTTATATTGCTCTCGAGTATGAACGGGAGCTGGAGACCTCGAAAACAAGCTCAGGAGTTGAGAAAAGCTATGAATTGCCTGATGGGCAGGTCATCACCATTGGTGCTGAACGTTTCCGTTGTCCAGAAGTCCTATTCCAACCATCAATGATCGGAATGGAAGCTGCCGGCATCCACGAGACAACATACAATTCTATCATGAAGTGCGATGTTGATATCAGGAAAGACTTGTACGGTAATATTGTTCTCAGCGGTGGTTCTACCATGTTCCCAGGGATTGCTGACAGAATGAGCAAGGAAATATCTGCGCTTGCCCCAAGCAGCATGAAAATCAAGGTGGTTGCCCCACCAGAAAGGAAGTACAGTGTTTGGATTGGTGGCTCCATCTTGGCATCACTTAGCACTTTCCAGCAGGTTTGTCAAGAATCATACATATTCGCTTTCCCTAATAAGTTACGAAAATTTCTTACTCCTAAATTTCCATGTGATTGCAGATGTGGATCGCGAAGGCAGAGTACGATGAGTCTGGACCGTCAATTGTGCACCGGAAATGCTTCTAATCAAATCAAGAATAGGATTTTTCCAAAAAAGACAAGATACTCTTTAATTTCTCAAGAAACAAGAGTCTTTTCATTCTAGTTTTCCTGTCATTTTATGTTTATTCTGGTATTGGAATTGGAGTGAGGACTACGAGAAGGCGAGGATTTTGTTGCCAAATTGGCCCAATTCTTTCATTTTTTGATACTTTCAGATGTCAAATCTTTTTTCTCATATTGCACCAGAACCTGTCGAAGTGACTCGTTATCCAATCATAGTTGTTTACACGCTAAGGCAAGAAAAGAAGGAAGTATCTAATGGTCACAGCGCAGTTGAAAGAAAGGGTGTCGTAGTTCCTGTATCAAAACCGCTGAATGGGTGATCTTCCATTAAATCGTCTTTCCCGCTAATTGCACGTTTCTCGTCTGAGGCTTCTACTAAGTCATATGTCAACTCTGGACTCGTTCCATTATTATAGCTAGCAAATGTCCGGATGAAGCTCGGATCATTTGAAGATGGTCGCTGGGAGAAGCTGCCAAATCCTTGAATACCTCTTGTCAACTTGCGAGCTTTTATTCTTTCTTCTTCGAGAAATTGCCCATCTTCAAGCAGTCGCAATATTTTCTCACTTTGGTTTCTAAAGCTCGAGCCCCAGTTGAACCTACAAAAAGAAAGAAACATATATGATCCATAGAAATTAGTAGAAGCTATGAAGGCAATAGGACCAAACCAACCCTTTCTCGTCGACAAACTGAAAGTTTCCTAGGCTCTTGATGGCATCTTTATCGCTCTGAAACTCCTCAGCAACTCTTAGGGGTCCATGGCATAGAAGCTGCTCTAGCAGAAACAGAGTCTTGTAAGAAGTTCGCCAACCTGGACGATCAAATTTGATCAACCTGCCCAAGAAATAAAGAGTTTAAATTGTAGAGGTGGGGCTGTAACTAAATCAAACTCTACAATAAGACGTAAGAACCTCTGGTGAAGAACGTCCACAACTCGCCAATAATCATCCACTTCAAAAACAGCCCGGGATATTATACGCATATTACGTGTGTCTGGTGGCCAAATATCTCCATTCGTAGCCTCTTCAGCCAATCTTCAAGACAACAAAGAAATTAAGCTTCAACATGTACAAACCAGATAATCGCGCTAGCAATAGACTTACAGCTCTACGGGCGTAACATCGGTAAAGGCCAACCGAGCGCTCTTGATCTTCTCTTTTAAGAAGAAAGACGCTTGCCTCTTTAAGTCATGGAAGAATGGACTTCCCATGTTGCTGCTCGAGTTCAACAGCATCGACATATCCTTCGATACTCAACGTGAGTGCTCACGGCTATAAGCGCAAGGGGGTTGCAACTACTCCACTACAGCAAGAAATTTTAACTAATTTATATACGTCTTTTTCTGCATAACTAACGAGAAGAAGAGGACAAGTGCAACAGGCAGAAAAAGAAAAAGGTTGGCTATCAAGCAAACCCACGTAGAAGATGCTTATTTTATTAAAGAAAATGTGGTTTATGGAAATTTTAATAAGTTGTCCGCAAAGATACTCTACTGCGATTTTTCCAGTAAAGTGCACTCAGGTGCAATTCTACCTTAAAAAAAAAGTAGTTTTTGGCCTCCATCCACAGTCAACCAGCCTCTGCTCGTACTTCAACCTCCACCTAACAAAATTCATCAGCTTTTTTCCAATGAATTATTGGGTTCATGACATTCGCGGCGGCCTGTCGGACTAGTGCAAGAAAACCTGATGCACTGGTTATTATGACCAGCAATCAATTTAGGTTCTTATTAGGTTTATTAGTTATGTCTTACGAACAGAAATTTTGAGGGAAAACAAAAAAACAAGAAGAGAATGGAAGAAGGCCATTGTACTAATATCTGAATAGTTGGATTATGATACCGTTTTACCACAAGATAACTAATGGTACGCAAAGGACAGAATGAATATCTGTCGGAATGGTGAACGATCAGAAATCCTCTTCTTTAATTGTGATACATGAAACGTAGAATATATGCAGGGACGGAGCCAGACTCAAGTTTAAGGGGG
>JANKOE010000206.1:27360115-27372190 GCA_026284465.1 Erythroxylum citrifolium | reverse complement strand
AGCATAATTAAATTGAAATCAAAAGAAATAATAAAATAAACAAACTCCATAACTGGTCTTTAATGAAATTAACAAAAATAACAATTGAAACTGTTCAACAATTGAAAACAAGATAACCAGAAATTAAATCAACCAAACAGCCTATGATTAAACTAATTGAAAAGTGCAGGAGAATTAAAACAAGAAAACCATAAAATTAAATCAATCTTTGAATCCCTAATTAAAATTCTGGAAAAATTAAAAACAAGGAAACAGAAAATTAAATCAACTAAAGTCCCTAATCTAAGAATAAACTAATCTAAAATTGTAAAAGAAATAAACTATGAGAATAATTAAAACAATTGCAGCAGCCAAAGGAAGATGATTTGCGCCAGTGTTGATGATGATGGACGATGAAACAACGTGGATCAGCCAAGAGATGAAGTGCGTCGTTGGTGTTGAATAATAAGGGAATAAAAGAAAATCAAGGATGAGGCAGCCAAGAGAAGATGGGACGATAATGTTGAAAATAAAATCAAGAAGAAAATTGATATGCGGCAGTTTGGAGATAAAACGATACTGTGGAAACAATTAAAAGAAACGTGGACCAGTTTGGAGAATATGCGATGAACCAAGGGGCAAAGGGTGCGGTGATCTATTGGATATTGGGAATCAAGAAGAAAAACTATTTGCGGAAGTCTATGAAAAGGATGATAAGACGGTGATGTTGGAGACAATTGAAAAAAAACGTGGGCAAGGAAGCAAATCAGAAAATCAAGCAGACATGGGTTGCGGCAATTGCTGGAAATTAATAAAGAAGACGTCCCTCCCCCTTTTGCAACCCTAAACCTATATACATACGGCAATCACCAAATTTCCTTCTTGAATTGAACATCTTCATTATCTTGATTTGTTCTTGATCTAGATTGAGTAGTCTTTCAATTTCAGTGAGAAACATCTTGAAAAGAAGTCCAACAGATCTTGGATGCTTGTGTTCTAATTGAAGATAAATTCTGAAATTTTTGCTGACTCGGGATTTCCTCCATATTTTTCTTCTTTTTGATTCTTTTTCGTCTTTTTGACATTGAAAACCATCTGCAAACATTTAACAAATAATTCCATTAATTTATGAACACAAATTTCACAAATCAATCAAAATTAAGTCCAACAAATATGCATTAAAATTGACTTAACATCTATTAGAGCTTAAACCTATTTATAATAAGTTTTGACCATTCTAGTAATTTAACTTAAATTAAATTCTAATTTCAAATAAACTTTAATTAAAATTACAAATAATTATAATTAAATGCCAATTATGCCCAAATAAGATCCAATATTTTATATTGATTCTTTTTCTTTAAATATCTCATATTTAATAATAGAGTTTCTCAAACTTTACAATCAATTACAACTTGATCAAAATATCTTTGATCTCTTTAAGTCGTTCTTTATGTGAGACTTGTTAAATTCTCAAATATATTGACAATAATTATAAATTATAATTATAATTAGAAAAAATAAATTTTTTTAATTTATCTTTAATTCTCAATTAAACAATTTATAATCATAGAGCATGGAATTAATATCAACTATATTTTGCATCTAATCATATTGGTTCTCTGTTATTAGCTATTGATTCAATTAATAATATTTGTAAACTATTTACAAAATATTATTCTACCTTGGACAAGGATTTTCCAATATTATTCTACCTTGGTTAAGGATTTCCCAAATCAATACAAATCAAGAATAACATAACATTCTTCTTAGTTACTTTAAGGTGATGAATCTTATCTTGATTAATCACCTACCTTTCTATAGTTCATGGTACATTCAATAACTACCAACTAAACTACCCATAATTAGAATATGTTATAAATAATATTAAAATATAAAAATTCATATACAAGATAACTTTGGAGACCTTAAGTCAAATGATCACTTATACATTCATCACAATGAAATTTTTCACAGACATACAAGTAATGTTTCAAATGGATTTCTTATATTAGGTCAGTTTAGTAAATTTGTTCTCTAGCAAGTACTTACATGTTTGTTTATCTCCATACTTTACCCTATAAAATTGACTACTTTCTTTATAAGGAAAAATATAATGCGTGATACTCTTTTTATACTTTATGAATGTCCAGTCTTAATAGACCAATAATTAGGAATAATTTAAGAACAATACATAAATATAATATAAATCTCATAATTATAATTTTATTGTAATATATAATTATTTCATAAATTTTATTATATACATATAAATATATACAAAATAAAAAAATATTTAAACTATTTTATCTTTAAACTAGTCTCGCTTTTCGTTGATACGAATGATCATTTTTGCGGTCATAGATCATACCAGGCGCTGACTTCGCACTTTTCTTAAATGACAATTGTATACTCGCACCTAGGATCCCGAAAAGAGGACTTAAGGGTATTTGTGTAAATTGCTTTGAAGTTATAAGTAAAGGGGAATACATATTCCCGCTATTTTTGATCAAATTTTAGCGCCATAAATAAAACCCGCAAATTCAGAGTCCACACTCGCATTTCAAATTTCAATGCTCTAGTCCTCTTTTTTCTTTTATCATTTTCTGTTTGCCGTTGCCTCCCTTGAATCTCTCATCTAATAGCATAAGTAAACCTTAGGTCTTCTTGTAATTGTAGAAATGGCGGGGCAATCTGACTGTCAACTTTCTGTCTTTTCTCCTGAAGAGGTCTGTTTGCATGTGCGCAATTCATAATTAAATGTAACTACTTTGTACAAGATTCTGTATGTTCTTGCTTGAAAATGCGTTGGGTCTTTTTTACCCAGATCGAGTTCATGGCAGAAGACGAATTGGTGGAGATTGTTCCCAATCTCAGGATGGATTCTCTCAATTTTATCTGTGTAATTCTCTGCCTTTCCCTCTCTATTTCTCTAATTATTTTGTCTCAGTTCTCTAAATATATATCTATGTAATGAATTACGTTGATTATGTACTGACTTGGTATGGTTGCAGGGCGATTATGGTCCATTTTATCCGCAAATAGCGACTCAAGTGCCGCTGTGGTTAGTGGTGGCTTTAAAGAAGCGAGGGAAATGCACTATTAGGCCTCCGCAGTGGATGTCAATTGGTGGGTTTCTGCTTATAACACCCACATATGAGCTCCATTGAATGGATGTCACTTTTTCTTGTGTGAACTTGAATAGTATAGTCTCATATCATAGAGATTAGTTGTGGTTAAAGGTTTGCCTTACAAGCCTGCCTGGGTTCTTCTTCTGTTGGGGTTGTTATCCTTTTAGTGAAAATTGAACTGCTTAAACAAAGGACCCTTTTATCTAAAGAGTTGTGAATTCCTTTTGAGTGTTTGATTGGTCAGTTAAAGAAATCCGTTAATCATTTCACTTCTCAATTTTCAGTTGAGAACATATGTTTACCAATCACGCACTGCTTATAATGGGTTACCGGCAACTCCCTCTTCAACCTTGAAAATTAGTTTCTTGTTTTTTCTTTTCAAATTAGTTGTAGCTGTTCATGTCAATGCTATGCATTGCTCTGGGCGTTCTTGGCTTTTTTGTTGTTTCATGAAACTGTTTAAGATTTCAAGTTTTTGGCTTTCCTAATGTGTACTTCCAATTGCTTTATATTGTTCCTGCTAGAAAGCAAATTGTAAACTCTAATCTTTCTCACCATTCTACATGCTTTAGAAAACTTGACTCAGGTTTTGGAAGGTGAACGAGATTCTCATGCATTTCAGCCATTACCCTTCCATTACGTGGAAATCTCAAGACTCCTTTTTGACCAGTAACTGCTAAACTATTATCACTTGATTGTGAAATTCACAACCGGAAAAATTCAAATATTAAAATTTTTGTTCTTGATGGCAGTGCACGTGATGACATTCCTGACATTTACATGGTGAGCTTAAAGATTCAGCAGGTCCCATTTAGTGCTTATGTACGTTTGCTAAGAGTTCCTTTTGATTCTTTTTATAGGTTCGATCATTGATTGAGGATATTAGGGATGTAAGGTTTCATAAAGTGGAGACTAACTTGGAAAAATTTACTGCATCTTCAGTGACGGTATGCTTTTAAGCTCTCAAGTCCTA
The DNA here is from genome assembly GCA_026284465.1 of Erythroxylum citrifolium. Lineage (NCBI taxonomy): Eukaryota > Viridiplantae > Streptophyta > Magnoliopsida > Malpighiales > Erythroxylaceae > Erythroxylum > Erythroxylum citrifolium. Next base: position 27,368,107 of record JANKOE010000206.1, on the reverse strand, counting down.
ATTTTTTTTAATAATTTTGTTGATGTAGATCATTGTCATTAGAATGTGCTTATAGGTGTTAGAGTTGCTTTATGTATTCTTTATAAGTCTCATGTAGAGAAAATTTAATGCCTTATTCAAAATGAAGAACTCTGCTAGAAGTGCAAGGAACATGTCTTCTATTTGTTATCATTAACCTCTATTGAAGTAAAACTTTAGTCAAACAATTTAACAAAGAAACCATATACTAAGACAATAAGATTTAAAGTTTTGGGTGTGGGCATCATACAACTATTGGAGGAAGAATATTTCTCTTATTAATCTTTTCTTTATAGTAGGTGAAATTAGGATATATATTTAGGCAAATTGAGTAAACAAACCCACCAAAATAACTGTCAATGAATATTTGTTAGCAAGTCTATGATCCCCACATCCAACCGATGACTAAAGCTCCTCGAATGCATTGTTGAGAATTTAAGTTTATCTACTTTTTGTGGTTTGAATCATTATGGTTCCCAAGATAAGTGATTAAGAAGCAGTGATAAGAAAAAGATGGGATGTTTGTTAAAATAATCACAGAGAGACTACTGAATCAAATTTCTTCCTCAAATGGTAGTTACATGCTAAATCATTGAAATGCAAATGGGTAGGGTACTAGGAATATATTTATTGATGGTGTGATAGAACTATAGATAGGAAAGTGAAATTTTATTTGCAAGTTTAAGGCAAGAATCTTAAGTACTCAAGGATGTTATTTGGAGTCAATGATCTCAAAATAAAACCACCAACAAGTATTTAAACACTCAAAGATAATAACCAACTCCTAAAACTTAGAGAAACGAACTAAATGGTGTTGAAGAAGGGAGAAGTAGCAGCTTTAGTTGAGAAGTGCTGAAGAGTTGAAAGTGGCTGCTTTAGAGGATCTGAAGAGTAGACAAGTGGAACACCCAAAAAGTGATATAAGTTGACTTGGGTCAATTGCTCTGTGCTTCCCACATGATTTTTTTTTAATTTCCTTCTAATACAGGTGCATAAAGAAGGCGTCATATTAGTGCATCCCTTGACAAGTTGCCTTGTCCTCGAGAAAAAAATAAGAAAATTGTTCAGCCATGAGATCATAACTCTCCCAACTAGCTTCTTTAAAAGTACGATTTGCCCATTGAACAAGTAATTCTAAAGAATGAGTACTAGCTTTACTAATCCATCTATGAGATAGAATCTTTTTTGAAGGTAAGGTGAGCTCATAATCAACGTTAATTGGAAGTGGAGATGAAGGATTTGCAACTTGTTGTCCATATGTTGGTTGAAGAAAAGAGATGTGGAATATTGGATGGACTTTGTAAGATTCAGGAAGCTCCAATTCATAGGCCATTGGTCAAACAATCTTTTATGGTCCAAGAAATCGATGGACAATTATTCATACCTGCAGCGAGCCAAAGGTCTTTAACAATATGGCTACAAATGTAGTAGAGTCCCCAACCTGAAAAGTTGGATCCCTCTGATGCACTTCAACTTGCTCCTTCATCCTAGTTTGAGCTTTTGAGAGATTTTTCTTAAGGATCTTGAGCATAACATTGCATGTCAGAAATTGTTCCTCAAGCTTAGCAATGTGTGTTTCACCAATAACAAAAGGAAAAATGGTAGGAGGGTTTCTTCCATAAACCAACTTAAATGGAGTTGTTATGGTTGAAGTATAGAACCTCGTATTAAAGGTGAATTTTGCCATAGGAAAAAATGGCCCCAAGAATGTGGTTACTCTTGAGCAACTCACCTCAGACAAGTTTCTAAGCACCTATTGACAACTTCTATTTGCCCATCAGATTAAGAATGATATAAAGTGTTCATCTTTAGTTTAGTATTGCTAAGTCTAAAAAGCTTTTACCAAAAGGCACTGAGAAAGATCACATTCCTATTAGACAGAATTGATTGAAGAATACCAAAGAGACAGACAATTTCTTTGCGGAAAAATTACCAATTGACTTGGCAATATAAGGGTGAGAAATTGCGATAAAATGAAAATATTTGCTAAGCCGGTCTACAACCAACAAAATAGTGTCATAGCCTCCAAATTTGGGAAGTCCTACAATGAAATCCAATAATATATCCTCCCATATTCTTTCTAGTATGTGCTATGGTTATAAAAGACCAACAAGTGCTAAAGCTTGGTATTTAGCTTGTTACACTTGTTAATAGACAAGCAATTTTGAACATAGGTTTTGAAGTCTTGCTTCATTGGTGGCCAGAAAAAATTGAAAGAAAGATGCTTCAAGGTCTTTAAATATCCATAAGGCCTTGCAATAACTGTGGCATAATATTCTAAGAGAAGCTTTCAACAAAGAGAAGGCTCATTTGGAATAACTATAACACTATTTGAAATAGAGCTTATGATTCACCATTTGAAAATCCAATTGAGGGGAAGGATTTTGGCGAATGGTCTTCATAATCGCACAAGTAAACAAATCTGATTGAAGGGAATTGGAAAAATCCAACAAGATGGGAAGTGCAAGGGTGAAAAAATCAGCATATTGTAGCTTCTTGACAACAAGTTAGCCCCTGAATTATCTTACCTTGCCTTATACACAATTATTAAGTTGAAAAGTAAAAATTTCATAAGAAGCCATTGCTATCCGTTAGTGGTAATACATTCGCTGAGGAGATATCTAAGTCTATAATGATCTATTCGGAAACAGAAATGGCATTGCAAAAGATAATGTTTCCATTTTTGCAAGGCTAAGACAAGAGAAGCAATTCACAATCATAATTAGATTTATATCGGTTTGAAAAAGAAAATCCTTACTAAAATAAGCTATAGGATGCTCAACTTGTAGGATTATAGCTCCTATGCTTTTGAAGAATCATCACACTCCACCATGAATGTCTGAGTGAAATTCGGTAGTCAGAGGTCTGGTACTATGGTCAATGCCAGCTGGAGCTATTGGAAAGCCTTCTATACTATCGGAGACTAGTGAAAAGCTTTCTTCTTAGCGAGATTAGTTAGTGGTTGGGCTATCATTCTGTAACTCTGCACAAACTTGCAGTAGTAGCCTGTTAATTAAAAATAAAACCTCATAACTATTTAACATTAGTCGGTATCATTCACTTTTAAACTGCTTGAATCTTATCTTGATCAATAGAACTCCTTTGGTTGAAACCACATGTCCTAAAAATGAAATTTTGGTTTGACCAAATAAATATTTAGATGCCTTAGCATAGTAGTGGTTATCTTGGAGAGGGTGCAAGGTAAGTTGTTGATGATTAAGATGTTGCTCAAAAGATGGACTATATACCAGGATGTTGTCAAAGAATACAAGAATGAATTTTTGCAAATATGGTTGGAATAGATCATTCATTGCAGATTGGAAGGTGGATGGAGCATTGGTGAGCCCAAAGGGTCTCGTAATGAATTCATAATGGCTTGAGTGGGTCTGGAAAGCAGTTTTGTGGATGTTTGTAGGGTTGATGCGTATCTAGTAATAACCTTAACGTAAATCACTTTTGGAGATGGTACTATGTAATTTGTCGAGAAGCTAATTGACGTTTGGGATTGAGTATTTGTCTAGAATGATGGTTTGGTTTAGGCTTCTATAATTAATGCACATACGCCAAGTGTTGTCTTTCTTTTTAACAAGGAGAATAGGGCTTGCAAAAGGGTTGGTGTTAGGTCTATCGAAACTTGATTTAAACAATTCCAAGAATTGCTTCTCAATTTCAGATTTTTAAAAGTAAGGATAATGATATGGATGGATGTTTGGTGGTTTTGAATTGGGGAGTAGAGAAATGGAGTGAGTGTGGTGGTTATAAGTTGGAAGGATATCGAATTCTTCGAAAATCATTTCAAAAGTTTGAAGCAATTTTTGAATTTGAAGAGGAGGATTACCTAGAAATTCAGCTTCTTTAAAGAGATGTTGGAAGGCTAGCTACACATTTGACTTTTGTGGCACCCCTTGGAGCTTACATCGATTCCTATTAAGATTAAAAATTAGAAACATTTCATTCCAGTTGGCCTGCATTGTATTTAAGGAAACAGTTCATTTAATTCCCATCACCAAATCTGCGCCACCTATTGAAAAGGGATAATAATCTTGAGTGATGGTGAGTCCTTGTAATTGAATAGCAACGCTTTGGCAAAGATGATTGTACCAAATTATCTCTCTATTGTCGATTTGGACTTTGAATTAGGGAACAAAATTAAATAGGTAGTTGTAATCCTTCCACAATTTTTTCACAGACAAAATTGTGGGTTGATCCACGATCAACCAAAATCAATATTGAGCGTCCTCCTAGAGTCTCTTTAAGCTATGTCATGGAGCTAAAATTCTTACACAGAATGGCATGGAAGGAGATTTCAGCTAGATCAGCAGCAATTAGTTCCTAGTCACTGTTGTCATCTGGTGCGTCCACAATTGGTTCGTTGCCATCTTCAAGTTCTAGAAGGGTGAGTGACGTTATCTTGCAATGATGACCATTGACCAGTTACAAACTTCTCATTGCAACTAAAACAGGCCCTGTAAGATGCGATTTTGCCTCTTAAGGTCCCACATACAAGTTTGAAGAGGGTGAAGACTTGGCTTTGTAGGAGCCATGGTCTATAATGCGGGCTGATTTCCAATTGGATTGAAATAAGCTTCACGTGAAAAAGTAGTCGGAGATAGGTTGGGCCTTGACGAATATAGCCCTTGGAAGCCTTTAGACCCAAGATTGAATCCCACTTTTTGCTCGAATTCCATGGCAAGGCTCACTGCCTTTTTCATAGTCTTGTGTTTGTGAATTCGTACATCAGCCTCGAGCTCTTTTTAACTCACTAAGGAACACACTTAGAAGCCAATGTTTGGGCCAATTTTTGACATGAGCAAACCGTTTGGCAAACTCCTGGAAATATTCTTGGACCATGCCCAATCGTTGTTATATGTTGCAAAGATGGTCATCAAGGTTTTGGAACTCAGCAGTACCGTAATTCTCTTCTAGGGCTCAAACAAGTTCCCCCAATGTAGTAGAGTGCATTTACTATTGATCCATGCAGAAAGATCAAGTACATGGCCTTTTTACATAGGAGTGATATCTAGCTTCAAGGCATCAAGTGTTCGGCATTGCCAAAAATATTTTTCGGTCTTTCAAATCTAGCCGCTTGGATCTCCTCCTTCAAATCGTGGGAATTCTTCCTAGTATGTGGTAAACGGGAGGGATCTTTTAACCACCAAGGTAAGTCCATTTCATCTTCTGCTTCTTCTGCCCAAGATGATTTGTTCGTATCTCAAGGACTCGTGTTGTCTTCAGGGGCCTTCCCTTTAGCTGGAGCATGTTTGACCTCAATCAAAGGGCCTATGGTTTGGGCTTTGATGGTGGCATCCATGGCTTCTAAATGAGAGGTGAGAAGTGATAACTGCTGGAGAATTGAATCATTGGAAGGGTTGGTTGGTCGGGTGGGCGGATCTGGTGGTGTTGGTGGTACATTAATGAAAGAAGCAGGCAACCATTTTGGATCTTGACCAGCTCTGGTACTAAAACGATAGAAACTAGAGATAGGACAGTGAAATTTTTTTTGCAAGTTTGAGTGCAAGAATCTTAAACACTCAAGGATGTTGTTTGTACGGAGAGTATAAGACTCCAGTACAATAAAACACATGATTTCGATGATCTCAAAACAAGACCTGTAATAGGTATTTAAACATTCAAAGATAATAATCAACTCCTAAAACTTGGAGAAACTAATTAAACTGTGTTGAAGAGTGGGAAAGTGACTACTTTAGGGGATCTGAAGAGTAGGGAAGTGGAACACCCAACAAACTGATATAAGCTGACTTGATCAATTGTCATGTACTCCCCACATGATTTTTTTTTAATTTCCTTTAAAATAGGTGCATAAAGGAGGGTCATATCATGGCGGGTGTCTATACTTAGACTTCCCTGCTTATAGTAGGGAACATAGGATATTAATGCTTATGGTGGTCACATTTCAGCAGCCACATTGCTTTTTTTCAACCCCTCTGAAGTTGCTAGTTGCTAGTCTTGTTCTTCTTTTTGTTTTAAATGTTAAAGCTAATGCTCTTTTACACTTCAAAATGCAGTGCAAAAACATGTCTGCAATGGAAGTGAATATAATTCGTGCATTTGCTGGGAGAGCTTTAGAAGCATTTTATAAGCATGAGAATGAGCAACAAGTGCCAGATACAGATGGAATACAAGATAGGCAACTGCAAATACCTAATGACAGGCCAAAAGTACGTTCCTGCAGGGTTTTTCTGTTTCCCCTAACGAAAACCCCATTCCATTCTCATCTGTTTTGTTTTCTCTGTTCTTTTAAATGTTTCTGTGAGGGTGAATGAATAATTGCATGGCACCGTAATGGTGGTTCAACTAGTGGCCAATGCATTAATTTATGCAAAGCTCTATATATTCTTTCTCTATTAGTTATTATTTTATATGACAGAAATTCTGTGATGGAAGATAGAAAAATTATGTGTTTCCTTTTAACAAAATGCTTTTTGCCTAATGTTTCTACATCCTTTAAGTTTCCTTTATGTAATGAGTCTCATTTCATTTACTTTCTTCTTTTCACAGAGAAATCTGAAGCCTAGATAACAAGTCATAATCTTTTATGACAGTCTTCCCTCGCAACTGCGAAATGGTAATCTGCAGCCAATAACAGATAGTAGTGGAGTTTACGTCTTATAATTTTCTGAATTTTAATAGTGCTTATTTCAGTGATTTACTAACAGTACTTTATGTTGAACGTCATATGTATTGTTTTTATAACATTGTCATTCTGTACATGATTAATTATGAAATCTTCCGAACATACTATGAACAATCTGTTGGCCATGCTGCATGTTATACCAATTATAAAGCCTTAGTATCTGATTCTGGATAAACTGGGGACTGAATAATAGTTGCGCAACAGATTTTCCTGATTTGTCCTTATCCGAACTGTCAAATACACATGCAAGCAATCAAACTGCTCAAATATCTCTATAAAATTTCAGTTACCATAAATAATAAAATTGAAATGGTGGTCAATGCTATCGATACCGTTTGCAATTACTCATAGTAGCTGAAATCCTTGTGTTTTCCTGCATAGGTGAAGGGAACTATACTGCTTGTGGTCCATATGATACTTGCTTGAGTTTTGGTCTTTGATAGCCGGAGACTTGCTTCTTTCAAAATTGACTAAAGTTTTTGCCTTTAGGGCTGCTTCAGTTTTGAGAATCATACTCGTTAAATTAAACGGAAGCATAACCGAAACCATAAATACCTCCAGCTATTGCCGACAATGATCCTTGTGATTTCTGAGTGTTTTTGAGTTTCTATCTTCTTCCTTAAGCAAGCTAGATGGTGTACTCTTGATGCTCGACAAGAATAGGACCCAAAATAACGTGCATATAAATCTACTAAAACCTATTCATCTACTCAACCCGTTGTCTTTGTGATGGCTAGAGATTTGAGTAGGTTTTAGTGGATTTATATGTACGTTGTTTTAGGTCCTATTTTCGCCGAGCATCAAGAATACACCATCTAACTTGCTTCAAGAAAATGATAAAAATTTAAAATCACTCAGAGATCACGAGGATCATCTTTGGCAATGGCTGGAGGTATTTATGGCTTTGGTTATGCTTCCGTTTCATTTATTTGCATGTATCTTTATGTAATGCTGTGTATAAGATGCAAGTTGTTGCTTGGTTTATATTTCATTTGGTATAAGAGCCTATGATGCCTCTGTCTTGCTGTATAAACCGATGAAAAACTTACCTTTGTTATCCTCTGTTTTTGGGTTGAGTTTCTGCTGAAAACTTGAACTTATGATTGTTGGATTTTTCCCAAGTTTTTAACATGCCTGAGTTGCTAGAGTTGTGTTTCGTGCTTCTGGGACGCTCGACGGTAAGACTTACACTCATTTCTTTTAGGTCATGGTTTTGGCACTTTATTATCCTTGAAATAGGTATGTTGATGTGCCGTTTATTTGCTTTCCAACATTAATCCTAGGTGCTTGAGTTGCCTAGTGTTGCACAAGTTGGAATA
>JANKOE010000206.1:27336739-27346956 GCA_026284465.1 Erythroxylum citrifolium | reverse complement strand
ATTGATACATTAACTAAAGAGATAGCAACCTCCTTATATAGGCAAGAGTCTTGCCCTAATTATTTTTCCCAACCAATATGGAACAAATAAAGGAGCCAATACTTTGGTTGATCACATAACCACACTCTACCTCAATGAAGATCTCTTGAAAATTACGTAACTCTCAATGTAGAGAATTATCATGCTTCATGCTCCACTATAAAAGCATACCCACTCAGAATAAACCAATTCCAAGCCTTTTATTTCGACACATGTCGAAATAACCTTCCTGAAAAATTATGATGCAACTCCCATGTTTGGCTGTCCTGAAAGTTCATTGGCCATCGATATAAATTCCACCACACACCTTACATTAATGCCAAATCAATGCTCGTGTGCTAACTTATGGACCCGCTAACAGTAACACATCCTCTATCATGACAACTTTGGAATTAGCGCACGCCATGAGGATGTAAATTCCCCCCTTTGTTTTATAGAACAAAATCACCATTTATGGAGACAATGTTAGCGATATTGTCAATCTCTCCATTAACTGACCCAGAGCCTTTTGCTGAATCCACTCCATCTCTCGAACAATTTTTCTTCACATGCCCAGATTGTTCACACGTCCAACATACTATATTTTTCTTCATGAAGTTCTTCCGATATTCAGCTACTACCAGAGCTGAGTCTTTAGGAGGAACATTTTTTCCACCACCCAGTTTTCTCTCATCTGAAAAGAGTTTTCCGGTAACTTCAGAAACAAAAAAACTATCTTCTCCTTCCTATGAATCAAAATAAGTTTCGTATGTTCATATGAAAGTGAAAGAGACCAGATGAGTCTCAAAGCTTGATCCTCATCATCTATATAAACTCCAATTACCTCCAGTTCAGAGACGATCCCATTGAGAACACTTAAATGATTTGAAATTGTAGTACCTTCCCTCATCCGCAGTGTATGAAACTCCTCCTTTAGGTACACTTGATTTGAGACGACCTTTGTTTGATACAACTTCTAGAGCTTTTTCCAGAGTTCCTTTGCTGTAGATATTCCATGCACAATTGCAAGGACATTTTTAGCCAAGTACAATTGTATCCCACTTGTTGCTCTTAAATTCAGATCGTCTCAATCTTCATCGCTTATACTAAATCTGTCCGTACTAGCCGTTTTGCCAGTATCACTAGTAGTAGTGCTAATATCAGAGATTTGTCTGCCTTTCAATGCCTTGTGTAACCCCGGCTGAATCAAAATGCCCCTGGCTTGCACTTGCCACAAGCCAAAATTGATTCTCTCGTCGAATTTCTCCACCTCAAATCTAAGAGGATTCAAAGCCCTATTTCCTGACATTTTTCCTGTGCTCTTCTGCCTTGATGAATTTTACCGTAAAAATGAATAGTACACCAGGAAAGTTTCCAGGAAAGAGAGGTGAGTCACAACGGACACACTTAAATACCAAGTCTTTCCTTAGCCAAAACTTTCCTAGACATGTACTACTACACTACCACACCAAAACTCTACCGCACCAAATGAACCTTTCTCAAGAAAATCTTTTTTGATGTGGAAGATTAGTCAAAACTGCGACCACAGAGCATACTTAGAATTTTCAAGAAAAACACACCTAGGCTTTGATATCACTTGTTAGGAATTTAAAACTCCCAAACCCACACCCAAGGATATTTAATAGACAAAAATATCATAAAATAATAACAAAAGAGAATTTACATGAAAACTCCCAAACCGGAGAAAAACTACGGGCAACAAGAAGAAAATCTACTATATAAAAAATTCTTACAATTACACAAATTTTCCTCCCACCCAATCCCTAATATACCAATACACTCACAAAGAAATACCCAAGATAAACTCTCCAACTCTCACCTCAAAAGATGAATTTAACTAGAGTCAAATTTGTCATACAAATCTTTGACTTTGTTTTGGTGCATTAACTAAGGAGGTAGCAACCTCCTTATATAGGCAAGAGCTTTGCCTCAATTGTTGTCCCCAACCAATATGAGACAACAAAGGAGTCAAACTCAACAGATGTTGTGGCTGCTAGAAAACTTGAAAAACTGGTGAAGTTTTGGCTGTGTCTTGAATTTATGGAAAAACAAATTGTTTGTGGCTGCTGAAAAAAAAGAAAAACTAGTGGACTTTTGGTTGTTTTTACGTATTGTGTGCTGTAAATGGTGGTTTTTTATGGCTAAACTATGGTGTGAATGAGCAGCGTTGTCGAGAGGACTACAAACACATGGTGGCGACTGTGGCTTCGTCTAGTGGCGCAGGATAGAAGAAAGAGGAGTCGATGGCAACTAGTCCTTGGCGATGTAGAGGATGATGGCACGTCTGGGCCTTAGAGAACTTTGCTGGTCGACGACGTGGGATGTCACTGGTCGATGACAGCTTGAAGGCTAGCTAGTGAGGTGCAACGCTGCAATTGATAGGTAGTGGCTGGTGACTGTTGACAGGCATCGGCTGGTGGCTACTGGCAAGCAGTGGTTGGAAATTGCAAAGGGCACGACAACATCTTATTTTAGGGTTTGAAGCTAAGGTCTGAGAATAAGATAAAGAAGAGGAGTGTCCGGAAATTGTGTTAGGAAGGGGTGTGTTTGGCTACAATCTTATCCTAAGTTTGAAATAGGTCTATTCTAGGACTTAAATAAGGGGTGTTTGGTAATTAGGTTAAGTTTGACTTAAATTAAGAAGAAGTTATTGTAAGTCTAGAATAAGGATTCTTTGGACATGAGTTTAAGTGTAACTTAAACTATAAAATGTTTACTTATTTAACTTTTGGATTAAAGTAATTATAAGATTAAATTAAGTTATTTTAATTTGGAATCTTGTATTTCTAATTTAACCGAGTTCTAAACATAATTTTAAAATTGTTTTAAAATTAATATTCAATTCCAAAATTATGTAAATTATTTGTATTAATATGATTAAAATTAATAAATAGATTGATTCTTAATTTAAGTTTCTAAAATTAGAATTAATTAATTTTAATTATAAACTAATTAATTAAACTATTTAAAATGAAACATATTTTCTTAAATAATTAAAAAATGTATTTCTTAATTAAATTTATTTATTTCAATTTGATTGAAATGAATTAAATTTATTAAATTTATTTATTTAGAGAATTATTATTCTATTTATTTAAAAATTGATTCTTCATTTGTGAATAATATCTATAAATAACTTAAAGGCCCTCTACGGAAAGGTTTGGAACATGACCGCGGATTATGGGAATCTGGATTTAGAATCTCGTAACCAAAGCAAGTATTTAACTAATAAAGAGTATAAGATGTGTTTCACGATGAGCAAGTCTTTCGAGCTTGAGACTACATCAATACGATTTCTTCTTTTATCGATGGTTTTAACAAACATAAAGAACTCATAAAGTCAAAGCATCCATACTTAACAATTGATGACGTGAGTGTGAGCAATGTGCCTACTCTTAAAGCTAATTCTTTGATTCTACATTTGATAACTTGATTGGTATCTTGAAAGATTTGGATGGGCGCTTTTAAGAAAGATTTGAGAGTTAGGGACTTCTAATCTTTGAGAAATATCCATCAATAACTCCTTAATGTCTATTTAATCTAAGTCTTATAATAATTCTCACCCTAGTCAATTAGAAGTATAATGTTCTTTTATTTTTTTAAATACAAGTAAAAGACATGATTTATACCCTAACATCTGTATTTTAATTTAAATCGGACCATAATATTTAATACCATTAAAAAGGATAATAATTTTGTGAAAATGATAAACATATGTAGATAAATACAGATCTTCGTAATCTTCATACAATCTCACCAGCACAGATTTAATCTGCTTTGATATGTAATTATCTCATTTGATCTTGTGTATCTCAATTGATTTCATTATCTTTTTAGATACTACAAATGTGTATAAATACAATGTAAAGTTACTCAGCAAATACACAAGAAATACAATACATTCACATACAAATTGTCTTCTTCTTCTAATCCTTTTATGGTATCAGAGCCTATACATTCATTCTAGCCACATACACTTACCTGTTTCCAGTTTTTTTTCGTTTAACATAAACACTCAACGACAGACTCATTCCTACAAATAATATCTTCTTTCAATTCTTTCCTCAAACACCTATCACGCACAATACACATTGCTTTACATTCCCACATTACCAAAGACATTACACAATCAATTCTTCTACTACACCCGACCAAGCAAACATTCATCATGGCCGATTTCAACTCCCCTATTCTACCAGTCAACCAAATCACTAATTTTCTCACTACCCAATTGGATAACACAAATTACCTTATTTGGCGTAATTAGGTTCACACTATCCTCAATACCTCTGAGTTGGTTGGATACATCGATGGCACTCTTGCTCAACCAGCTGTTGACTCTCCGAAATTTCACAAATGGCAGAAATTCAATCGCCTGGTTTATTGCTTCCTCAATGCTTCTCTGTCAAGCTCCACCATCTGCCTTGCTGTCGGCAGCTCCATTGATCATGATCTTTGGGTTGATCTTAAGCGTCATTTCATGCAGCAATCAACTTCCCAACGCTCTCTTCTCTGGCGTAAACTGCACATATTACAAAAAGGACATCCGTCCATTATCGATTATCTGACTTTTATCTCAAATACAGCTGATGAACTAGAAGCTATTGGTGATCAAATAACTGATATTGATCTTATTCTCTTTACCTTGGATAGTTTACCTACAGATTATAAATCCTTTATCACGGTGATGGAGTACCGAGAATCCAGCATCTCCTTCGGTGAACTCAGAGCGAAGCTTCTCATCCACAAGCAACGTCTCTTATCATTTCATTCGGCTCTCTCACCAGACATAGCCCTCATGACGTCCATCATTGGCCATCGATCTTCTCCATCTCTCCACGGACATGGCGCAACTCGAAGCAAAGAAGGAGGACATCGTTCTTTTAACCCTACAATGCATGGGCCACCGACTTTGTCTTCTGGGCTGCGGACATTTCCTTCTGGCCCACATGAGCAGGCCCCTGCCAACTCCTTTCAGCCCACATCACCTTATAACACCTACACCAACCACACACAAGGCCAGCCTACTTATCATTCCTCTAGGCCCAGTCAATCATATAAACCTCCAACCCAATGTCAAATTTATTGGAAATGGGGCCACATTGCAGCTCATTGTCGTTACAGATATTCTGAATTTCGAAATCGTCCTCTCCACCCTCCACCTGACCCAAAAAAACCTTTCCATTGCCTTAACTATCCAAGATACATCGAATCCCTCCACTTTCACTTCTAATACTTTCACCGAATGACTTCCTGACAATGGCGCCACAAATCATATAACCCCAGATCCTCACCTTGTTGACTTTGAAATTTCATACAGTAGTCTTCATCAAAGTGATTGTCGGTAATGGACAAACCCTTCTCATCTCCTCCACTGGTAATGTCACCTTACCCACTACAACTCATCCTCTTCACCTAAACAATGTCTTAATGGTTCTTGATCTTATTGCCAGTTTACTTTCTGTAGCTAAATTTGTTAAAGATAACTCTTACCTTATTGAATTTAACTCATTTGGTTACATTGTGAAGGATCTCAATACTAAGACACCACTATTCGCGGGATCCATCCACATTAACCTTTATCCCATGCAGATCCCACTTGGGTTTCAAAATCCAATTGCCTTCTAAGCTGCTTCCATTTCACTTAATCTGTGGCATCAACGTCTAGGTCATCCTTGCTCTGCCATCCTTTCCAGACTATCTCTCCATTTCAAATTATCATCAAATGTACTGAATAATTGTACTTCCTGTTTACTAGGAAAAAGCTCGTCTTCCTTTTCAGTTATCATCTCGTGTTTTCACTATGCCTTTACAACTTATTCATTGTGATATTTGGGGTCTCTCTCCATCTCTGTCAAATTTTGGTTACCGATATTTTATCCTTTTTATTGATGACTTTAGTCGCTACACCTGGATCTTTCCTTTAACTCACAAAAGTCAAACTCTTTCTCAATTCCAAAATTTCAAAACTACAACTGAATTTTTTTTCTTCCACCATTAAAACTTTTCAATGCAATGGAGCTCCTGAACTCATCAAAGGCCCCTTTGCAACCTTTCTAACTACATATGGCATCTCTTACCGCATTTCGTGTCCTCACGCCCTACAACAAAATGGTCTTGCTGAGCGCAAAATTCGACACATAACTGAAACTGGCCTTACCATTCTTCTTTATGCCTCTCTACCCAAATCATTCTAGTTTGATGCATTTTCTACAGCCACCTATCTCATTAATCTTTTTTCCCAAACCTGTCCTAAATCAAAAATCCCCTCATGAAGCTCTTTTCCTCACTCCACCTGATCTCTCTCACCTTCGTGTGCTTGAGTGTGCCTGTTTCCCTTTCCTTAGGTCCCAATGTATGGACAAACTTACTCCAAAGTTCTCACAGTGTGTCTTTATTGGGTATTCCTTAAAATACAAAGGTTATCGCTACTTTGACCCCATCACCTCCAAAACTCACATCTCACGCCATGTTCGCTTTCTTGAAACTGACTTTCCCTTTGCTGCTTCATCCCTACCCACATCCTCCACACCTTCCCCTTCTATCATTTCCCTTCCACTACCTGTACCACCCTATTCTCCACCACCCCCAACCATACCATCTCCACCACCTCAACACCATATGACCACCCACACACGTGATAACACTTGTGTCCCTCGGGTCTTTTCTGACTATGTTACCTATTTTACTTCTATGCAAACTTCAAACGAACCAAATCCTACCTCCTTCGCTCAAGTAAACAAACTTCCCCATTGACGCCAAGCCATGCTTGATGAGTTTAATGCTCTACATTGCAATCATACATGGACCTTTGTTTCTCCACCTCCTAATGCTAATATTGTTGGATGTAAATGGGTTTTTTTTGGACAAAACAAAATTCTGATGGTACCCTAGATTGATACAAAGCCCGTCTTGTTGCAAAAGGGTATCACCAAACTCCTGGTCTTGACTACACTGACACCTTCAGTCCTGTTATCAAACCCACAACCATTCGCCTCATCCTTACCATTGCCCTATCCAAAAATTAGCCCATTCGTCAACTTGATGTCCACAATGCCTTTCTCAATGGGTATCTCCATGAACCAATTTTCATGGCCCAGCCCCCTGGCTTTATAGACCCTCGTTGACCTTCTCATATATGCCATCTTTACAAAGCTCTTTATGGTCTGAAACAAGCTCCACGAGCTTGGTTTCATCGCTTAAGTCTGATACACTTCCATCAAATCTGATACATCCTTATTTGTTCACTCCACCTCCTCTTATACCACGTTCCTCCTAGTTTATGTTGATGATATCGTAATCGTTGGCTCCTCATCATCTTTTATCACAAATCTCATTACTGAACTTAACTCTGCATTCTCTATCAGAGACCTCGGTCCTCTTCATTATTTTCTTGTCATAGAAGCTACAACCACACCTACAGGCCTTCTTCTTACCCAAGCTAAGTATACTAAAGATCTTCTTCTCTGTATAAGTTTAGCTCAGTCCAAACCAGCCATCACACCCATTACTCCTTCTCTTCCTCTATCCAAAAATCATGGTACACCTCTCTCTGATCCTCTGAGTGTAGAAGCATTGTTGGTGCCCCCCAATACCTTTGTCTTACTCATCCTGACATTCAATTTGCAGTTAATAAATTGTTTCAGTTTCTCCATTGTCCTACCGACATTCACTGGACTGTTGTTAAAAGGATACTTCGATTTTCCTACCGATATTCCTCCTCTGGTATCCACTTAACTCACATAACCTCTCTCTCTATGAATGCATATTGTGATGTTGAATGGGCAGGGTGTCCTGATGATCGTCGATCTACATCTGGTTATTGTATCTTCTTGGGTCTAAATCTTATCTCTGGGAGTGCTAAGAAACAACCCACTGTTGCTAGATCCATCACTGAAGCCAATATCGAAGTATTGCTCTTGTTGCTGCTGAAATTTGTTGACTTAAATCTCTTTTTGGGGAAATTGGCTTCTCTCACCTTCCACTTTTGGTGTGACAATTTAGGCGCCACATTTCTTGCTGCCAATCCCATCACTCACACTCGTACAAAGCATATTGAAATTGATATTCATTTTGTCAGAGATTTAGTTACCAACAAAGCATTATCAATTCAACATCTTCCTTCAAGTCATCAAATTGCTAACATCATGACCAAGGCTTTACTATCCTCTGCTTTTCATAAATTTTGTGACAAGCTCACTGTGGCTACCCACGTGAACTTAAAGGGGGCTGATAAACATATGCAGATAAATACAGATCTTCATAATCTTCATACAATCTCACCAGCACAGATTTGATCTTCTTTGATATGTAATTATCTCATTTGATCTTGTGTATCTCAATTGATTTCATTATCTTTTTAGATACTACAAATGTGTATAAATACAATGTAAAGTCACTCAGTAAATACATAAGAAATACAATACATTCACATACAAATTGTCTTCTTCTTCTAATCCTTTTAGAAAATCACATACTTAAATATCCTTAAATTCTCCTTAAAATTCCATCGTTTAGAGCTTATGTAGCATTTTAAGTTAAAAGGGTCCACTAATACCTTGCCGACAATCCAACTAGAATCCCTAACCAAAAACCCTTTAATTTGGGAAATTTAGAGTATGAAACCCTAAATTCCAATTTATCCCTCTTAACGGACATACGTTAGGCCTATTTGATCCATTTCTCTTCTCCAATTATTCATTATGCTCTTCAGCTAACTGGCTCCTGAAACTTGACCCGCTTTTATTGGTTGCTTCTTCAGTTTCTTCAATTGTTGGATTCCATCAAAAGAGATGCTTAAGCAATCTTTAAAGGATCCAACTTTTGGGATTTTTACTTTCTTATTCTCATTTCTATAATTAACATGTGCCTTAAATATTATACTATTATAACAATATCCTATATCAATTTTATAATTTTCATTTAGGACCTAGCGACTGGTCACATGGATTCTTTATTTGGGCGTTTAATTATTATTTGAATTTTCAACTTGGCAAAGAGAAATGCATAGTAGAAATAAAAAGGTGATGAAGTACAGAATGTTGAAGAGTGTTTGTTCTTAATAAGACTTCAATTAACTAGGTGGCTAATTTTTACGTGTTTCTGGGGTGAAAATAGTGATGAGAAGTTTTGCTCAGCCAACAGTAGAAAATTTTGAGGTGTTTAGGTTGTGATTATATAGTTGAGTAAAATTAATTATAAAAATTCTTAATTAATTTTCCTAATTAGGTAAATGAGTGGTTGACTAATAAAGTGGAAGGACTCAAATTGCTAGCTAGGATGCAAGCGAGACATTAGTAGGCCAACAAACTTAAAAAATGTTACATCAATCTCAATTGATGGAATCCTAACCAAAATTTGGGTTCTTTCGGTTTGAAATCCAAATTAGATAGTTTTTACAACGTTAAGGTGCTTCTTCAATGCTATTAACTAAATATTAGGGTTTAAGTCAGATTTTGGTACAATGTCAGGGTCCATTTTTTCCTTCAAATGCGCTTATTTATCTTCATACCCAAGATAGTAATATAGATGTTCCCCTTTTTAGTCCGATTTGTCTTTGTCTTTGTAATACATTTTTCTCTAGAACTTTCTTTATATGTTGTATGATTGATTCCTCACTTTACCAGTGAAGCATATCACAATTATAATTATCTCTCTTAATGCTTTTATATCTTCACCGGGTCGTAATTGTAAAAAATCAAACGTACGCTTCATTAATCGTGTTTTATTATAGAAAAACTAGTAATAATTGAAATAAATCAATAATTCTTTTTGTGTGTTATTTGTCTTTGTAAAACGTTTAATTGTGTGATGAATCTAAGACATGTCTATACAATTTTGTGTATGCGTCTTATTTTTAGAAAACTATATTAATGCATGTGCATTTTACATTTAGTAAAACTTCTTAATTGTGAGATCAACTGTAGAGGCAGGTGTAACACTCAAATACCCCCTGGGAGGATACATGGATGCCACCCAAGACAGAACAAACAATTACACTGTTATTTATTCTTATTTAAAATCTCAAACCCACACACATATATTACATATTGTACATCTTAGAACAGAAATCCAAAGAATAGTTACAGGCCCAAAGAAATGATATAAAATACATATTCGAGCGACAAAAACTCAAACTCCTTTGGCCACTGCGGTTGACTCGTCCCAGTCTTTAATCT
>JANKOE010000206.1:27322385-27336639 GCA_026284465.1 Erythroxylum citrifolium | reverse complement strand
TAAACCTAACAGAATTCTTAATTAACATAGTCTAAATAACAAAGGAAAGAAGAAAAACTAGAAATCTCCCTAAAAACGTCGAAACTGATGCTGTCTGATGTCGCCCCCTGTTCCTCTGGCGGCTGCTGCCTCTCTTGTAATCCCAGAAAAGAACCAAAAAGAAAAGAGAAGGCTCTCCTTGCTGCCGTAACCCTTATATCTCCTAGGTTTACTCTCCTTTTAAAATTGTCGTGGGCCTCCTCTATTTCAAGCCCAGCTGCTTCCCCCTTGCGCGCGTGACCTTATGCGTGACTCACGGATAGGCTTCCTGTGCGGCACAGCTCTTTTCCTCTTTTATTTCCCTTCAGCCGCCGCTGATTCTTAGTTAATTGCCCTAGCTGATTTTTCTCCCCTTTAGCGTTATTTAATTCTCCCAATTAAGAGCATTGCTTCTCTCATTCCACGTCAGAACTGATCGTTGATTATCATTGGTTGCTGTTTTCCTCTTTAATTTCCTTCTTCATGCAAAACTTGTAATTTCCTACAAGAAAACATTAAATCAAATTAAGTCCCAATAATTGAATCAACAAGAGGAATAAAAAGGAATAATTAAAACATAAATGTTGGACAATTATGCACTTATCAAGATTGATATTTATTTTTTATTAGAATATATGCACATCCATGTATCATTTTTGTATTATCTTTATGTCACATTGCATGTGGGTCTATCGAAAACAACCTCTCTATTAGATAGGACTAAGGCTACATACTATCGGACTTTCCTAGACCTTACGCCTCAACGAGACTTTAACTGAGTGTTGATGATGATGATTTGTGGACTAATTCCTTTAATCTCTTTTAATCGTCAGAAAAAAGATGTCCACATGATCCCTTATCTAGGAATCTCTCACACTCATCTCCATCAACTTCTCCCATTAGTTCCCTTTTATGCTTCTTTTACAACTCCTGTAAGTCAATCTGCTTGAAGGGGAGGATAACATTATTTGAAAACACTCCAGACAAGGATCTCTCACTAACCAATCATGTAAGAAATTTTTGCAGAGGCACTAAACCACAATCCTTAGACTAAGGTTGTTTGGATCAAGTGATACCACCCTTGAGCTGCCTTCACTCTATGGACAACTATGAAAGAAAGACGACCAATAGTGGATAGGTTGAAGAGATTTCACCACATTCCAAACTAGTGTATCCTATGTCAAAAGGCTAAAGAAAATCATGATCACTTGTTTTTCCAACGTGAATTTGTAATATATCTAGTTGGAAGTTAATTCTCCATAGATGTTGCATTGTAAATTCCCCTCGCGATTGGAGTTTGACCAAATCATGGAGTAGTCAGTTTGCACTTTCCGATGATGGTGTCAGCTGGTGCCTATGTATAACTCTTTCATTTATCGTCAAGGCCATCTAGGATGAGAGGAACTCTCGTATATTTCATAAGATCAACCAAGGAGTAGTTTCATAACAACCTGAACCAATAAATCAGAACCTATCTCAGCATACATAAGAACAATTTTCAAAGTTCTAAGAATTGGGCAAGAATGTGGAATATTTAGTTATCTCAATGTCTAGGAAGGTTACTATTTTGTTTTAATTAATGTATGTTAATTAGCATCATAACTATGTACTGCTCCTTGTAGCTTGTAAATCTCTTGTTTGCCTGTAATGGCCAAATTCATTATATATATGTGTGTGTGTGTATAAAGTTAATCTCATAGGCATTAGCATTCTCGTTAGCTTTTAGGGATGTGAGGTAACACCATCTTACCACCTTCAAGTCTTTATGTACCTTAACTACTACGTTGTTAGTTTGAAATTTTGTTACCAATTGATAGGGAAATAGAACAGTTTTGAGGGAGCATAAACAGAGTATTTCCCAAGATGATGTTATAGTTAAAAGGAGTAACCACCGCGTAGAACTTTACATACCTGGTTGTTTGTTTGAAATGTGATCTTCATCAAGTGGGTAATCTTTCTTACCATATAAATCTTTCCTCCTCTAAAACCAACCAATGGCTTACACAATTATGAGATGTGTCTTATTGAACTATAGGGTCGTTAAATTGTTATAAAGCAAAATGTCGATAAAGTTTCCACTATTCATTAAGACCCTTCTTACTTTTTTTTTAAAAGTTAAATATATTATAACATATCAAAAAAGATACAAAGTCCTACAATGGAAGCTAAAGGTTATTAATTAGCTTATACAAATTTATATTACAAAAGAGCAAGCTGTAAACAAGAATGTAGCTTTATATTTAGTGTTGAATTAGAATGGCCCTTGTGTTTACTTGTACTTCCAACTCTTTGGTTTTAATTAAGGAAATCCTAGTGCATCCTCCTTGGTTGTTTGCTTATCTTTAAAAATTCTAGCATTCTTTTGTTTCCATATGGCATACATACAAATTCCCATGGAGTTAACTATCTACAATTTCCTCTTCTTGACAAAATAGTTAGCTCCTCATAACCATTCTAATATATCTCGAAGGAATCTTGTATTTTTTCCCACGTCCAACTATGTAAGTACATTGAAAGAATAAGTGTGACGTGGATTCATTTTGAAGCTTGCAAAATACTCAAGTTGGTAAGTTAAGGAAATTCAATATGCTTTTAGTTGCAAGTCCATTCCTCAAGCATAATCATCGCATAAGAAGAGACCTTGAGGGACAGATGTTTGTTCCATATTGTTTTATCCCACCTCGCTTCTCTTTCCTTCCCTATCAAGTATAAACTACCATTACAAATTTAAACTGATTAATAAAAATTAAAATTTTAGAATGAATGAATATATAAAAGGTACATATATTGATATAATAAATAAGATAAAACTAAATTTATTTATAAAGGAGGATAGATTGTAAGAAAAAATTATAATTAAAGTGATCAATTTAATTAATTGAAGCTACGAATTTTAATTTATTAACAAAAATTGAGATTTTATTATCTTTTTCTTTCATTTCCTATAATCCTATCTTTTTTCATTAAAGATTTGGTTTCATATGTACGTTTATATATTCATTTATTATAAAATTTCAATTTTTAGTAATCAACTTAAATCTGTAACTTCAATTACTTTAATTTCTCACTTTAATTATAATCTTTTTCTTTCTTTTTTTATAATTTTATCCTCCTTCATTAATGAATTTAGTTTCATCTTATTCATTTTACCAAAATATTAACATTGTATATATTCATTCGTTATAAAATCTTAGTTTTTATTAATCAATCGGAATTCGTAACTTCAATTAATTGAACTAATTACTTTAATTCTATTTTTTTTTCTGTCATTTCCTATATCCCTATCTTTTCTCATTAATGAATTTGATTTCATCTTATCAGTTTTATCAATATATGCATGCTTTTATAAATTCAATCTTTATAAAATCTCAATTTTTATTAATCAATTGAAATTTGTAACTTCATTTAATTGAATTTATCATATTATATTTTTGATTCAGTAAATTTTTGTTAAAAATTCAAAATAAAAAAGTCGAGCTAGGCAAAGTCTGATCTTGCTCAAGCCTTGGGCCCGACCCATATGGTTTGATCGGGTCTAGAATTGGGCTCGAGCTTAGAAATAAGACCTGAACTCAACTCGACCCACTAATATCCCTAAATAATATATCTCACATTAGTCTGGTGGAAGCATATTAGTCATTCTATGTGGGCCCGAGTTCGACTAAACTCATCCTTAAATAATGTCTCGAATCAATCTTCTAGAAGCATCTGCTCATTCTATGGCTGCAAAACTCTTGTTTCCATTGAACTTTCTAATGCAGGGTCTTCAGGTATCATCATCTAGTTTCAGCTTCTTAATAAGATTCTCACCGATGACATCAATTAATGTATATGCAAACTTGAGTTATTCCTCATATTTGAATCGAAATTATTATACAAAAATAATGATATTATTTAAATGTAAATCCAAATAAGCCCAAACAGCATGCAAATTAGACCAAATCAAAATTGATTCGAACCTTACCCATTACTTACGTTGTTTAATTAAGAAACCTTACAAAATGGTCTATTGTTTTTCAGTCCAAAAGTTACCGTGGACTTCACGAAAAACTTTGAAACCGAGTAAATTAAGTGCTGGTTGAATGTTAATAGCGGTGGACTCTGAAATTCGTCTTCTCCAACTACATCAGCTTTTGACTCTGTCTATATAAGCAAGGTGGCAGATGCTCTAAGGATTTCATTGAACCCCAAACTCCAAACGAGAGAGAGAGAGATGGCTATAGGGATACTGGAAGTGTCGTTGGTCGGCGCAAAAAGCTTGGCGGGCACAGATTTCTTAGGTATATAAGAAAACTTTCTTTTTTTTCCTCTTAAATTTAAGCGTCTGAGTTATCAAATTCTAGCCGGGTTTGTATTAGTTCTCTCTTTCAATGATACATTTTCTTTCTCTGTTTTTCTCTGTCATTATAGCAACGGACCATCATTTCTCTTTTCTTCTCCCCCAGTACTCCACCGTACCTCTTATTATCCTTATAATTCCTATTTACGTTTTTCTCTCATTTTTACTGTTTTTGACATTTCTTGGCTGGAGATGCACACCTCTATGAAGCCCGTTGTAAAATTCTTTGTTTACCATATAAATCAAGATAAAAATCGCATCTTTTTTTCTGTTATCATATTTTTAAAACTTTTTTTCTCTGCATTGTTCAATGGAATTTTGAAAACTTGTTTTTTCTTCTTCTTATGCTTGTTTTTGGAGGGAATGGGATGCTTTCTTTATTGTAGAAAATGAAGCGTATTTAAGTTATATGATGGGTCTGTAGGTCGTATGGATCCGTATGTCATCATAAAATACAAAAGCCAAGAGCGCAGAAGCAGCGTGGCCAGAGGTTTGTTCTATTTCACTCCTTTACTTTATGCTTCTACCATGAACAGTACTTTCGAATGACCCGGGTAGGCATAGCGAAGTCTTGACACAAATTTTGGTGAGGGAAGATAGTTCTTTTCTGACGGTAATTCGTTGCTGATCCATATTGGTCACGTTTCCTGGATTTTTTGAACTGTAAGCACTGTAAAACAATTTTCAAATATAGCTCTTCTTTGGATAATCTGCTACTCTTTATTTTGCGACTTCCTTTCTTCAATGTCAGATTGCCTTCCTAGTGATGAAGGTAGTATGTGGTTGGCGAGTGATTGTCTATTTTAACAATCCAAATGAAACAGATTTTGCTTGATTCAAGCATTAAAATTGAAGTCATCTACGAGTGTCATTTACACCATCTGGGACCCTCGTATTGCGCAAGGAAAATTATGTTTCTAGCCCTCCATTTGTTTGAAGGATGGCTGCATAAATGGTGCAACGAGAATCTTAAATCATTCTATGGATATATATCATTCGTTGAGCCAAACATTTCTTTTTCAGTTCTAGTCTTAAACGAAAGCGGTAACTTTTGATAGCGCATGGCCAAAATCATATACTCGGGTTTCAGCACTTAACTTACACTCGTGCGAATGACTCAATGATGCAGGTCAAGGAGGTAGCCCGTCTTGGAATGAGAAACATAAACTTAGAGTAGAGTATCCAGGAGAGGGAAATGACTACAAGTTGATTCTGAGAATCATGGACGAGGACACATTCTCTGCAGATGACTTTGTGGGAGAGGCCACGTAAAATAAACTTTCTTGCAAACTCTGGTTCTGTAATCATGTTCCTCATTATCTCTTAAGTTCTCAATAATCAGGTTATTGGTTCTGAGAATAGACATCGTAGTAAAGATAAGAGTTCCATTTTTAGTTAAACATGTAGGTTTTAGGCTCAAATCTTGCATTGACCTTAATGAGTAATTTACCTCCCTTAATTAATATCCGAAGCATGCGTGAATCTCTTTATAGCCAGATGAGGTATTCGATACATATTTTGCTTTAAAGAAATCTGACAGCCTGATTGTAATTTGTCTGTTTCACTTGTTGAAATGTTTTCCTGTATGCAGAATCTATGTTAAGGATTTACTGGCATTAGGAGTGGATAATGGAACTGCTGAACTTCACCCTCGCAAGTATAGTGTAACTAATGCAAACCAATGCTACTGTGGGGAGATTCAAGTGGGTCTCAATTTCACCCTTAAGGAGGTATGCATATCTTATTCTTTGGAATGGCGTAAAGAGGGAGCAACGTTTTGGATTATTTAACTGCAGAGAAAGAACTACAATGAATTAGAAAGCATCTTTTTTCTCTATGTTTTCTTGGCTAATGTGTTGACTTTTAATTTCTATTGTGCAGGTGATGGATGAAAATGATGGGGAAAAATATGGTGGATGGAAGGAGAGCGAGTATTAGTTATATTAGCAGCTTTGTGTAGTACTAAGACCTTCTTCAGTTGTTCTGTTATTAGTTCATGAGATTTGTGAATTTGATGAATGTTATGAAACTCTGGTGTTATTTAGCAACTCTTTAAGTACCTCAACACTGTTTTGTTTGCGGTTTCTAAATCATCAATCTAACATGTTAATATTAGTATATTTATAATGTGGTTATAAGATCTCATGTTTTTTTTGGAAGGTAAATAAATTTATTGATATAATTAATAAAGATGAGTATTACAGAGCATCAGTCCAAATAATGGACGCAGAGACATATGGTACAGATCATTCTCATTTAAATGGCAACATGAGTAAGAGCCAAACATGGGTTTGGAACACTCTATCTGTCTCCTGGTGTGAAACAGCGCGAGGAGGCAACACCATGTGCGCAAGCTGTCTTCTGATGGTAGTCATTTGATCGTCAGACTCCATTCGCTCTATCACTTTGCCTTTGGAGGTACCCCGAAACTCATATAAATAAATTTCTTATATTCTCCATTTGTTCCAACTTTGATCCTTTTGATAGGATAATATCTCTGATCCAGAGGATTGTCCTTTCTGCAATTCCATTAACATCGGATGTAGGAGGGTGTACATTATGGTAAAGTCTTCTGTTGCGTTCATGCCAAACTACATAGATGATGCAAATGAAGGCGGTTTTGAGAAGTAATCCATCGTTCTTTAAGGATCTAGTCTTCTCAACTGTCCATCTAAGTACAAGTTCCCAGTCGGAAGGGACATTAGTAAAAGGAAATAGCTGTAAGACTCTGATCCAGATATGCCGAGTGTAGCTGCATGAAAAATAAAGGTGATCAATGCTTTCAGGCATTCTGTTGCATAACAGACTCAAGGGATTAATCACCCCAAAGCACCTATCCTTAGTCCGTAGTCTGTTATAGATGACTAACCAATATGAATGAAGCTTTAGGCATAAGCCCGCGTGTTTTCCCATATTAGATTGAACCAGAACACGAGAGGTTGACGCACCCTAAAACTGTCTTAGCAGGATTTATTACATAACACTTTTTATCTATTTTCCATCCACACCAGAGTGTCCTCCTTCTGTTGATCAGGGTTGTAGTTAGGGAGAGAATTATGCAAAATACGATTGCATCTGAACCCAATATAACTTTCATTATCTCTAAGATAGCCTTAACTCTAGTATCATCTGGAAATCTAGATTTGAGGGCCTGAAAGTCTCGTCTCAAGTGCAGGGGACTAATATGAGTCCAGTTATCATACCATAGCCACACATTTTCCAACTTACCTTAGCTCCTATAGGGTCCTCTACCTTACCAGCCCACAGGAAGTTCTTAACGCACTTCTCAATCTCCTTACTTATCTTCTTAGGCAGGAAAATATGAGCTATCCAGTGAGTGCTTAAGCCTCTCAATATTGAGGAGATCAGTTGGACTCTTCCTGTAGTTCATGGAAATCTGGTATGCCATTTATTGTTTCTAACTTTGACTTTTTCCAGCAATGGTAGACAATCTAGATAAGTACGTTTTCTAGTAGTAACAGGAATACCTAAATAACTGAAAGAAGCCCTTTTTAATAGTTATGCTTGAGATGGTTTTTAATTGCTCTAATTCAGTTACATATGAGGACACATAAATGCAACTCTTGTCCATATTCATTTTAAGACGTGATAACTCCTAAAATAAGTCCAAAGACTTCATTATTTGTTTTAGAGAATAAGGGTCAATTGCAAAAAAATAAACATCTATAATGGAATTTGAAATTACAGTCCCTACTTGTGAAATGATAAAAAATTCTATTGAGAACTCCACTACCAGAGTAAATAGATAAGGGGATATTGGGTCCTCTTGTCTAATACCTCTAGTACTTCTAAACAATTATGTAAGACTTCCATTAAGAAGTGAAGGAGTGGAAATACATGAACTTATCCATCTAGTGAAGGAGGAGGGATAACCAAAAGCCTTTAAGCTATCCATATATAAAGCTCTATTTAATGGTGTCAAGGCTTTGTAAAAATCCACTTTAATGGCACATCTCCTTACATTTTTTCTGCTATCATAATGTTTCATCAGTTCTTGCACTAGCAAGATACTATCTCCACTAGATCCATTAGATAAGAAAGCTCCTTGTAGCGGGCTAATAAACTTAGTTAAAGACATCTTGAGCTTGGAGGCAATAATTTTCAAAATTACCTTATAACTTGTGTTATAGTATGAGATTTGTCTATAATTTGACAATGTATTAGGATTTTTAATCTTATAATAAGAAAAATGAATGTCTTGTTCAGCTCTTTGAGAATTTTTGAAGTACGAAAAAATTCCAGAACCATCTCAATTAGAAGAGACCGTGTAATATTTTAGTTTTTTGAAAGAAATAAGCACCAAATCCATTAGGACTTGGTGCCTTATTAGGAGCTAGGTTTAAAAGTTTTTGTTTTACTTCTTGGACAAAGATAGGTTTGGTTAATATCCTCCTTATATCCTGGTCTATTCCCCAAAGTAAATATAATCTAATTTAGTAAGTACTTTATGAGTCTATGAATTAGAGTCCAGTAATTAGCTAAAATAGTTGAGAGTGATCACTTTAATTTTCCCTTACCAAAGATAGGATCCCCTTTCTCATTATTAAACTTGGAAATCTTGTTTCTGTTCCTTCTAGATAGGATAACATTATGTAAATATTTAGTGTTCTTGTCTCCATCCTTAGCCACATTGATATGGATTTCGGTTTCATCAAGGAGTTATGTGCCATAAAGGCATTGTAATCCTTGAGTAGTTCAACATTTAGGAATTTAAGGTTTTGGTTCCCTAGATCAATGTGGAGATACTCTTGAGCTTTCATTAACTTCCCCCTTACCAGATGTAATGTGATCAGAGTATTTGTACAAACAATCCTTTCAGTGTATCCCTTAACGTATTCAATTTTTGCATTAATTAGAAGGATTTGTGATAGTTGTAGGTCGCACAATATATTAGTGGGTAGTTTAGTATACGTTTAGTTACTAAATTGAATGATTAGTGCATGTTTAGGTTATGATTGTATTATTTAGTTAGAAATTTGTGTTTTGAGTGTTTTATGGGTTAGAACATGCTATTAAGCATAAATTTTGTGTATTTTAGGTACTTTGATGTGTTTGTTAGTGCTTTAGACCAAATATCGATGAACAGAGAGAATTGAGAGGAAGTCCAGAGCAATGCCCAGGGCTACAATTGTGACAGAAGCTTGGTGGGTTTGTCATGATCGTGGCTCCATCTACCACGATCGTGACAGAAGCTTGGTGGGTTTGTCATGATCGTGGCCCCATCTACCATGATCGTGACAGCAAAATTAAGTGCCATGATCATGGCCCATCTTGGTGGGTTTGTCATGATCGTGGCTCCATCTACCACGATCGTGACAGAAGCTTGGTGTGTTTGTCATGATCGTGGCCCCATCTACCACGATCGTGACAGCAAAATTAAGTGCCACGATCATGGCACTATGGGCCATGATCATGGCCTGCATGACAATAGATGAAGATCGACTTCTAAAACATGACTTTTCGAGGGATATTTTGGACTTTTGGGCCCAGGTAAACCCTAATGTTTACCCTAAATGGAAAAGAAATATAAAGAAAAGAAAGAAGACCTAAAAAGGAGCTCGATTTTCTACCACTTTGAGAAACATCCAAAGGAGAGGAAGAAGAAGATAGAAGGACGAGAAAGGAAGAAGGAGAAGAAGGGCTGCAGTGCTGCTATCTTCCTGATTCATTATGACCCTTCCAAGTGACATTTCATTTCATCTTTATTATTATTTCTTTTGAATGTATGAGATGGATTTGATAGTGATGGATTTTGGTTTGATGATGATGTTCTAAACTCCTTTAGGGATTTGTTGTTGAATCAATGTTAATATGATTTATTTTGATGTTAATACATTGGGTATTGTGATTATTTGTTGTATTTGGATGATTTGGTAATAAATCGAGAGAGTGAATGGATAGCAAAATGATTAGATTGGGTAATGAGAGTTAAACAATGTAATAGATCACGCAAATAATCAAATCGATAATTTATACAAATAAAGATCTCATGTGAGGACCTGATAGTCTATTAGAGGAACTAAGATCTAATTGAATGTGTGGGTTTTTTTTGTTAATTGAGAGATTGCAAATTCTATAATTCAATTAGGGATTATGATTTAGGGTTTAATGATTATAACTCGAGAGAGAGTAATCCACCATTCGAAATTCTAGGATCATATTAACTCAAAAGTAATCATGTTAGCATTTGATGTCATATTAACTGACGCAGCTACCACTGTTGCGTCTTATGGGACGAATAAAATGTCACCCTCATTAAAACCTTCTCCTCTCTTGCGAGGACGCTGCGTATGCATGCGTTTAACATAAGCATTTCAGTCACGTTGTTGCTTCTTGCTTGGTCCAACGCGCTGCCGTTTTGCTTCTTATCTGCCGCAGTGTTACTTCAAAATCTTAAGTCCAATGCATGCAAAAATCATGTTACCTTCTTCTTCTGCAATTGTTTTATTACTGAACCATAATATTCACGTAGTTGCATGGGTGTGAGATGCAATCTTTAATTTATCTTCTTTGTCCTTTCATTTTTCTTGTACTCTTCTTGTCTTTTAAGTTTCTTCTTCTTGCTCTATGAAGACAAGTGAGTATTGATATTCAGAAAATAACCCAAATGCAGTACTTTCGACTCACTTTAATTTATTTGCTTCCAAATTGTACCTAAATTCATATATGAATTAAAGTGATTATTTTAAGCATTGTCATGTCAATAATCGCTAAGTGTAAATGATTAAATATATCAATAATTAAACACATATCAATTTCCCCCACACTTAGTTTTTGTCCATCCTCGGGCAAAACATCCAAATTAAGCTTAAAGACCTGAAACATTTACTCAATTCTTATACTTTCCAAAACTATATAATCATAAGCAAAGATGAGTGACTTTAAAAAATCATAGCAAGAAATCAACATTCCAAGCATTTACATATGATCAATCAACATTCAATATCTTTAAAAACTAAGCAATTTAATGGTAAACTCGAACAATGTGTTTAACTAAACTATATCCATGGGTACACTTAATACCATTTATGATCATGACAATCCATAACTTTACATATCATTTCATTTGTCCACCACTAATGTTCACATGCAAAATCACGAATTAAAGGACTTTTTAGGGTTGTAATGTGGGCAAAGATAAGGTGAGATAATTTTAGGTCAAGTAGCATGAAAGTTATGAAAGCTAGTGAAACAAAGCAACACTCATCAAAAACTGGGTACCGTTAGCAATGACGAATGCAACATTTATATTTCACAATCTCATTAAGCTCTCATACACAAACCACATGAGGCATATATCAATCCGAAGGAATCACTCATACAATTTATGCTAATGAAATCACAAGAGTGAACCTTCCAAGCCAACCTCTACCTTATATTCAACATACTCAAATAACACATCCATTACAACTCTAGGAAGATGCATAAACCATAAACAACTGTTCAACACATATGCAATTCTTCCTTGATACATTTATTTTAATCAATTTTTTTCATTCTTCCTTTCTTTTTTTCTTTTCTTTCTTTCTTTCTTTCTTTTCCATTTTCTTTTCTTTTCTTTTTTTCTTTTCCTTATAAAAATTAAAATAAACTACATCAATATGAGAATTTCAATGATAAGACATAAAATAGCATCCCAATATTATAACCAATCCTCGCATATGTACACCCCCACACTTAAAATTTTGTACATCCACAAACTCAACAATCACAAATGTTCCACTAGCTTTATGACTTGGGTAGGAAATTTGGTTAAGTTTAAAAGCATAAAATGTGGTTTATAAAAAAAGAAAGGTTAAAGCTCAAAGGGGTTTATCAAGGAAAAAATCATGTCAATATGATAAGTTATTTGGCTAATGTAGTTTATGAAAAATGAAGAATGCCTGATTATATCCATGTTAATGCATGTGATAAAAATGTAGTCTCGAATAGAAATTCAACGCAAAATCGGGATGTACATGTCATGAAGGTCGCACATAATCAAAAGGCAATGAGACTGATATGGATGTGTCAGTCAAATAAGGTTTAAAATTTCACTGGCTTTGTCTACCATTAGTCGCTACTCTTATAAAGATAATGCATATCGACCAATCACAAGAGCAAAAGTACATGTTAAAGTTGCTATGAAATTCTCTAGTCAATCTACACTCTAATCATGATTATATAATCCCAAAAGCAATAGAAAACGAGAAAATGTTTGTTTTATTTGTTTTATTCTTTCTCTCATTTTGATTGAAAACTTAAAAACAAGTAAAACAAACAAATTCAAAAACACACATGCATATAAACAGTAATGCAGAAATGTAAAGGAAAAGAAATTTATTTCCTTGGGTTGCCTCCTAAGAAGCACCTTTGTTTAGGATCGTTGGCTCGACTCCTTCTTTCTTCTCGTGACAAAATTGTGATCTTCGGGCATTAGAGTTAGCGTCACTTCCACGGAAGGTAGTTCCGAATAGGGCCTTAGTTGATCATCATCTTCATTTAGCGTCTTCCCTATCCTCAGATTCTCAATCTCGACTGAGTCCATACACCTCGGAAATATTTCGAACGTCTCTTCACCTTTTTCTTCATCATTTAATTCCTTCAATCTGTTATGTAAAGGTAAAGAGTTAGTTTTAAAAATAATGATAGACTCAGTACTTACCTCCGAGCTAAAAGATGTATCTTTTTCGGCTTCGAGCTCCTTCTCCACTTGTTCGACACAAACAATTCGTTGAGGGTTGACCTCAAATTCTCAAGCTCCTCGTCACTTTGCAATGTTTTCGCACAAATGTCCATTGGGTAAACCTCAGGTTGATACTGTTGCTCCTCTTCGCTTTGCGATTCAAGGCGATAAAGCCTTATTAACATCTGACCCATTAGGTGTTCCATCATCTGTTGGCTTGCTTATGTCTCTTGTCGGAATTCTTGCAACTGCTGCTACATATCCTGTTGAAATTGCAAAGTGTTAGCAGCTAGATTCTTAACAAGTTCTTCTAAAGATGCACCTGAATCGTGTTGGCTCTCCGAATCTTAGGCATTAGACCATGTGTTTTTTGGAAATTGCCCTCTATCCTTATGGAATTGTAGAGTATTATGCTATATTTGCAAAGTATTAGCTATCGGACCCCGTTCCCGAAGCCCAGCGGTCCCGGGTCACGAGCCCTGCTGAGGCCCGTTCCCGAGACGCTGACCGCTGGCTGAAATCCTGACACTGATGCTTGGTACTAACTCACTTTGGTGGTGAGCATACACTGATTTCGACATAACCCTCACTGTTCTTAAAAATTTGGAGAATTTTAACTTTTAAATCCATGTCCGTTAAACGGACATGAACTAGACTTTGGTACTGTTCTACCCGAACCTGTCCGTTAAACGGACAGGCGTGTCTGTTTGACGGACACAAGTAGCTAATGTACACTATTCCTCCTAAATCTGTTCGTTAAACGGACAGGAGTGTCCGTCTAACAGACATGAAGTGCAAAAGTGGTACTGTTTCACCCGAATCTGTCCGCTAAACGGACAGACGTATCCGTCTAACGGACACAAGGTGACTGAAGGGGGGTAATTCTTACCCGAATGTGTCCGTTAAATGGACATACGTGTCCGTTTAACGGACATGGGAATTTTCTAGAATTCCCAGGCCACTTTAAACCTGCACCACTCTCAATCATTTTCAACACTTCTAAACTTCCTGAATTGACTTATTCTACTACTACTATACTGCATATTCAAGTCAAACACCTAGTTCAACTTGTCAACACTCGAACTCAACTTCAATGATCATCCAATTTACTCAACCAAAACACTCATGCAATACTCATCAACCACAAAGCTAAACTCATTCTCACTAGCACTCATTATGCATTTCTACCCACATGAAACTCAAAGCCATTC
>JANKOE010000206.1:27038554-27049844 GCA_026284465.1 Erythroxylum citrifolium | reverse complement strand
TGTGAAATTGTCTGATTTGATTGTACTGTCTTGGGTGGCATCCATGTATCCTCCCAGGGGGTATTTGGGTGTTACATCTTTCTAGAGGAACGCACAGACCGACAGATTCCAGATATTGTCGGAACTCGAGGCAATAATCAGTAAGGGCGATTTCAGGTCAGTAATCTCGGTATTTTAATCTGAAGCCCAACGATCGATCCATAACATTGTATCATAAGACTTGCACTAAGCACCCTATAAGGTTATTTCAATTAACCTTCATTATCATCATCAGTACAACTTCATTTTCATGGCATCATAAAATTTTTGCTTGCTCAAAACATGTGCAATAGTGTGCCCATACAACCAATCACTGTGCTTCAACTCAATTCTCCGATTTGCGAATAGAATTTGGAAACCTTCAAATCGGAATTTCAATATGAACTCTTCATATAAATCATAGCTCTATGTCTCTTTTTTAATTTGAAGCAAGAATAACCTCAAACGGAGTTATACAACTCAAGATATGCTTAAAAATCCTAAAAGGGGTCATACCCCAAACATGCTCTCCTAATCGACCTCTTACTTACTTTAATGCAAGCTCTCTCAAATCAACTCCAAATGATACAAATTTTTATGGAGAGAGATACATATCTTAGGAATCTATTGGTCCAAGAATCAACTCAATTAGAGGTGTAATGAGGGAGTTATGCTCAAAATAATAAACCTTGTTTAAACCCTAAATCTATTTGTACCTCTCTTAGCGCGAATGCCATAACTTTTTCTACAACTCGTATTAGAGACCTCAAAGCCAGATTCAACTTCTAAACTGGTCAAAATCGCAAATTTTTGAAGCTGACCCGAGGATGTCCGTTAAACGGACATGCATGTATGTCCGTTTAACGGACATGAACTGGCCGAACTGCCCATTTTTGTCCGAGAAGGTCCGTTAAACGGACATACATGTTCGTTTAACGGACACACACTGGGCAAACACTCCAAATTTACTCGAGAAGGTCCGTTAAACAGACTTGCATGTACGTTTAACGGACACATACTGGGCAAAGTGTCCCAAACCTTCTTCCAAGCCTCTCCAATGCTTCCAACTTCCATCCTAACATCATATACACTCCAAATTATCCCAAATTCAATCCTTCAAGTGTAATAAAACTTCCTAATCGTACAGATACCAATCTAAATGAATCAAAATCCCAAATTTCAACATCAAACACTCCTATCATCCATCAGAACCCTCAAATTCAAACTTCCCATTCAACATCATTCCTCATAAAGCTCATAACCTTCACTTCACCTCAATATCATTCTTCATAGCTATCAAGTTCATACTTTCCATTCCACATCATCACTTGCAAAATACAGTATCCCTTCATATCAATTCAACTACTAAAATACTTGTCATTACACTCTTAATTCACTTCAAATGATTCATTCCAAAAGACCTTTCCAACTCTAAAATGCTATTCTAACACTAATAACAATTGGCAATCATATCGAAGAAGCATGTGCATACACAAAATCCATTTCCACAATCATATTCATATACAAAAGGAAATTCTCAATTTCCCATTCTCATTGCTAAGCAAAATAAACATCTAAACAACTTTCTTTACAAATCAAAATATACATCACAACTTAAACAATTACAAATAAATGCTCAATGTTCATCATTCTTAATAATCTATACAAAGGGTTCAACTAGCTTAATGAAAAAGCTATCTATCTCGGAGTTCGTCCAACTTTCGTGCAAGGATCACTAATTCTTCTAGTTCTACACCTGAGGAGTGGGAAGAAATGGGTTGAGCTTCACAGCTCAGTGGCTAAAATATTTATAGTCATTGGCGATGAGCCACACAATCAAATGTATATACATAACATTCCCATAGCATACATCTCACAATTAAAAAAGAATCAACATTTTCAATTCATAATTCATAACATCATCATATATGACACATTGGATGAAATTTCACTTCAAAACATATCTTAGCACATTAAATGCAAATGCACACACAATTGGCTCGAGGGTTCCGTGTAACAAAACGGAGAAACCAAAGTTTACACCGTGA
This sequence comes from Erythroxylum citrifolium, assembly GCA_026284465.1. Taxonomy (NCBI): domain Eukaryota; kingdom Viridiplantae; phylum Streptophyta; class Magnoliopsida; order Malpighiales; family Erythroxylaceae; genus Erythroxylum; species Erythroxylum citrifolium. The sequence goes on along the minus strand of JANKOE010000206.1, from coordinate 27,047,778 downwards.
ATGAAACGAGTCCATTTCGGATCTCGTGAGCCACAAGCGGGTAGCCGGGAGAAGGCTTGACGTCAACGTGTACGTGACTACGAAACGGTTCCTCTCTCGCCCAAATAAAGAACATAATCAAATTTTCATATTCTTATGATTCATTCAACCATTCAGAAACAAAATACCATGATTCAATTCAATGGCATAACGATTATATCAAAATGTTAAGCATTCAACAATGCATAACATAACACAAACACAATTCAATCATCCATATTCTCATACTTTTCTTTATACAAAATTGCCATGACAAAATCAAGGGCATAGCATAATCATAGTCCACTCAATTGTATCAAAATGTCATACCTTTGTCAAAGCATAATATGACATGAACACAACATAATGCACTTTTCACATCATAGCAATTCAAAGCAAGTCATTTAACACATATTTCACACACAATGCATTTTGCTCATATTACACAACAACTATAAATAAGTTACCCACCTTTAAACTCTTGAAAAAAATCCCATTCAATGATTCTCTTCCTTTTGCTCTTGAATGGAGCTTTGTTGAATTCCTAAATCAACCAACACAAACCCCTTTCAATTCCAATTCAATAAAAACCCTAAAACTCACAACCAATTAAATCAACCAAAATCAATCTCAATCTTAACCTACCCATAGTCCATCTAGGTTAGAAACACCAAAACCTAGCTTAGAAACTCAAAACCCCCATGGATTCCACCATCTTCTTCTTCCTCACAAGTCCCTTTCTCTCTCTAGGTTTTCTTCATCTCAACCAAACACAACCTATTCTTTGCCAAAGCATGAAGAAGATGAAGAACTTACCTTGGAGAGCTTGATTCCTTCTCCTTTCCACAAAATTTCCTCCCTTTTCCCTATCTTTTTCGGTTTTTTTCTTCTCTTCTTTCTCTCCTCCTTTTCGTTTTCTCTCTTCTCCCTTTGGCATGCACGACACTCTCTCCCCTTCTTTCTTATTTTTACCCTCTTATTACTCTTTAAATTCCCATTTTACCCCTCATTAACAAGACCTTTCCAATTATGCCCTCCTTTGTCTTTTAACTCACATCTTATTCTTCTAATTTCTTAACCAATTATCATGGAACAATTGAAGGAATTTGCTAACACTTCCTTCTAGAAAAATGTTCCTCATTGTCTTAATTTTCTAATAACACCAAAATCATTCAATTTGGTTTGAAAATCTGAAAGTTATATCCCAAACATTTCTGAACTATTCTTATACTGAAATAATATTCTGTGCTTAACTTCCATCTAAAAATTGAAACTCTTAAAGACTGAATTAGAACTCGATTTCATCATATAATTTGTAGCCCCATTTCTCTAGTTTAATCTAAATCAAGAATCATATCATTTTAATAACTAGAGAAAAAGTTATGGCTAAAACATCGAAGCATGCTCAATAAACATGTTCCAACTACATTTTCCAACTTTTAACTTCCTACATTTCATATATAATAGTTCTAACTTCCAAGAAAAGTTTAGGGTCCAACAGAAATTATGTAAAGAAGGAAAAACAATAGTACTATATATAAACAATATACAATGAATAATTTGCCCGTTGCATATGTTGTCAAATTTGAAAAAAAGGCAATGTAAGAGAGAGATTGACATAGAGAGAGAGGGAGAGGTTGTGTAACAAATCATATTGATTAACAGAAATATTTACATTGTATGTAAACAACAAAAACATTCGTATGTATACAACACAAATATATATAAATTGTATGCATACAATTGATCGATGTTTGCTTCATTTGTACTTGACCGCGTAAGAAGGTGATGAAGTCAATAAGGTTCTCCTTCTACTTGCCTCAGTTTGTAAATATTGTGAAGTAATACTAGGACGTCCTCTAAATCGTAAATCTCTTGGTTGAAATGATAATTGAAACATGTGTAGGTCAACATCTCCAAACTGGTTTATATTGGCATCTATAGGTGTACCAACCTACAAAATGGAAGAAAAAAAATATTACAAACACACTTATTAATTATTTAAAGTTAGACAAATTGATAACAAAACTTAAAAGTTAGAAAAATTGATAAAATAGCTTACGATATTGCTTTGTTGACTCAATCCAGCATTATTATTAACCAAAATCTCATAGCTTAACTATAGTTATAATGAAAACATCTTTGTCAATAGTTAGTAAAAATAATAATTAATATAAAATCAAAAACTGTATTTCTATAAAGATCCCTCTATTATAACCTAATAAACATAATTATAAACATTAGTAACTGCATGCTTATAAAAATGTATTCATATGATTGAAGTAACATGTACACACCTGTGAATAAGCCTCATCATGTTGACTTGAAGTGTTATTGCAGTTTTTGGAGTTATGACCTTGAAGACCACATTTTTAGCATTTATGCACTTGCTCTTTCTGACTCAATCTACTTGGATTTTTCATCTATTTTAGCTCATCTTATTGTTTTCTTCTTGCAATTTTCATTCTACTAGGCATAACTCTTTCAGGTGGAGGATGTATTAACTCAGCATCATTTGAAGGCCTGAAAATTTCATCTCATATTGGTTGTAACACATGTTCATACAAACTCAAGAACCAACCTTTCCAATAGCATGAATCAATGAATGTCTTAACCCTTTCTCTCAAGTGATGGATTCCACTAATTGCACGCCTGAATGGATATCCATATAGGTCTCATGCCTAACAACGACATGTATGTTGTCTACTGATCCTGATAATATGCTTCCCATCACCCTTTAAAACTTCATAACCACCATCTCCATTCCCCACAATTCTACATTGCATTGCTTCTTTCTTTTTCTTCTCCAACTTTTTCATTATGTTTGGTGTTATATCATGCCTCCACCTAACTGCAAAATGTTTCCTCTTAGTATGCCTCCTTATAACCATTATTCTAATAGTCTCTAGCATGTTAATTACTACCCTTTCCCTAGCTGGTAGAATCCACCCATTGAAGTTTTCGTTTATGTTATTGTCAACAATAGGAAATTTATTTTAAAAGGATTAATAACAACTGACCCACCTCTCTTTCAGATACTCAAGCAACGCTGCAGCACATCCAGGGCTTATTTTGTCAAGCCTCTTTAGTTGTTCATCGAAATCTTGAAGATACATTGACCAAGAGCAATTCCAAAACTACTTTCTTAAGTCCTTTCCCTTCCAATTCGCAACCAATTGTGATATATATGTCTTGCACACATACGGTAATCTACATTAGGCAAAGTTTACTCAATAGCCCTGACTAATCCCTATAACAAATACAAAAGATATCAGATCATATTTCATATAATTACCTTCAATCCCAAATATGTTTACATACGTTCTGTATATCAAATATAACTATAATTCTTTGATCATATTCTAATTCCAAATTAGATGATAATAAATTTATGAACGAAGTCCACGAATCTATGTTTTCCACCTCTACAATTGCCCAGGCCAATGGAAATATTCCTCCATCATCATCCCTACTAACTGCGCTTAATAATTGCCCTTGAAATTCTATCTATAGAAGCATCCATCAATCTTAAAAATTGGTCTTAAATGCTTCCATCCTCTTTTCATGGCACAAAAACAAATATACAATCTTTTGAAATACAAGAAAATATAAAGAAGTATTAGTATACTACACAACAAAACATAATGAAGTACAACATAAACTTTATAACATAACATACATGTAGCAATGAACTTTCTTAATTTCTTGGTAATTGTAACTCAATTGTTGACCTAAAAAGTCATGTACATATCCTTGCAACTTTGCATATTCAGCAATATAATTTGTTTCTCACTCTTTCCTTAATCTCTTTTTTTTTCTCTTCTACATATACTTGAATTTACAAAAATATTAAGCTTCTCTTTATTCTACCATTTTCTTCATTGTTATATTAGGCTTTTTCAAAATTCTATCCTTGAAGTGTCTCATCAAGAATTTTGCAAAAACCAATATAGGTTTGTTTGTAATGAAGCAAGTGTGATTAGAATTATATGTTTTCACCCTATAACATCTCTCATTCTTATCATATGTAACATACAAAACCTATGGGCATCCATCCATATAAACATACGTAATCTGATTACTCTCACACTTTTTCAATCTAACATTGTATCATGTACGTATTGCATAATTGACAACAGAATCTTTAAATTCTTTTGCATTCCCGTACTCCATTCCCAACCTCAACCAATGCCTAACCTCTGCAGGGTATCCCTAAAAGTTAAGTTGGGTCTACGTAAAGCGTCACCTACCTCCTTTCCACTAGGATATTCATCAGTGCTAATAGGACTATCACAATCTGATGAATCAATTTCAATTGGATGATTATTATATGGAATGTCAACATACAAGTTTGATTTAAACTGTGCACTCTGTTCTTCCACATTCACATCCGATTTTGCACCTTCTCCCTCTGAATTCTCATCTATTTGTGCACCTTCTCCCTCCACATGCTCATCCGTTTATATACCTTCTCCCTCCAAATTCTCTTCCATTTGTGGACCTTCTCCCTCCACATTCTCATCCGTTTCTACACCTTGTCCCTCCATGTTCTCATCATCATCATCAATAGCATGGATAAGTGTTTCTACATGATGAGTTACATATACATCAACAATCTCATGAATTTGCATTTGGTTTGTTAGCCTAATACAACTTTTATTTGAGTCAATAACTTTCAATGGGTCCTTAAAGTTTAAATCAGGTTCTCTATAATATGCCTGATCAATTTTATCGTACCCTAACTCCATTCCCATCTCATTTATTTGTCTATAGCTAACAAATTCAACATCAACTTTTTCAAATGTAGCAATATCCGCACCAATATATTTCAATTCAGGCATAACATAAAATTTCCACTATGAAAAAGTTGTATACTTCCATATTGCACCATTAGAACCTATAAACATAAGCATATACGAAAGCTTACATGAAAAAAGCATTGCAATGATTCAAAAAACAACATGTTCATTATCATGAAATGTTCATAACTCCATTGATGCACCATAGTTAATCCTTGCAGAATTCAATAGTACTACATTTGCTTTAAAAGTTAAAGGGAATCTGAACATGAGAGAACTATAAAGCATGTAACTTATTTGATTGGCAATTGTAAAAGTTTTTCAAGGATTATCATAAAAATAATTCTATCAGGAACTACTCTATAAAGATTGATTTCCATAAAGCATGTAACTTATTTGATTGGCAATTCATGTTACAATATCAATATGAATCCCTCTATTCATTTATTAAATTGAGCAATGCATCACTACTTATTAACTTTGAGGTTATATAACTTATTAAAGGAACTAAAGGAATTATATAAGGTGATCCCTTTCCTTTTGTTCAATTTTTGCACTGAAGTTCTTACAAGGCTAGTTATTCATAATATAAGGCAAGGGGACAACTTTATGTTTTATAGCACGTTTAAATAATTGGGAATTTTTAGTCTTTCCTTTGCTAATGACCTTATTCTTCTTTATGGAACTAACCCTGACTTAGTTTCTTGTCTAATCAACTCTCTTAACTCCTTTAACTAACTCTCAAGTCTGACTATCAATAAAGATAAAAGCCACCTTATGGTTTTAATAGGTATTGAAAATTTATCTCATTAGGCTTATTAAAACCTCCACTATTAAGAAGATTTCTTATAATATATGACGCAAAAGAGAAATGAGCATTATAGTAACAATTGTCTTTCATTTACTGTTAAGGTACAACTTATTATCTCTATTTAGAACAACTTGCATGTTTATTGGTCCTACCACTTGGTTTTACCTAAGAGAAAATTTAAAGCATTAAGAAACTCTTTAGGAATGTTTTGTGGACTAATGATGTATATAAATAGCCAGATGACAAGGTCAGCTGGAAGTAAGTTTATTTACCTAAAATGAAGGGGGTTTAGGAATATCATAAATTCATCTACTGAATAAAGTGACGTTTGCTAAAAGACTGTGGAGAATTCTTACTAAAAAAGAGTCGTTAAACTAAGGAGTTATTCTTCTTAGATAATGCATCAGCTCTTCAAAATGAGGTACAAATTGCATAATGAATTCGAGCTCAAGATAGGGAATCGTGAAGATATATGGTTATGGTTTGATATTTAAGGTGATCTTGAACCTTTGTACCAATTACCAAACTTCCAAAACTCTGACTTTGTTTCCAGATAGAGCATAAATTTAAAGTACTGATCATTGGGAATGAGTGATCATGCTATTGAAGAGGTTATGCCTCTTTTATAAGTGATATTCCTTCTTACAACCCTAACCCTAACTCTCTCATAACTAATATAGTCATTTAAAGGGGAAACTCATCAAAGATATTTACTAACAATTACTATAAATACCTTCTTATATTTTATGCCCCTAAAGTCAAATGGTCATGGTTTGTTTAGTTCAAGGAAAGTATTTTGAAGATCTCATTCATTATTTAAATATCACTGAAATCCTTTCTCAAGGGCTCATTTATCTCAAATCCTCTTTGTAAACTTTGTAACTTGATACCTGAATCCGTTAACCATCTCCTCTTTAAATGCTTACATACTATTGCTCTTGGTTAAGCTTTTAGCTGGCTTGTAATCATTCTATCAATAAATAGAATGGGAAAGTATCATTCAATGGAAAATCATCTTCATCAGCTCTCTGTAGATAAACATTCATTTTTAAAGATTACTTCTAGTTGCACCTTTTATTTAATATGGAGGAAAATGAAAGTATTTGTGAAAGCTAGCAATACAAAACTCAGGTCAACAATCAAAGGAACTTATCTTGGATAAATATCTTGTTATAATCAGATGTTAGGAAGTAAACATTTCCACAAGTTTATATTGTATGTTGAATATATAAGGGACTCAGAATGTTTTTTAGAGTCTTATGATATGCCTCCTTGCTTCTGGTTTTAATTTCCTAGTTAGTATATATGTTTATTGCTCTTTCTCATTAAGTTAAAGATTGTTATTTACAAAAGGTAGTTAATTAATTGTTTTGGATCCTTCTCTAGGGGAAGGAGCATATGCAGACTACAAAACATTCAAAACACAACAACAAACATTACAGGACTACAATGGGGACTAGAAGCAGCCAAATAAATATTCGGGACCACACCTATTAATAAACTAATGGCAACAACCATTATTTAATACACAACAACATGGGTAGCCCATAAGAAGCAAGCATCCCAAACACACAAAAATACCAAACAGATAGCAATAATCAAACCTAACATACCTCAGTTAACTCAACATGCTTCGATGCTCACCAAGGTTTTACAAACCGGACTGGACCGTCTGGTCCGACTGAAAAAAGTTTGAACCGGGCAGTTTTCATATATAGAGGTTATTAGGTGAAACTGAATCGGACCACTAACTAGTTCAAATTTTTTTCGATCGGACCGGACAGTCTAATCCGGTTTGTAAAACCTTGATAATAATAATGCTTGAATTTATTCTTTTATAAGAGATAAATGTACTAAAAATGATTGTCCTACGTGAGACATGATATCTAATTTAATTATTTTTATATAAAATTGGTAAATTAATTTGATTAAATAAATACATATAACTTATTATTTATTCTAAAAATGTATATTAATAAAAATAAAAATGGGATGTTTTTACTCTCATTAAAAGAAAAGCAATTATATCATTTCCAATCAAAAATTAGAAAAAAAGGTTTTTTTATTACAAATAAAAAGAATTAAAGTTATAATATTTTGTAAAAATAAAAAAGATAGAAATTATAATGAGTTGATCTAATTAAGAAATAATAATATATTCGCTCCAGCTTTTCTTTTTTATATTTAGAAAAGCTTGGTAATCAATGAAAAATATGTAAATACTCTACTAAATAATTCTATAATTATATAATTTTTATTCTATAAGAAATAATTTGTTTTCTGTTACTAAAACAATAATTTGTTAAAAAAAATTAAACTCACTTCACCTCTAACTCCATCAATATTGTGCATTTGTGTCTTTATTTTATTCCACTGAGTTAATATCAATTCTAAAATTTAATTACCACTTAATACTAGCTAAAGATATTTAATAAGTTAATATTTAATTTTTCACTAAAAATTAGTTACACCAAATAATAAATTTTAGTACCTAAGATTTTTCTGAAAACCACGCCGCTCATTTATGAAACCAGAATCTTTTTCTTTACAAGAGATAGGAGGGTTACTTATTTTTATTTGTTGTATTTTTATTTCAATAAAATATTTTATTTTTACTTATTGTTATAAGTTTTACTTCTTATTTATTATATACTGGTTTTATAGCGGCTCACTATTGATTGAACCTCTAAACCTTAAACCTTTCCTTCTATTGATTCAATGTCTGATCCGATTTTTAAAACATTGATGCTCACAACTTCTCTCGAGGAATGCCGATCACTACGTTGCACGAATGGTGCTTCTGTTGACCAATTTCAATGCCAGTGACCAATAACGATGGAGAACGATGGCTGATTATCATAAGTTTGCTGAAGAAATGATGACACGGTTTCCAAAACATTGTCATATTCGTATGTTTCATTAATTATTAAATTTTTGTTAACTTAATCTTTGTTAAGTTAATAATAATTGTTTTATTTAACTAAATACATGATTAAATTTTGTTCGGGTTAACAAAATAATCAGTAATCTAATCCCTCTGTTTAAGGTTTGTTTAACGTTTAATATAAATGGTGGATCCCATTTTTAATAATAAAACAAATTTTATTTTAATTTAATTTAAGTATAAGCCTCAGAGAAGTGGGGTCCATTTATTCAAATAAAATAATATTTATTAAATGTCAAGTCTTCACTTAATGTAATGGTTTTGATTTTTCGTTAGTGTGAGATTAAATTTTAACATTTTTCAAATGTTATGGTTAAAATTGTTGGTTCTGAAATATTAGGATTAAACTCTCTTAATTTTTATATAAACTTTCTACCGAACTTACGCTAGCCGCTGTCTGTCTCTATCATTCTTCATATTTACTTACATGTTAGCTGCATACGTGCCGCCCAGTAATTCATGCCGTACAAAACTAAAACTTTCTGGTTACCCGTTCCTTCATTCTTTAAACAAAATGTGAATTCCGTGTCTTAACTCTTAAACCTCAAATAGGGATGGCAAAAGGCCCCGCTTTGGTGGGGCCTTGCTCCGTTTCCCGCCTATTGGGGCGGGGATTATTTGCTATTGACGGGGCAGCGGGGGGGGGTGGGGC
>JANKOE010000206.1:26959674-26976422 GCA_026284465.1 Erythroxylum citrifolium | reverse complement strand
ATTGTTTTGTTTGGGCCGCCATTGAGCAAAGTATGAGTAAATTTTGGAATAACAGAAGAAGTTGAATAAAGTTAAACAGATGATAGTTAAAGAAATTCCGCGGTGATAGCCCTATCGATGATATGTTTAAATCATTTGGTTTAGGTATCCGTGTAAGTGGGTTAGGCTTCGGGATCGAGGTCCAACACTAAAACATGATGCAATTCACACTTATCATTAGTCCACCCACAAGGAGCACCATAGACGTAGCTGCTAGAGGATCATTTATAAGGAAAACAGTTGAAGCAGTACACGGTCTGTTAGAAGATATGGCATATACTAGTTGTCTTTGGACATCAGAATGAAGTAGATAGTAGTTAACCTTTTGGGACCCAGGAGGAATGATTACTGCAAATTCAATGACAACATCACAAGTTGAGATCGACAACCAAACCAAGCAATTGAATAGCTTGAAAGCCACCTTTTCCTTTTCAGTCACAGCAATGCAACACGAATATGAGTCATGTGGGCAAGAGAGCTATATTGCAGCTGATTGCTTCTTAAGGGAAAACAACAACGTGGAGTAATTCAACTTTAATGGAGCACAAGTTAATCAAGGAGATAACAATCCTTATTCTAGCCCACACCAGTCGGGGTGGCATAATCACTTTTCATTAGTCTAACAATACTGAGATTTAGTTTAGAAATCAAAGGTCACATAGATTTCAACAAGATAAATGCAATGACTATGATTCTAAACTGAACTAGATCATGGACAAGCTACTAAGTATGGATGAGGCCCAAAAGAGGTTAGAAGGGAAAATTGATCAACTAACAAGGACTCGTGCCTCTTTTATTCTCAACCTGGAGGTTCAAGTGGAACGACTTATCAATGTGTTATCTACAAAAAGTGTGGGAATTCTTTCGAGCAACATGAAGCATATCCAAGAGAGCAAGTTAAGGCTATCACATTTAAGAGTGGGAAAGAGTTAGGAGAACCAACAAATAGACCAGTTGAAACCCACTCTATAGAAGACTAAGAGAAGCAGAAGAAGGATGAAGAAAAGAATGAGGACCTTCCCTATGTTCCTCCTCGGCCTTACTTACCAGGAATACCATTCATAAGAGTTGATGATGTCGAATCTTCAAAGGAGCATGAGGAAGAAAGAATAGATGACAACGGACATCGAGTTTGAAGAAGCTGTGGAAGTCTCTATTCAAAAAGCTAAAGAAAAAGAGGAGATGAAGGCGAATGAGGAAGAACCAAAAAGAAAACAACTCAGCCTTTTACTGGGAAAGCTATTGGATTCCATAGAAGATTCAGGAAGTGTTGTTATTCCATATTTTGTTAGCAGTTCGCTCAAAAAAAGGACATTACTGAGCTTAATCGGTTTTGATAATTTTATCATTATTTTCCTTCTGATCATTTTACAATTTGCAGCTTACTTAAAGGCTACAAAATTGATGTTAAACGAAAAAGGGTAGAAGCAAGCTGCTTATAATTGATCCCAGCTAAGTTTCCAATGATATAAGGTCAAGCTAATGACCATAAATGAGAACGTTTAGTAGTTAGGTTTCAATTGTTACGTAGTTAGATTTGTTTTAAATTTCAAAAATAAGTTTTAACGATTTGGAATGTTTTGTATTGCTAACTCTCTTGCTCTTTTTAAAGTAATTATAAGATAGGGCAACAGTCCTGGGCGTTAAGTGAATTTGGTCTCAGAAACTGACGTCATTACCACCTCAATGGGTTTTTATGCTCTAACCCTTGTCTTTTATTTTATTTTTATTTTTTCTTATCATATTGTTTTATTCCCCTATTATGTGTTGATTTTTCTTACGTACACTCCTCACATTGAGGACAATGTGTTGTTCAAGTGTGGGGAGGTGTGTGCACTATTATTTTTATGTTAATTGTGAATAGGTTGTATGTATGTATTTTTTTATTTTGAGTGTGAATTTTGCATATTATTATGTTAGTGTGTGTAGGTTACATATTATGAATTGTGTGAATGTATCGATGGCTTAGATGGATTGAAATTGATTTAATTTTGAACATAACCTATTAGGTTATAAAGAGTCATTAGCTCACGAAATTAGTGATATAGGTTCTTTGGATAAAATATGCAAGTTAATTAGGATTCAAGTTATTTTATCTCCCTATAAGTTGTCACATTCATTCATAATTTTAGGTCTTTTGACTAAGTAGCTTTGTTAGTATTTTTTCATGAGAATGACTAGCTAAAGCAATGAGGTAGGCAAAATTTTGTGTTAAAAAAAGTTGTATAAATTTTAACCAAAATAACTATTTCGCTGGCTTTCGGGTTATGAATAGAGCTAGTAGCTACTTAAGAACGTGATGTAGCCGAGTAATTGGATTGACACCCATCACAAATGTGTGCCTTCGCATCAAAAGGCTATAATGACGTTCCAACCAAGCAACTTAACAAAAACATGACTTAGTCAAGTAACCAGATCGACATTCATCACCAATGTTTGCCTCCATGTAAAAAGACTAGGTCCATATCCACAAAAAGTAACAAAAAAAGAATGTTTTCCAATAAAAATATACCGAGAATATAAGTAGCCTAACTTTTCATGAAAACGTACTTAGGGTTAGTTACAAAGTTTGAAAGACCAAATAATTATTAATATGCTTTGTACAATTGAAAAGGGGGGGGGAACTTGACATTTGGATCTTGACTAATATGTATATTTAGTCTAGAGCTCCTAGACGTGGAATTTTCATGTTAATGATTTGGAATAACTTGAATGATTGTGCTTAAAATCAAAATTTGTTTCATGAAGTTGAAGCCATTGTCTTATTACTGCATTATGTGCTTTGCGATTTTGTGTTGTTTGTTGTTTTGTTTGCTTAAGGAGAAGCAAACATTTAAGTGTGGGGATGTGATAAGTGTAAATTACATCGTGTTTTAGGGCATAGTTTGATATGTGCTTAGCTGTTAATTCGATCACTTGGTATGTGTTTAGGTTAAAATTGTGTTAGTTTGTGATTTATTTGTGTTTGAAGTGCTTTATGGCTTAGTATAAGTCTTTCAACTTAAATATTATATTTTTGAGGTACCTTGATGTATTTGCTAATGTTTCAGGGTCAATGTCGAAGAACGGAGGAGTTTCAAAGAAAATTTAGGCCACAACACAGGTCCATGATCGTCATAGGTAGGCCACGATTGTGACAGAAACTCAGGGAATGGCCTACGATCGTGACAGAAGGCTCAGATGTGAGCCACGATCTTGGCATGTGTTGGACAGACACGCATACGCTCACGAACTTCATATTTTGAGGGATTTTTGGGACCTTTCGGACCTTGAAAAGGGTTACCCAAAACATAAAAGAGTATGAAAAGAACATAAAGAGGTAGAGAAAAAGGAGCTTTCATGCGGCCACTGTTGAAAACCCTAAAGAGAGAAAGAGGAAGACAAGAGGAAGAAGAAGAAGAAGCAATCTCGACGTGCTTCTCAAATCAGGAGGCTTTTCGATGCTACTGCCTTCCCAGATTGGCCATTCTAAGTGACTATTTCCTTTTTGTTACAATTTTATTCATGTATAAAGTTGGGATGGATTGTATGATGATAGATAGTAGAACTGAATGAAAAATGATTAAATTGGATTATTGAGAGTTAGGCAATGTAATAGAAATTGTGATAAATCATATTGGTAATTGTGCGAAGAGAGATCCCGTGTGATGTTCCAATAATTTATTAGAGTAGTTTAGATCTAATTAGGTTTTGGATAATTTGTGAATTGAGAGATTGCAAATTCCAAAATCTGATTAGGGTTTATAATTTAAGGTTTAATGGTTATAACTTAAGAGAGAGTAATCAACCCTAGGACAGTTTAGAACTGATACTCCATTGACACATAATCGACTCGATTAACATCAATGATAAGTAAAATCCCCTTCCTCATAACTGGTTAATTTCTCTTGATTGATTTTCATTGTGTTTCTGCATTGCTCAAATTTCATTTCTTTTATGTTAATTTCTGAATTATGACTCTTGCCAATCAATTTCTCGGATTTACTTTTCTTGTGAAACTTTATTTCTATTAATTCAATCTTCTTACCCTTAGATAACATAGAATTAGATTAGTTCCTCCTCCTCGTGGGATCGATACCTTTCATACTACAGTCACGACCTATGCGCTTGTGGTATTAGAGGGCTTATAAATTTTAAAGCTCGAATGACATGATCACTTAGGTAAGGTATGATTGGGATAATAAAGGTGTGATAAATTTGAAGGAAATTTTCAAAAGAATACAAGAAAATTGTTCACAATAGATAGGTCCTTTTATTATAAATTTATTGGTACTATAATTTTTCAATGCTCGTAAATTTTTTTAAGCATTCATCATGTACCACAACTAAAGAAATATTGGACCTTTCAAAATTTCAAGTTTCAAGTCAAGTAATGTAAATAGCCTTCAGGATTAAAAAAAAAGGCTTCAAGAAAAATGTACATTATCCCCAATGTACACAATATAGGCATATATTATAAGTAATAAAATGGAGTTTGGTACTTCCCTAAGTAATAAGAATTTCTATTTTCTATTTTCGATGAAAATTGGGACTATCCGTCTGGTACTAGATACTAGCATCCATGCAAAATATAAAGAAAAAAGGATAAAAAAGATAAAAGAAAATAAAATAACACCAAAGAAAATAAATATTAAAAATGAAAATAGGAGTAACGTAAAATTTAAAACAAAGCCTATCCTAATTCATGAGGTGTCTCCCATGTAGTGCTTGTTTAATATCGTTAGCTCGATGTACCTTGCGTGTTACCATCATCCTGGGTCTATAATTAGTAGTTTCCTTCCACCCGTTCCTCCCTACGACAATTTAGTAGCCTATGAATACATCTCTTATTGCAAAATAATGAAAAGAGCATAATTTATCAAATTAACAACTCCAATGGCCTCCATTAATCTCGTTTTCAATAACAAACTGTTAAAAAATAATGGATAACAAAACTCCCTAAATCTTTAGTTGACATAAGTAATTTGTCACGTAGGAAGTGGGAACTCTCTAAACTCAAGGTAACTACGAATGATTCATCAACAATTGGCTCTTCGTTTAGTTGTTCCTTAATCTCCTTAGTCCACTCTTCCACTTTCTCTTCCTAGAAAAAGGCTTTTTCCTGTTTTTCTACTTCAATCATTTTTTTTCCACTTCTCTACTTCCTTTTCTTCATAGATAGAGGCTTCCTCCTTTTCTTTATTTGCTACCTTGGTCATTTATTCATCATCCTCTCTTATAGCAGTAATTACCTCCTCGCCTGTTTGAGATGCAAATTCATTCATAAAATTAACCTTCATCTCTTCTTCACTCTGAGACGTTAGTAAGCTCAAATAATATAAGGTATTATGCTTAATATATTCAGGTGAATAAAATCTCTCCTCGAATTCACATCGACTAACTTCACTCTTAGCAAGGTATTCCATTATTTTATCTATGATACTTTCTTTTAGCCGCTATTATTGCACATATTCAATTAGATCATAGTCATTCCATCCATATGCGTAGGGGTTGCTCCACTCTAAATCATACGTATTCCCATAGGGTACTTTCTGAGGCCAGTCCTGCATTCTTGGTTGCTCCCACATATAGTTTAGTGCTCAACATTCATGATTATAATAATTACTCCCACAAATATTGCAACACGATATGGATATTGGTTGAGCTTCCAAAAATATGTCAAGAAACATATCTTTCCAATATGGTGATGTTACATGTTGTGATGCCATATCATAACTCATAAGTATACTGACTGCTCCATCCTTTCATTGTAAGTTGTGGCTATAATGATGAATCACCAATCCTAACAATAAGCAAAAAAATAAAAATAAAATAAAATAAATAAAAAATAATGGTTAGATTAATGTAATCCAGGCTTTCCTAATATTACTGCCCCCGACGATAATGCCCAAAATTTGATTGGCCTAAGGTTAAGGTCAATATTAATTTTACCATAAGTGCATGAGGTAGTTGTAGCAAGCGCATGTAAGTACAGGTCGATCCCACGAAGACTGTAAATACTAGTACTTGCTCTTTTCTATTGTCTAGTCTAATAATCAAATTTTCATATTTTAATCAATATTAAAGCTAAACAAATAAACTAAATTGAGATTAAACAATTATGAACTCAAGAAAAGTATAATACGAACAAAAATCAATATCAAATAGTAGTGTGTAGGTGATGAATCTCCTTAAGAATCCTTGAATTATTAACCTTTTATCTTGCAATCATATTATTGATTATTGGATCGTGAAAATGATTATCTTATATTAATATCTCTCTCAAGACTATTAACAACTAATCCATTAGTTGATTAACAAAACTCTTTTTTAAAAAATAAAACTCTTTCTAGTTAAAAACCGTAGGATTGCTTTATCAATTTATAGATCCTACTATTAGGTTTGACCCTAATCTAAAAGATTTGCATTGGCCAATCTCCACTTTGATTACAAATCCTTCCAGTTATGGTATATCTATTCATACAAGAGGATTTCTTAATCTCAATCATATGAAATCAAATTATACACTAATATTCCATATATATTAGAAAAAGAATAAAACATATAATTGAATTACAATAAATCAATCAATATAATTACATTGAATAAAATATTAAAACATATTTTTATCCCAAAATAGTGTTCATCAAACCTAGACAATAAACAAGTTTAGCTCTTATACAAAAATGAAATTAAAGATAAACATTCAAAAAAACTAATAGAAAGCAAAGAAATCAAAATTCTAGATCTTCTTTTCTCTTCTATTGAATCTTCTTGTAAGTATGGATTTGATAATTTATCTATTGGATCTCTTGACATATTCTTCGTGTTTTCCTTATCCCTTGATCAAAATCTTCGCCTCTCTAGGTGTCTTACCTCTCAAAGTTGCTTAACAATTTAGCTCTCTTTGTTTTGCCCCTATTTATGTCCTTTTATAGTGAAAACTAAGGTTTTTGGGATATACACGATCATTTATATGGCTATGTAGTTGATCGGGTAGCTCCAAAAATACCTAAAATCGTGACTTTACACAGTTACAATGACTTACATGGGCACATACACCGCCATGTAAATCTAAGCTGCTTCAAATCTACGTTTTGTGTCACGATTTCATTATAATTCTTCTCCTTTTTCTCTATAAAGGCAATTATCACCTATAAATGCACTTAGAGCAAATTAAGTGCCAAATATACAACAAAACTATAAAATAGCAAGAAAAATATGTTAAATATGGATGTATAATTATAGTTAAATACGCATTTATCAAGTTACTATAAAGGATTGATAAAAATCTCTCCAAAGGATTTTAATTGATCAATAATAATGATAAGCTCTTCTTTACCTCCATAAGATAGCCATTTATAGGCATATAACTTAAGAAGCATAAAAACCCTAAGAATTAGTCTTAAAGGAAAGTCATAAACTTGACATAATATAATTAGGAAATAAACAACTTTAACAAATAAGTCGATCCCTACTTATACACATGCTTAAAATTTAAAAACTAGCAGAGTTACAAGTCTAGAATTGGTCTAGTTTTAAAGATAGTATTGATTTTATTTTGGAAATCTGTGTATGAAATATAAACATGTTTGACACTAATCTAACTTTATGCTTGACACTAAGTTTACTATAAAACTTCATCTAGATATAAACATAACCAACAATGGTACCAATACAATATCATGATGTATAACACATGTCTAATATAGTACCATGTAGGTGCTATATAGCCTAATTCTATAATGTGCTATAATGTTCTCCAATATCTAACAACTTTTGGTGCTTAATTTGAACTATTTGTAACCTATCCAAATCCCTCTTCATATCTCCCTACTTTATAACACTCAAGAAACTCTAAAATCCATAATGCTAAGTCAAAATCAATATAACTTCATAATTGTAGCAACACTGACCAAAAAATTTTCATTCAAGCTTGAAATACATATTTGTTGCGTTACTACTAAAAAATTGATCCAATAACTTACTTGAAAATTAGAATGCAAAAATTCGTGTTTGAGATCTACAAAAACCACTAAAAATCAAAACCTCCAAGTTTGTGTCACTGGTGATAAAATATGATGTTTTGGGACTCAAACAATCATTAAGGAAATGATATTTATGTATAAAAGAAATATTTAGTAGTTTGAAAGTCAAATATGGTTTAAAAAGTTAAAATTGGGTTAATAATATAAGGTTAGAGGTGAAAGGGAAAACAATTTGGGGTTATTTAGGGAAAATCACCTTTTTCTATATTAGTGGGGTTTAGGATGAGATTGACGATGAACATGCTTAATAACCTATGTCATTTTTATTTTAAAACTTTAAAGTTTTCATTTTATTATAATACCAACATTATGCACACTTCCATAACCAACCAATTTTATTTTGTTTTAGACAACTTGTATATTGTTTTAAGATTGGAGCTTGTCCTTTTTTCCACAATCAATGTTGGTTATACTATGTAGTCCCTAATTTATGATTTAATTTGATTTTTCTATCTTCTTTCCATTTTGTCTTCTCCTTGATGGTCTTTGGCTTATGAATTATATACATATGCATTATTTAACAAATAAAAATGCAAAATAATAACCTAAACACACCAATTCAAAACTCATTAATGAAATAACTATTAGAGAAGTGCTTTAAAGGCAATCGGCTTTAGCATTATTATACAAATCTTTATTAATAATAAAAAGACATTTTCGTTAATTTGATGTTCATGTTCTTTATGAATTGATAATGATCTTAAATCGAATTAATGAAGTCCTTGATACATTACATAGCATGAAGGAAATCATGATGAGATCATGATAATGAGATTCCTATCATGTGTAATTATGTTAGTATCTAAATTATCCCTAGTTATAGGATTAATGAGATAGGACATTACTACAGATAGACTAGCACATGTTATACTCTTTGATTGGACTAAGCAGTGGATCCTACAAGCTGTCACCATAAGTTATTTAGAGTGAACATGTGGATGTTTACTAAGAGTAGTAAGTGCATTAGTTGACCTATCATGAGACAGTCATATGGATAATCTATTCTAGTGTCAATGATAGTCTCATCATAGCAATGATGCAAATATCCTTAGACTTGAGGTGCTCAAGGATATCTTGGATACAGATCCTATACTTTGACTCCATTCCTCGTTGTCTCTCAGAGGTTGCTCATAGGTGGTGACTGGGTATAACTTGAGGTATTTGAAGGTAATTGAGTAGCCAATAAAGGATTCACTACTCCTGATAGAAGGAGATGATACCCATAACCTTTTTTCTGGGTCATTATACAGGAATCTATAGCCAGAGTGGAAATTTCATGAAGATAGTCTTCAGTGACATATCCCATTGAGTAATGAGCCTTGGGGATAAGAACTAACATCACTTGGGCTAGATGTGACGTAGTCAATCTAGTGGGAGTTGACATTTTAACCATGCTCTGAACTAAGTGGGGTATAGATGGTGAAAGGATGAATTACACAGGAAAATTGTCTATGGAAGGGTTCGTAGTTAAACCACTGACTTTCTGGTCAATTGGGGGTCATGATATGTTGCTAGATACCGCTCATAGCTTACTTGAATTAAGTGTTAATTCAAATGGCTAATATAATCGGGAACATAATGTGTCACACACATTGGAGATGCGTTGAATGAGTAAGATGGGTTTAGATAGTGATCCAAGATATGAGAGAATGTTTCAGGATTGTATTGCGATATGATCATGGTAAGAAACGTTGCAAAGGAATGTGAGAAAGCAAGTATTGCATGGCTGCCAGCTTGGAAAGTTTTCATATTTCCAGCAAATATTTCAAGCCAAATTAAGTGGCATTCATGGCCACTTAATTCACATTATTCCTCCATTCATAATTGGGTTTAGAGGAGGCCAAAAGTTCGTAGAAATTCACTCATTTTGTGCATAGTATTGTAAGAAAGCTAGTGAGAAATGTGAAGAGCTCATCTTACACACACTTATTCTCTAAACTATTCTCTCAAGAACATAAGTCAAAGCTAGCACTTTGTGTATGTTCTAACCATTCTACCTAAGAGATTTCAAGCTTTGCTCTTTGTTTAACAACGATGAATGAGGGAGTTAGTAAGGTTAACATCTTAAGTTCATTTTTTCATTACATCTAATGACATATGAATGATTCTGTATTTTCTAGGTTTTGTTTTATTTTCTGTTGTGTATTTTTTTATATGTGTTGCATGTGATGCATAATTGAAACCTTTGGTATCAGATCCATCTTGTGCCTATTAGATGTAGTTTCTATTACATGTGCAATAAGAGTGCACGACTGTGACAGTTGTGGGTCTGTTATTAGAAAATTTGAAATTAAATTATGAAAATTTGTTTTCACAATTTTCTTTCACTAATTTGATCATTACGTGTTTTTATATGGTTTTAGTGATTCAAAATTGATTTCAATGTGATTGAAATATTTATTGTCAAATTTCTAATAATATACTAGAAAGCCATTTTCTGCTGAACATATGTTGTTGGTTGGCTAAACTGATGAGGTTTAACATGTTTTTCATAGAACTTGATTCTAGAAATTGTATGCAAACATATTTAGAATTTGTTTACGCCTATGTAATTTTAATATAATTTATTACAAATTTTTAAATAAATTTTCAAATAGTAATCAAATCTGGTAGGTTTTGAAGAAATCGATGGATCCGTTTTGTTTGATAATTTTATATGTTTATGTTTCGGTTCTAGAATCTTAACAAATATTTTTATGTGATCAAAATATTTTATTTTGATGAGTGAAGCATGCCAAAATGATTTTGCTCGAATTAAGATTTTCGGAAAAAATTTTAGATGTCAAATTTGTCATTTTTAGCATCTCAATGGTGTTTCGGTCATCTTGGTAATTTTTGGATGATGCCAAAATTGTTTTAGTGAACCGAAACACCATTGAGATACATGGAATGACAAATTTGACATCTAAATTTTTTTTCCGAAAACCTTAATTCGAGCAAAATCATTTTGGCATGCTTCACTCATCAAAATAGCATATTCCAAAATTGTTTTGATGAACTTGAAACGACATGGAGATGCATGGAATGATGATTTGATGTTGGACCCCGTTTTCGGAGCCTAACATCGCACACGGAAACATGAGGCTTGGGCTTGGAAGGAAGACTTAGAAGTTGAAAATTTAGAAAAATATCCCTCGAAAGCAAAGGTGGGCATCGCCGCGGCGAAACCTTTCAGGAAGTCACGCCGCGGCGAGCGAATTAACATTCGACGTGGCGAACCTGTAATCGTGATTTCGCCGCGGCGAGCAAGTGGTCTCGTTGCGGCGAACGGACCCGACCTCAATTAATGAAAACCTAAACTCTTTCAACTACTCAACCCTAACATTAACCCTACTAAATGCAAGCATAATTTCCCAATAACCATCTTCAATTCAAACCCAAAACATAATGAACTTATATACAAACATACGAAATTTCCAAAATCCAAATACATATTTTATTAATAACCAAAGTAAGAGTTTTACAAAGTTTTAATGACATTTCAAGCCATAATACATCAGTTGAGTTCAAGATCCAAAATACAAAATACACTTGAACAAATAAAACTTGAAATGTGACTAAAGCCTTGAATTCCAAAAATGTAACTTGAAAATACAAAATATGCCAATTCGGAGTGATGCCATAACTCTTGACCTACTCAATCTCCTGCTCATCACCTGCTTAGGGGGAGGATAAAGGGGGTGAGCTATAAAGCTCGTGGGTAACAGATTTATAATAAAGGAACAAACAAAAACATTTCTAAAAGCTCATTTCCATCATACATTTTCGAAACCATAGTAATTTCACATGTAATTATCATCATCTCAAAAAGCTTGATTTTTAAACATTTCATGAGCAATTAAAAATCATGGATGCATTAAACTTGTCAACAGATCATAAACATATAAGCATATCAGAATGGTTTGGGTAAGTCCAAATTCATGACTCACTACACATTCCCATATAATGGTCCTCTGTAGCCGTAAATTCTTGAGGGAGTCCTTGAGGGAGCTCCATGCCACAAGCGGGCAGGTGGGAGAAGCCTATACTTGGGTCAATGTGCACGTGACGGTTCTTGAGTGACCACCACAAACCTAACTAACACATATAGTTCAAAATCTTGTAAACTTGTTGGCCATAATGGCACATTTCTTGAAAACTTGCTTTTAATAAACTTGATATCCTTGCATTTATTCTTTTAAAGAGAAACCCTTTTCAAAGTATTTTCGTCAATCATCAACACCAATCATGTATCAAACATATAACAAATCACAATTCATTAAAAAAATAATAAAGGCAACATTGATAATGCAATTTAAACCATGAAACTTCCTTGATGTGAAGAAAACAATGAGTGGCTTATTTACTCTATTATATTTATGACTTGCTTAGGGATGTCTTTCCTCTTATTCCTCATGCTCCTCTTGCCTCACTTGATTTCCTTAAACAACAACCAAAATTCCATTCAATTTGGTGTAGAAATCGGGAAGTTATAGTTTAACAATTTGAACTATAACTTATGCTGAAACAAAAATTTTATGCTCAACTTCCATCCAAAATTTGAGATTCTTAGGAACTTAATTTGGACTCTATTCCTTCATAAAACTTGTATCCCTATGTCTCTAGTTTACAACAAATCAAAAAATCGCCTCAATCGGACATCTACAGCAAAAGTTATGCCTAAAATACCGAAGGATGTTAGTGCTAGAAAATGGGTGTCTCGCCGCGAGTGTGCCGCGGCGAGGATGTTGTTGCACGTCGCGACGTGTGCATGGCACGTCACAACGTGCAAACCCAAAATACACCAGAAAACCCCTTTTCTTGGTATTTTTCACTTGTACACTTCCCATCTTTCAATTTTAACCCATATTAACCCTAAAACACGTCTTATACTTCATTTCTAAGCTCATTACAACCTAAAATCAAAACAAAACATCAAAACCCATTACACACCCATCCCTCGACAACTTCCTACACACATTCAACCTTGGTTTCACTTCTAACTAACCCTAACTAGGCTTCATCCAACAATCAAGAAGGGTTTAGACTTATACTTACTTGTTGATGCTTCAAAATCTTCAAAATCTTCAAGAATCCCAAAACCCTAGCTTTTCCCTCTTTTCTTCTTCTCTTCCACGACACTCTCCCCTTTTCCCTCTTCATTTCATTTTTCTTCTTCTAATTCCCACTCTTACCAATCATACAATGTCTCTTTTGCCCCTCCATGTAATGCCTTATGCCTTTAATCCTTAAGTGATCTTCCCATTTTGCCCTTACACACTCTTACTTCTTAATTTTCACTTACACCATATTATACTCTAACTAAATTTTAATTCCTTCATTTAATACTTCTAATTCCAACAATCTAAGCAATAAATTTCTCCAATCACAAAGATAATAAATCAATCAAAGCCTCAAAAAAATTTTATTGAAATCATACTTTTTTAATAAGAAAAGAATTCGGGGACCAACAATACAAAGCTCCTTCGACTGATGACTTAAGAGGTAAGCATTTGAGTTGCCCAGTTTATGAAATTAAAGTTATTTAGAAGATAGAAAAGTAGATTGGGCTACTTATGGGTGTTCAACCATGTGTGATGATTGGACAAATTGGAGACATAAGCCTATTATTAATTTTTTAGTTTATTCTGCAAATGACTCAATGTTTTAGAAGTCTATTGATGTATCTGGCCTTATTAAGAATGCTGATACTTTATTTGAGACATTTGATGAAGTTGTGAATGAAGTGGGGCCAGAAAACATTGTTCAGTTCATTACTGATAATGATTATGCTTATAAATTGGCAAGAAGGAGGTTACAAAATAAGTATAATTCTTTTTTTTTTGGACTTCTTATGTTGCACATTACATCGGCCTAATGTTGGAGAATATAAGGGATCCTAGTTATTTTTTTATTATTGATGAGATTATGCAGAAAGTTAAAAAGTTGACCAAGTTCATTTATAATCGTACATGGGTGTTGAATTTAATGAGAAAGGAATTTACCAATGGTAGAAATTTGCATCGTTCTACTGTGACAAGATTTGCAATGAATTTCTTATTACTTCAGTATTTTGTCATGATGAAGAAAGAGTTAAGACAGATGTTTACAAATGATAAGTGGGTTGCTTCTCAGCATGCTTGGTGTAATGCTGAATTGAAGGTTTCTAGAATTATATTGGAAGATAGTGAATTTTGGTCTTAATGCCAATTTATTATCCGAGTTTATGAGCCTTTGGTGAGGGTACTTCATTTAGCTACTAGTGAAGAAAAGGCAATAATGCGTTATTTTTATGATGTCACAGAGACAACGAAGGAAGCAATCAAGACCAATATGAAGAATAGGTCTTCTTTATAGACACCGTATCTTGTAGTCATCAATGAGATATGGGAAAGACAACTTTTTTCTCCATTGTTTGTAACTGGGAATTTTTGAATTCTAATGTCTGTTTCATACCAAATTTTACAAAGAAAGCTCAAGTTAGTAGAGAATAGTATTCACTATTACAACAGTTGTTGCCTATGAGATGATGCAAGATATTATGAGCTCACAAATGGAGCTTTATAAGCAGTCTTTTGGAAATTTTGGATTGCTAATTATTATTCGATAAAGAGCAAAACTTTCTTCAAGTATTAGTTGCTTCCCTTTTCCTATTTGTTGAAAATTAATTAGCACTTTGTTTTGTTTATAACACTACTTTTATTATCTTATGACTTAGAGTTTCTTGGTGGAATCAATTCAGAAGTGGTGTTTTAGAATTGCAAAGGTTTGCAATTTGAATTTTAAGTCAATGAGTGAGTACAACAAGCTGTGAACAGAATTGGAGCACATTTGAATTCATCCATTTTAAGAAAAGGAATAAATCAGAGTAAAAGAGATTAAATGACTTGGTATTCGTTTGTTACAATTTAAATCTTTGGGAAAAGTATGTTATTATCATTATTAATTTTGATATATTTTTTATAATTTTTTAATAAATTAAATTTTATTGTTTACTAGGGCTTTAAACAGAACAAGTAGTTCAGTAGATCCAATTTGCATTGATAATATCGGTCTTTTGACGGATTAAGTTTCTGAGAAACTAGATTTGGTAAATGTGAATGACTTTGAAGATAATCTTGGTTGGGAAAGCATTGACATGTCATTTGGTGCATTGAATTTGAACGATGATGATAATGAGGCTCTTCTCAATGATGAGGATTTTGTACCAAATGATAACTAGGGTCAATGCAGTTATAGCGGATATCCTCTCGTAGATAATTGAAGGAAGTTCCAGGATTTTGTTTTTCCTCTTCTTTTAATTTTACTTATATTTGATGCATATATTAAATTTTATGTATGTAATGTAATTGTAAATGTTTTTGTTTCATGTTTCACTTCTACTTGGTTATTTCTTCATCACGAACTCTTGTTGTAAATTGTAATAATTTGAGAGTTAAGGATATTTATTGTTCTTTATATTGGATGTTTTGATGTAATTATTATTTATTATATGATGAAATTGTAATATTTTTAATACTTTCTATTGTTCTTAATTTTATATTCTTAAGATGATAATTGTCTTTTTTTCATATTAATTTTGGTTATTATTTATATGTCAAATATCATAAAATTATTGTTATTTCATATTAATTGTGGTTACTATTTATTATTATGATTTTTAGAGGCATGGTTGATGTAAACCTATAAAGTATACAGTACAACTTTACAATATAACAATTGATTATTTTGCAAATTTTAAAAAAATTTAAGAATTATTTCATAAATTTAAAAAATTACCTAAAACGATACCCGGTGTTGACTGCTATCGGTACAGTACTGTACCAGAATCCAATCCGGTACTAAGGTCAGTACGATATTTGTGACTTTGTAGAAGACAATTTAACAAAAAAAATTAATTTAAGAACTTAAATGCACCTAAAATAAAAGTTTGATAAATTTTAGAAGAAAATTTTGAAAACCAAAGTAAACTTTCTTCCACTATATTAATACACAAGTTTCATGGTAGGAATGACATAAGAGATCAAATACAAATATTTATTTCTGGAAAAATAAACACAAATCTTATCCCTTCCACTAATTCATAGCAACGTTAAGGTCGGGTAAGTTTCTCTTTTATCGTTTTAATTTCGTTACAACACTTGCTTTTATAAGAATAGATACAAGTATTGTACTTATTTTGAATTGAATCACTTCGGATTACTTGTAATTACAATATTCAGTTAAAATCAGGAAAAAAAATCATGGATCTAAAATATGTTTGCATATTCTAATTTTGTTTTTAAAAAAGACAAGGAAAAATGTACAAATATTTTCTCTAACGTTTTATGTTAACACATTAATCTTTAATATTACTAAATATTCATAAATTTTAATACTTTCTCGAAGAATTGTTCTTCATATGAACAAGCTTTTGTTGTTATTGCATTAAGAAATGTTAAATTTGAAATTGTAAGTTGTCAGCATGTTGATATCATTAACATTAATGATACGAAAATGGCTAGATGTGTTGAGTTTGGCTCCTTTGTTGTTCCATATTGGTTGGGGATAACAATTGAGGCCAAGCTCTTACCTATATAAGGAGGTTGCTACCTCCTTGTTTAGTGCACCAAACAAAGTCAAAGATATGTAGTACAAATTTGACTCTAGTTAAATTCCTCCTTTGAGGTGAGAGTTGGAGAGTTTGTCTTGGGTATTTCTTTG
>JANKOE010000206.1:26805618-26836492 GCA_026284465.1 Erythroxylum citrifolium | reverse complement strand
TTTAAACATATGTACACACTTAGGCACTTTGCCCATTTACACAATAACCATAAATATATTACCCACCTAGTTTGCTTGCAAACTCCAAGTCAAAATTGTCTTTTCCCTTGTTCGTGGGTAGGATTTTTCTTGGTTTCCTAAAACAAACCAAATCTCAGTCAATAGGAATCCACTTAAAAATCCCACAAATGTAAAGTCACTAAAATTGATTCTAGAACATTTAAACATTTACCCAAACATTTTCAAACCTCCGCAAACTAGGATCCTTCCAAAAATCCGAAAGAGTCAAAAAGATCTTACCTTGATTCTTCACCAAAAGAGATCTTTAGCTCAAATGGAAGCTCTTTTCTTGCTCTTACTTTTTCTCTTCTTGAACAACTTAAAAATCTCTCTCTTGAAGGCTAAGGAAATTAAAACCCTAGCTTGTTTTCTCTTCTTTTCTCTAAACCGCCAACTCTCTTTGTCTTTCTTACTTATTTTCATAAATCACTGCTGCTTATCCTCCCATTCACGTTTTCCTTCTTCTTATATAAGCAAGACAACACTTCTTCTTCCAATTATGCCCTTAATGAGTCCAAAAAGTTCATTTTATCCCTCCTTATAAGCTTATGCTCTTTTAAACTTAAGTGTCTTGCCAAAAATATCCTTAAATATTCTGACACAACACTTTCTAGAAGAAAATATCCTCCATTGTCTTAAGTTTCTAATGCCTCTAAAATCATTCGATTTGGTTCAGTGAGTCAAAAGATATACTTCAAACAGTTTTAGACTGTTCTTGTTCAAAACAGCATACTATGAACCTATTCCATCTTAAATTTAAATATCTTAGAGACTGAATTAGATTCCAAGTTCTTCATACCATTTGTAGATCCACGTCTCTAGTTTATCATAAATCAAAAATCATCTCATTTAGATCTCTACTAATCCAGAAAACATCAAAATACTGAAGTATATTCAGTGAGATAACACCAGTTCATATGATTGAAGAACACACTCACTGTACCCATCTCACTCTCTTCACTCAATCTCTCTGAATACATTTCAGATAGCTTCAATTTTTGGAGGAGATGTAGATAAATGTCTTACAAAACCAATGGTTTAAGAATCAGGTCATTTGGAGGTCTAGAGATGAAGTTATGGTCAAAAGACTCCAACACGTTTATGCCCTCACTTGTAATGTATATCTCTCAGTACAAATGCCATAACTTTTGCTACAAATGTCGGATTGACTTCAGTTTTGTACCATTGGAAAGAGGACTTCAAGATCTACAACTTTTATGAAGACCTCAAAGGCTAATTCTATCGTCTTACTTCTGTATCGTCTCACTTTCCTTTCGTCTCATTTCCATCGTCTACTTTTCTTCCGTCTGCTTTTTATCGTCTACTTTTCTACCCTTCACTTTCTATTGTCTGCTTTTCTTCCCTTCACTTTCTATCGTCTGCTTTTCTTTCCTTCACTTTTTATCGTCTGCTTTTAAGAATCATAACTTTTGACTCCGATATCCAAATTTTTCATACTATATACCGTTGGAAAGATAAAAGAAAGATCTACAACTTTCCAAAAGGCAACTTTGTCAAAATATATTCACATCAATCCCAAATTTGCCCCTAAAGTCCGAAGACGAAATTCCATTCATACACCAACATATTGTACCAAAATCTTAACTTCATGACAACTTTTGAGATTCTTAGAGACAGAATTGAAATTCGATGTCTTCATAAGAAATGTAGTCATACGTTTCTAGTTTAATCTAAATTAAGAATCATCTTGTTTGGATAACTAGAGAAAAAGTTATGGCTAATAGACCGAAGCAAACTTAGTGAACATTTTCCATATCACTACCAATCTTGTTTCTAAATCTTACCTCATCACAACTCATACCAAGATCACTCTTTTTACTCCTTCTACTCCTCATTTTCAATAAAATCACATTTAATATCATTTATACCTGAAAGTTGTCAATGAATGCATGTACCACTTTTTATATGAAAACATTCAGTATTTAGGTGCATATATGCTAACATAATGCATAAGCAAGAAAATGCATTGTCTTAATTTCTCTTTAAGCTCACAAGTACTAAAATTCTAAGTCCTAACCCTTAATATGGGGACGGGATGTTACAATCTTATCTTATATTGTCTTTTTAATTTTTATTTAATATAAATACTGATGCGAATGAGACCAATCATTCAACCAAAAAATATTTTTAAAAATATTTGATAAGAGGTATATATAATTAATTATTATCATATGTTTAATATTCATTTAAGGCAATTATTACATTATCATGTATAATTTATATAATAATGTTTCTACATACAGATGAAGTAGTGCAAACTATTAGCAATCTGGATTATAATGATAAGTTATTTTCTTTCCTCTGCTGCAGGTTTGTTATCTTTAATCTTTGTTTCTAGAATTACTTATTTTCATGTGATTGGTTTGTTTTTTATAATTAAAGATATAACCATTTATTTATGTGTTTTTAAGCAGGTTTTAAGCTATTGTCTCCGCCTATTTACTCTACTCAACTTCAACATCTACTCTCCAATCTCCACTCTCCAACATTAATTGATAATTTCATTTTGACTTTTTGTAATTTGTATCATTAAAAAATTTGGATAATATTAGCTTGATGATAATCTCTTGTTTTGATAATAAAATGATATTCATAGTATTACTATTTTATTTGTAATTAAAGGAATGTACTCATTTTTCATATATAATCTTTTAGTTGACTTTCTTCAAAAAAATTGAATTTATTCACTTCAAAATTTTATATATACATTTAATACATATATTTTAAAATACTCAATTTCATTAAGCAATTGCGTTAATTAAATAAATGCTGCATTTTCATAAATAATCTTTTGGTTTATTCTCTTTAAAAATAAATTTAGTTTGAACTTATTCTTTTCCAAATTTTGTATATACATTTTTAAAAAATAAAATATTTAAAAAAGCAGGTCAGGTCAAAGCTCGATCGAGTTTTAGGCTCCTTTCTAGCCTGATCAAGCCTCAAGCTCGAAATGCATTGTTTAGGCCAGAATGGTCAGGTAGGTCTCGAGTCCGACCTGACCCGCTAATAACTATAGAAAATAGGTATGATGAATTAGAATATAAAGTGACAGAAGTTGGTTTCAAGGATTCTTAAATCTATAATAACATAAAGAAACAAGATTTGATACCTACCCAAACAAACTCTAACTTTATCTTACCTATTATTATTACCTCTTGATAAATGATTTAGATATGAAATTGATCCATGTACAGAAATATTACAAACGTGCATGAAGAAGGAATATTATATGTAAGAGAGTCAATCCCTTGATGGAAAAAAAAAAAAGGTTAACAAGGAGCTAATTTAAGCTCCTTGAAGCAAATATAATCTATCATTTCTCTAATAGTGTTTAAGTTAATCCTATTCCGGATGTTCATAAGAAAGGAGAAATGATTGTTGATAACGATGATAATAAGTAGATTCCCCTAGAAAAATTAGAAGTTAGATAATTTGTATTGATTGTAGGAAATTTAATGAAGCCCTTAAAAATTTTTCATTTATTGATAAAAAAAATTAGAAAGACTTATTGGACATGATTACTATTGTTTCCTAGATGATTAGTTTGGATATAATCAAATTATTATTGCTTTAAGGATCAAGAAAACTCTATTTTTATATGCCATTATGATACTTTTGTTTTTCATCGTATATCTTTTGTTCTATGTAATGCTCAATTTAGTTTCTAAAGGTGTATAATCAGTATTTTTCAAGACAAGGTGGAGGAATGTATAGAAGTATTTGTGATAATTTTATTTAGTTAGGAACTCTTTTGATAATTATTTGCATAACCTTATTCTTCTTTTGCAACATTTTGAAAATTAATAAAATTGTCATTTTATAATAAGGGAAGGGAAGGGATAGTATTTAAGAGAGATTCAAGTTAATAAAGCTAATATAGACGCAATTCAGACAACAACGAGAGTTAAGACTCTCCCTTAGGAGAGGTCTTGAGTTCGAGTCACCACCAAGGAGGAGAAATAGGCATTTTCTATTGATGACCCTCTAGCCCCCTGGGCATAGCTCTCTGATCGGATCAATTACGGACGTCTCGCTTCCAGCGGCAGTGTGGGAGTTGGAGCTACTCGGGAACCTGGGGGCTGATGGGAACCTGATGCTGAGCAAGGGGGAGCCAGTGATCAATCATCAGCTGAACAATCAAGTATGTGAAGACTCCTTGTGCGCAGAAGTGTACAGGCTACGTAGGAACCTGGGAGATCTTGGAGTTCCAGATTTAGTCCTCTAGGCTCTTGGGGTAGAGTCGTAGGAGCTTAGGATTAGTCCGGCGAAGCCGAGATATCTACTCTAATTAAAAAAATAGAGGCAATTCAAACGAGTTGACTTTGAAGATAAGCTTAAATTATTGGTGTAAGTTGGTTTAATTTGATAAAAGAAAAGAACTAGTCAAACTCATCTCCCAATACGTTTTGAAATGGAAATGGACTTCAGCCAACACACGTCGTAGCGTCGTCCATCATAAAAGAAATTGAACATTTTTTGAAATGATGTTTAACTAGAAGAAGAAAAAAAATAAATACTCTCTTTAGTGTTCATTATATAACATAACATGATCAAAAATATTTTAGTATTATAAATCAAATTACCTTAATCTTTATTTAACCGGAATTATGCTTAGTTACATTATAAATTTCGATGATCATCTCGTATGATTGAAATTTTCGTCAGAGGATGATTGATGAAAGAAATTGGTAAACTATAATATTCGACTGATGAGACTTTCCTTTTCTTCTCATAATACTATAGGCCTTTGGCGTCAGCGACCGCAGAATTTTAGGCCTAGTTAAAGATTGTATTAATTTAAAAGCATGAGGGCAGCACAAATCCATTGTCGTCTAGTCCGGTTTAGGATACCTGGCTTTCACCCAGGCGACCCGGGTTCAAATCCCGGCAATGGAATAAGTTTTGGACAATGCAATTTAAGCTGATTAACCAAGGCGAACTTTTTCTTCTAAAACTCTGTTTCACCATTTCTGCTCGAAATCATTGGCAGAATAAGAATCTTCACTAGTGGTGGATGGTAACATCACATTTGTGCCCCTGAGAAATCATTTGATATGTCGAGAAATGATACAAATCTATGTTCTTCGGCTTTATTACTGGCGGGTATTTGACAAGATTTATTTTAAAATATAAAATTATCCTTATCGTCTCAAATCTTTACTTCACCGTAGTTTTCAGTAATTTTCCAGTTTCTTACCGACACCATTCTTCTCTCTGCTTGAGAGATTATTTTATAAAATTATAAATTTTTTTATAATTTTAATATTTGTTTTGGTGGCCAAATAAAGTATTTGGAGTGCTAATAAAAATAAACATCACATTTGCTGGCAAAATTAATGCTTCCTTCACATGAGCAAAGTTTTTGTGCTGTTGTCATAAAAGGAGAAGATAAAGAAAATTAATGGTATTTCTCACATGATCATTTTACAATATTGTGTTCATACGTATCAGTAAACAGTGAAAAGGAATATGCATCGTCTCACTATAAAACAATAAAAAAGGAATATGCATTGTCTCAAACTTTTCTGTGTTAATATCCATGTACAGATTTTGTATGCAGAGGGATTTGTCACCGAATTTGAGTGCGTCCTAATGACCACAAACCTGTGTCTTTGACCGGTGCCTGAAAGCAGCCTTAGTAGTTAGTACTTGAGGATGCATTTAATCAAATCAGTGAGTTTAGACTGGCATACTACTTACTGGTGTTTTTACAGATGGGAAGACATTCCAAAAGCGCAAAGTCTCATCTCCTGCTCCAGTCACTATTGTCTGTAGGAACACAAAGTGATTGGAATAGTCAAACTTTATTTATACAGTATTCAAAAACCAGGAAAGATAAGTTCAATAAAATCATCATCATCTACGTCCGGAGATTCCAGTACCTGACCATCAGGTGACATGGCAAGATAAAGTACCCGCAAACTATGGCCAGTTAGAGTTGCGAACTACAAGAAGTCAAAAACATTGGTATTAGCCTCATAAACGCTAGGTGTTCTCACCATGAGAAGAATTCGCATCGATACCTTTGCAAGTGATGGATATTTCCACACCATGATTTGATTTTGGGAGTACCCGTGAGTGCTGACCAGCTCATTGACATTCTTACTCCAGGCAAGGTTGCACACCTAAGTTGGAGAATTATGGTGTTACCAAAAGCTCTTTCTTTGTTCAAGATGATCTTATCTGAAAGTTAGCATTGTTTACGTAGAACTATTGCTTTCCAGTTGCTTTTTCGACATTCCCCCAATAAAATCTACGGCAAACCTACAGTAAAAGTTCAAGAAGGAAACAGAAGAAAGTGCTTCGACAGAAACCTGGCTCCCAGTGTCGACGTGGTTTAACTGATGACCATTTGTGGTGTTCCAAAAACGAATGCACCGATCAGCAGTTCCACCTCCAGACGCAAGAAGGCCACTCTGATGGGGTGACCAAGCGATGGCCTTTACAGCAGCTGTATGCTCGGTCAATTTCAGTACCGGATGCTGAGAATGCTGGCTCCAGACCAGCAGCTGATAACCAACAAGCAATTGAATGGCCTTTAATTCTATTGTTTGGACAAAAAGCTCAGTGAATTGACCACGGCACAAAAGACTAAAACGCCGAATAAAATTGAATAATATTATTTGCCTTTGTGCCATGGTTGAACGTTCTGAAAAGAAGTAAAGCATGAAGAAGAACTAGCATTACCTGATTATCATTTCCACCTGAAGCAAGTTCTCTGTCGTCATGAGACCATTTTAAGCCACATACCTGCAGCATTGAATCATAGTGAAATGTTAGTTCTTTTATGGGTTGTGCACCTACCCAGTATGACGACTAGAAGTATAAAGGGATTCTTGAGCCAACAAACTCCACTTTCCCCTAAGAGTTTACCTCCGATTTATGACCAACATGCTTACATACAAAGTCGCTTGAAACACGAAGATCATGCTGAAGAATGTTACGGTCCCTGCTCCCTGATGCCAGTATACGGGAATTCCATGCCAGTACACCTGTTCTTGTTTGATGTCCTCCCAAGGTCCGTACTTTCTTGCACTGACCTCCATCCCATACCTGTAAAAGGAAACCATATATATAGTTGTGCAGAGGATGCATATATCAGAAAGTCGAGATTGGATAAGTATACATGTTTCTCTGCATGTTGGAGAGTTAAAGATACCTGAACTTGACCAAGATGTGTACCAATTGAGATGTATGAACCCTCTCGAGTCCATTGCACAGAACAGACGCTATCACTAGGTCCCAAGTCACACAACTTGGTCACCTGAGGAACAGATCATAGAACGGCAAACATGTCATAGTTACCTTCTTGTAAGTTGCAAATGGAGCAATGGGGACTGAAATCCAATTTCCTACCGAACTTGGCAATGATTGCTAACTTACTTTGCTATTTGATGCAGACCACAAATAAACGCAAGTTCCCAAACCAACAGCCAATACGTTCTGCGAGGACCAATCCACAAGATTCAAATAGAAATCGTCTTGCAGTGATGGGGCGTCTAAGACCTGGACCAAACTAACGTTTGAATAACCACAACTACACTTCTCACCAAACATTCTTGCCCAAAACAAAATTAGATCAATAATAGACAACTAACCTTATGGGGAGTCTTGGGAACTTTTCTTGGTGGCTTCGAAGGTGTCACTGACTCGCTAGAAATCCCAGCATCCTGCCCCAGGATGGAAGGAGAATACGGAGAATTAGGCCCCGAGAAATCAGTCTTGAACCGCAACATGTTCTTGCTGGGACTATTCATAGGAGACCCAAATTGACCACCTGCAGGAGACGAAAAAGTAGCAAAATCAGACCCAAAAAGCTCACATTTCAACAACCTGGAATAGGCCTCATTGCCTCCTTCTTTAACTGGAGACTCCTTCTCTAGTAGCCCAAAAGTGTGCAGCCTTGAAGAAGATCTACAGGGAATGAATCTATCACTGCAAGTCGATGACTTTGAGGGCGATGAGAGGCTCGATATTGCTCTAGGTGACTGTATGTTTGATCGAGCTCGACAAGAACCCGAAAACGTCTCGAGCCGTAGAGAAGCCTCAGACATGGAGGACGGGAGGTTTAGGCCACTTTTTCTTCTTGGTGGAGAATCCATTTTCCTGAGTTGATTTTTTTTGGGATGGATTCTGATGAAGATTGAGAGGCCTCTCTGTGAAATGGAAGAGGGGGGCTGTCAATGGAGCTTAGCAGAAAGCGTTTTTTTTTTCTGTAATGGGGAAGAATTGCAACGGTCGAATTGTGGTGGGTTATATATATCACATACGGAATGGGACTTGGAATGTGCGACGCTCAACGGTCAATTACTGAGGAAACAAGCAGCTGGATGCTGGGTTTGGTTCTGTTTGCCCAAAGTAGCCGTTAGTTTCCAAAATCAATATATGTCGGACGCTGTTGTTTCCTTTTCGTTCCATTTCTTTTTGTAATTCTTCATTGCTTTTTCTTTATTTTATCGCTCTAAAAGTTGGGTGGTTGTTACATTGCAGATTTTGATTCTTGGTGGTTGGGTCGGCCACTTCTTAGGCCCAAGACCAAACCCACAGCAGATGAGCCGCTCGGCCCATAGAGCAGTAATGGTAATATATAAGGTCACCATACAGGTAACCCTAGAAGAGGCTTCTGGAGCAAATTCTTCCTTGTCTTGATTCATAGCTGTCTTCCCACTAGAAAAACAAAAGCTAACTTAAGCATCGGAGGAGCAGGCCGGAGATCCATCTCCGGTGTGCTTTTTAGTGTTTTTGCAGGTACATTGCAGCCGAGATCCGCAAAGCTCATGGATCCGATCGATGGTGTTCAGCCCCAACAAAATCAGACTGAACCACTTGGAACTTGTGATGATTAATCTTATCATTAGTTTCATCTCTCTCCTTAGGTTCTCTTTTCAGGCGGTGGCCGTGCACTAAAGAGTTTTTGGAGTAGGTGACGAACAATGCTGAACAGTCGAGTCAGTCCAGTGAATATCGTAAACAACTAACTAAAGCCTTCCTACTTCACTTACAATTGATTGAAATATAATACATCTGCTTGTTCATGTTGGAGAGTCGTCTATATAAATAGGAACTCCAATAAATAACCAATGGAAAAAGGCATAGGGAACCAGTAATGCCGCTGTCATAATAAAATTACAATGTGTAACGAAACTTGTATTCCCGCAGCCAATCTTCACCCTTCTCGTAATAATCCATTCTACTAAATGTCTGATGAGGAAATTGAAAAGTAGCCGCATAGTTAGAAGCACCACGCCATGCATCATATACTGGATCCAATGCTCTGACGACTTTTATAGGTGACCCACATGGCCGAATCATTCGGACTCCTGCTTCCAAGCGCTCAGCCATACCCGGGTAAAGGCAGCTTCCACCAGTCAATAAGATGGAACTTGTCAATCTCTCCACCAAGGTGTCGTCATTGAATGGGAGCCTCCTTATTGAGACTCCAGCCATCTCATCTAGTCCAGCCTGATCAATCCCAACTAAGTTGGGATGGAATAGAATTTCAGGGCATCGAAACCTTTCCACACCTAGCAGAATTTGGAAATCTTCCTTGGTCAGAGGACGAATCTGCGGTAACTCTGAAGCAGGCTGTGATGATCCTACTTCTTGCTTCGGAACAAATGCTGGGTCAATCTCCTGCAACAGCAAACTTAGTGAACTAAGTGCCTAGAAAAGTAATGTCACTAATATGAATGAATATTAACACAAACGAATACATAAGCTCACCTGAAGCCTAGAAACAATGCGGGCAAGCTCTGCTTCATCTTCGTCAGGTCCCTCATCATCATCATCATTATCTTTGCTCATTAGTTTGTATAGTTGCCAATCTTCATCTTTCGCCCCAAAAGTGTCCTCACCTTTACCTCGATCAAAGGCAGCTGTTGTTAGGAGGCGCATCCGTTCCCGTTGGGCAGTATTCAATCTCTCACCACGGCCAACACCACCAGACACACCATTTCCATTTGAATGGTTCCCATTTATCTTGAGTCGTTTTCTCTGCTCAACTTTCTCAGACATCTCTTTGTATTTAACATGCATCTGTTCCAAATAAAGCTCCGGGTTCTCTCTGCATTATAGAGAATGGGAACACTAAGAACAGAGACAACCACCAGTAACAAACTAAATGATTTCTAAATGCTCGTCTGTTGGTAAATACATTCTAAAGAATTCAATTGCTACTCAACTTATCATTCTCCATACAACTATGCTTTATTTAAGAGCTTAAAAACAATACAAAACCTAAATACTTCTCAACTAGTCATGTCAAATAAACTGAAAGAAGCCTCTGCATGTAGGCACATACAGCCGTTTTGCTTCATCTAGTTGATTTTTCCGTTCTCGTTCTAATTCTTCTTCATAACGTTTCTGTTTAGCTCGTTGTCGACCATCAGATGTGGTTTTAAGAAATAGCTGTCTTCTCTTTTCCTTCAACTGACACAGAAGTACCGTTCAGAGTTAATATAGCATATTTGTAGGGAGGAGAATATCATAACAGCACTAAACTGCTTTTGAGTTGATCAAAAGTAATGCAATGGAACCAGGGGTATAGTATTATGGCCAGAAATTTAACAACATTCCAGGAATAAATAGAATACAACCCGAACAAGCAATCCAGAACTGATCAAATTGATAAGAAAACATACCTGCTCTGGGGTCAGCATGTTATCAGGAATATTAACAAGAGGATACTTTTCATTTGTAGAAAAATCAGTCTTCTCTTCAACTTCAAATTGTTCACTTTTAGGTTCACCTTTTGCTTTTCGTAAAGACAGCATTACTTTTGTTACAGAGGATTCTATTTCCTGCCTAGAGACATAACCAGTCTCCTTCAGAAAAGAAGGGATTTCATCCTCTGTCACTTGATCAAGCTGCTGCAAAAGGAATTCCAAACCACGCAACTCATTCTCCAGTTCATTTATCCTAGATAATCTCTTTGCCTCTGCCATTTCTCGCAGTCGTTGACCCTGTCTCTCCTTTATGGCTGCCTTCCTAGCAATCTCTTCTTCAGAAGGAGGCTCCTCAACTGGTGGTGGAGTCCAATCAAGTTGCCAACACCTGGTTTTTTCTTCAGCTTCCTTAGTTCCTTTCTGTTGCATAATTTTAATAGTCAATGTAAGTTTTTAAGATAAAGAGGGAAAGCACATCCAAGCTGGTTACCTGAAATAATCGAGCTTCTGAAGCGTAATTTGGTGCAATGTAGCAATGTTCCATCTTTAAGTCTTCAACCTTCTCCCATGTTAACCGATTACTACAGGAACACATCAAACAGAAAACAGAAAATTTTTTAAATTGAAGTACTGGAGTTGCACCAGAACCCATCTAGATATATATACTCACAGGTGGTGAGGATATTTGAGTGAAAGAAGTTGCTTCAAATAATCAGTGACATGGAATCCTCCAATATTAGTTCGGCAGCATCCTTTATAAATAGGCTCTCCATCAATAAACTGATAACAAACAGTACCATAATTAATAGCTAATAATTGATGTTGGCTAAATTGTCTAATTCAGTTCTGAAGATGGTGAAACAACACTATTAGGATGACAATAGTACCAGAAGAAAATTGCAGGAGGTCCGAAAGGACATATAATTCAAATAGCCCCAAAAAATGCAAATATAACTAAAAATGATATTAATTCTGTTTTAATTCACATTTCAACAGGTTGAGCAACAATGATATCAACTAACTGGCGTATATTACATAAATGACACATAACAATGGTAGAGAGAGAGAGAAATTTAACGCCTGTCATTTCACAATTTCTGGCAAATTTATGAAGTTGAACTAAGCAGAACCTGGGTAGGAAAACATACTGGAATAACATGAGTTGTAGTGAATCCTGGGCAAACAGCAAGCCCATCTTTACCACAGACGCCAAGTTGTTGATTGTACTTATAGCTGAATGCAGCATCAACACCAAATGCTGTCATAATTGTTAAAAGAATAGATTAATTTGGTAAACCATCCATAAGTACCGTAGGAGCAAAATATTGTGAGCTTCCAGGATGCCTTAAATCCTCTCATAATGAAGGAGGAAAGTTTACCGACAGATGGAACTCCATAGGTTTCAAAAAGAAGCTCAGCCATTTTACTGCGGGAATGAACTGGGTTGCATACACATTCTGTCATCAGTATAGGATGATCAATCTGTCCTGGCCTCAAGTAATAAGAAGATCAACAAAAAAAAGCTCATGACCATGTCACATAATATATTCATGTAAATGACAATGTATTGACAAATTCCAAAAATATTTACATGCACACTATAAGAAAGCTACAATACAAAATTAAACTAAATAAGATTCAAAATACCAGAGCCAAAGGCAATTTGATGCAAGGTAGCATCAAACGTAGAGAGCATCTTCCAGAATAATGTGAAATACAGCTTTAAATTGTTTAATACACAACATGCATCTAGAATATCTGTGTATTTTATTAGTATTTTCATAATTTAAACAAATTCTACATGTTACCTGTGAACCATTTGCTCCTAGTCGATCAAATGCAAAGTCAAGGACCTATCAATTGAAAGAATCCATTAGAGGAAGCACTCTTCTCAACAGACTTCAAAAAAGAAACCAGCACTTCTAGTCTATCTCTCCCATATAGCCACTCTCAAGTAATCTCTACCACGATTGCCATAAGGTTAAAAAAAGCAAAATGTAACAGGTCACATCCATATTTATATTAAAAGGCTTACATATTCCATTATCTCAAATTGGTAAACAACATTGCTATCAAAAGCAGAACGAGGCCCTGAACGAGTGCAGTCAAAGTACTTCAACAACGTAGGGTCATGATCACCAACTATGGTCACAGTTTCACCTAAACCAACGAAAAACTCAACGAATCACGTATCAGATAAAACAGCTAAGTGAAATCGCCTAATTGTAAATCACTATAAATGGAAATCTCTAACATTGATCACTTTTAATAAACATAAGATGAACAACGCCAAGATTTAGAACAGACAAAATAAAACCGGGCTGAAGTAGAACATCTATCATTGACATAGAAAAAGGTGAAAGAAAGAAGTACGAAATCAATTACATTAGTTCCTCCATTTTGCATAGCAACCAAACAGACAGCAGAAAATAATTAAAAGAAGAACTGCAAAGGGAATAACAAAGAAAGTTAGCATACCGGTGGCTTTGTGCCGTGGCCTCTGGACAATGTTACGGAAAATAACCCTCGGATCGGTCTCTCCAGCCCATCTAAAAATCAAAGAAAGAAACAAGAATTACGAGCATAGAACAAAACCAGGCGTATTGATCAAGAAGTTAAAGGCAAAGTTAGGGTTT
Source organism: Erythroxylum citrifolium (assembly GCA_026284465.1). Taxonomy (NCBI): domain Eukaryota; kingdom Viridiplantae; phylum Streptophyta; class Magnoliopsida; order Malpighiales; family Erythroxylaceae; genus Erythroxylum; species Erythroxylum citrifolium. The sequence goes on along the minus strand of JANKOE010000206.1, from coordinate 26,823,111 downwards.
GTTAGGCGAAGGTTGATATACCCGACACGGAAATACGAGGCGCCATTGTCTATAACGATGGGAGTAGATGAAGGGAAGAAATTGTAGTCTGCTTGTCTATGAATCTGCGATATGAACGGCATAGTCTCCTCAAGTCTTCCGAGAGAGGGGTCTGACTACTGGGTAGTGGCTAGTGTGAGAACGAGACGCCAACATTTACAGGGAAGGAAACGACCTCTCGTTTGAGTTAAAAGACCAGAATAAACCAAACCGGGCGATCTAAAGCCAGCAGTAACACAACTTGTGAAGTTTTTTCGGAAACTGTAAAATGAAATTCTTGTTCATGTTGAGCTTAGGCACAAAACGAAAATTCCATATTGATTTGGAGCCCATAGGCCTAGGATTCTGATGTCGGGAAAAATGAGATTCAAGACAAGTCCTAAAGCCCACTTGCCCAATTGATTGATAAAATGGTAGTAATAAAGTCAATCACTTACACGTGCACATTCCTCTACCACAACCAAACTTCAAAAACGCAACACGTGGTCCTCATTCAAGCCCAGGCTGCTGGCTCCGAACCCGAACCTTCTGGCCCCCGCTTCGAAGTCATACTAGTACAGACAAGGTTGCCAAACCACGGAAGCATAAAATAATGCCATTAAGAGCCTGCCCAATTTTTCTTCTGTTCCTTCCACCACACGGCTGGATAAGTCAAAGAGCACCTTCCCGAACAAGCTTGTAATTGGAATTTTATTTTATTTATATGTGTATGCATGCTTCGTGGAAACACAAACTTTCTCAGAGTAACATTATGAAAATGGAAGTGAATGAAGGATGTAGAACGCCCAGACACGGCGAGTCTAGGATCCCGGCAGTGTTTTTATGTCCGCCGGCACCAAAGAAGAAACCGGTTTATATGAAGAGGAGGGATCCTCCCAAAGATGGCTACTTTCATCCCCCTGATCTTGAAGCTCTGTTCGCAGTTGCGCCAAAAAGGGAAGCTTATGCTTGAGGCTTGATTAGGGAAAAATCCTTATATGCTAGAATTGTAGCTCTTTGCTTTTGGGGCTGGGCTCCTGATTGCACTTCTACGCATTTATCACCAAGTTTAGGATTACTTAGGCTCTGGGAACTCTTTTTTTGTTTATTCCTTTTTCTAGGTGATTTGTAATATTGGCAGGAGTTGTTTAGATTAAGACTTCTGGTAATATATATATTCTGATAATTAGTGTTCGTGGAGAAAGTTACACTCCTTGACGAAAGCATTATTTTTTAATATTCGCTCAACAATGCCCTGAATCGTGACTATTGTGGGTTTTCACTGTTTGCGGTCTTGCAACGCGAGCGGTGAACGTTTCGCCTTCAAACTATTGGGGGCCTAGCCGTCTGGTTTTCTTCCGTGCCAAGGAGGCATACAACCATATTGGGTAGTGGCAATTAAGTAACAGTAGGCTACTATCAAGATGGGCCTCTATTAGGTTAAAATCTCTGAACCAACAAGCAAGTATAGTTTAGATAACCAAGATGAGGATCCTAACCGAAGTCGAGGAAGGTATTTGCAACCAACGAGCCGTCGTTAGACTGGTTACGGACAACCTCACCAATAACTTGAATGGGGTGTGCTCTCTCTCTCTCTCTCTCCCTCTCCCTCTCTCATTAGTTCGTTTTCAGTTGTAACAGACAAAGTATATCGTGACTAGACTGGAGCTTGATGTTTATGGTTCATTTGGTTCTAGTTTTGATGCAAGGGAATGAGAAAGGTGTTGGAATTTTAACTTCAATAATAATATTGTTCGACTCTTAGTTATGGTGATTTATGTGAGAGTCAATGTTACTATGCTAATCGATTGTGTGGGGAAGATCGACCTTTTTTAATATTTATTAATTCTTCATCTTTTCATGATAATTTCTTGTTAAAGGGCTTGAAAAGTTTGTATTGTTTCTCGTTTCATTGCATCAAGTGTGCTTGTACGATGAAAGGGTTGTTGGAGGTTATAGTTTAATGATAAAATAATTTAAATATAGTCTCTTTTTTTACATATGTAAATGTATATAATAAAGTTATTACAAATGAAATTACGGTGATATTATAATTATAAGATTTCATATTGTATTTATATATTATATCTAAAATGTTCTTAGTCATCACATTAATAGAACATAAAAATATTAACATACATTATGTTTTTCCTTACGAAAGAAGTAGTCAATCTCATAAATTAAAAGTATGAAGATACTTAAATAAATGTGTGAGTGCTTGGTAGAGAACAAGTTTATTAAACTAATCTCATATGAAAAATCCATTTAAAGCATTACTTGTATGTTTATAGAAATTCTCATTGTGATGATTGTATAAATAATCCTTGAACTTGAGGTCTCCAAAGTTATCTTGTATAGGGATTGTTACATTTTGATACTACTTATAACATATTATAATCATGGGTAATTCAGTCGATAAGCATTGGATGTACTATAAACTATATGAAGGTAGTTGAGTGATCAAGATAAAATTTACCACCCTAAAGTAACTAGGGAGAATGTTCTACTGTTTTCGATTAGTATTTATTCGAGAAATACTTGGCCAAGGTAAAATGTGGTTTTGTAAATAGTTACAAATGTCATTAATTAAGTCAACAACTAATGGTGGAGAACTAATATGATTGGACTCAAAATATAATAAAGATTAATTTCATGCTCTATATATAATTGAAACATTGTATGAAAAAATGAGTAAATGATACAGAAAAATCATGCACGAAAAGGCTAAAACTACTTTTGATATTCTTAAATATTTGGGTAATCATAATGTATTACTATACGTCAATTTTGATATATATAATAAACTGTTTAATTAGAGAATTAAAAATAAATTAAAGGAGTTTAATTTATCTAATCCTAAATATAATTTAGGGTTATAATTTGTATTCATTACCAACTTATTGAAGAACCTAATGGGTCATACATAAAGAATGGGTTGAAGAGAGCAAACATATTTTAATCAAGTTAGACTTGATTATCAAGTTAGACTTGATTATCAAGTTAGACTTGATTATAAAATTTGAGAAACTTATAATTTAATATAAGATATTTAATAAATAATGATCAATATGATATATTAGATCTTGTAAATCCGAAATTATGTACTTTCACAAAAACTTGGCTCTGTCGCAGTTGCTTTGAACTTTATCTATGGTTGCTTGATGTAAAGCAATTGTATCAACAATTTATAAATTTTCTAGCATGAACAAAAGCAAAAAAATTAAACCCAAAATAAACAAATCAATACCCGAGATTTGGTAATACAGTTCGGCACACATTGCCTACATTTACAGGCCCCTCATCTAGCTTAATCACTTTCACCAAAGATCAATAATAGTTTTACTCAAGGCATTACAAAGCCAACTCACCTTACCCTTGTCATTATCTCTCGTCCTCGAAACCCGTGAAAGTAAATCACAACCAATAACACGACCACCTCGTGTTAACCTCAACAGAGGATTTTGTCAATATTGTTCGATAATAAAGATGATAATAAAACAACTCAAGTTATTGAAATAATAAAGAACACAAACAAAGACACTTGAGAAAGAAAACGACTTCTCTAACAATGTAGATTCATCAATAAAAGAATGGGAAGTTGTCCATCGAAAGATCTGCTGTGAAGCTTCAATATCGTCACTGGAACATCCCATGCACAGAAACCATAAAACGTCTAAAATCAACAAATGTTTCATCACTGAAATGTCATACATGAAGAACTACATAAACACCAAGGTTGCTGAAAGTTTTTCACATGAAAACCACTATCATCGACAACCCAAAAATCCCTCACAATAGACAGAAAAACGCAGTTCCCCCAATCTAGAAAAATCCTCGAAAATTAACTTGCAAAAATCACTCTCAATAGTCGTTCAAAACAAAAGAAAATGAGGCTGCCAAATTTACACATTTAACAACCAATATGGCCTCAATTGTTGTTCAAAAATTGGAAAAACACAGCTACCAAATCAAACACACTGTCAACGATAAAATCTCCAGCAAATTCATGAAAACCTTGACAAAAAAATTGCAGTACCAAATCAGGATACAATCCCCACAAAATCAGCTGCAAAAGTAATCCAAGATTGCCCAGAAAAACCCAGTTTCCAAGTCACACAACATCTATCGTTGATTCACACAAAAAACAACACTTCAGCCCATATATCACATAAATTCATAACCACAATCTAGCTGTAATGATCAAGCCAAATCTCCAAAAATATGCTACCTTAGATAGTCATTATCCCCAAAATATGTTATCCATTAAATCCCATCTTGATTAGGATTTTAAACATAATCAACCTTATCTTAAAAGAGTCCCACATAAATCCAACTACGTCCAATTATCAAATAATGTCCAAAATTAAATAATAAGATATTATAACATAGATCTTAACATTCTCCCTCTTTTTGACAAAACTCCTCTTTAAGAAGATAATTGGACACACAATATCAAGTGCACACACGACATAGGAACTCTCTCATTCTCCCCCCTGGGACAAAAAGATGCTAAAAAGCAAGACTAATAATTACGGAGATACCTTAAAATCTCTCCTTGAATTGAACAGTCACCAAAAACAATCACATATCTCCCCCTTGGGACAAAACAATGCCAAAACAAAGAATATCTTCAATGCGATCAATCTTAACGAATAAAGAGACATAAGCATGTAGTGCAGCAGTAGAAAGCCAAGATGACAATTTACCACTAGTTAATACACATGCTAGCATATCATTACTCACTTTAATTCCATCTGCATACGACTGATTAAATTCAGAAACCTAAAAAATGCATTCAATAAATCAAAATCAAACTTAATCAATCTCTCTCTCACATAAATCATATGAAAGCATATTGTCCAAACTTATATTGCCCACGATATAGAGAGAACTCAAGATAAAACTTGAAAAACTCGAATCTTCCTACAGGTTCCTAACCAAGCATCAATATTTTCTTGACATAACTCCGTAAATCAAAATTCAAAAGTAGAATTCTCAAATCACCAAGTAGAACCTTATTTTTCACATCAAATTTACTATTCAGCAAGTAAAGAAAAGTCAAACACACACTAATCACCTAAACTTTATAAAACCCATAAATCAAAAACTCAAAAAGTCTAGTTGTTAACTCCTTCGAACCCCTTTTTTTGTTTTTTTGTTCTAATAAACAACATCAATATACTTCAAAATTTTGAGGAACGTAACCCCTATGCCCCTCAAAGAAATTCAAACCTGGCCTTATTCCTCATCGCATTAACTATGTCATCAAATGTCTGGTTGATTCCTCCCTTATAACTAACCAATTGGTCTTCTATTTGAGCAGTTTCTTTACTAGCATCAACTAACTACGAATCTGGATAATTTTTTATTTTTGCTTCTTTGCATCTTTTTGTTGGTTCACAAGGTTGGTCTTGAAAGTTTTCTTCTACCACCAGGTTAGGTTTTAAACCATCCACATGAAGCACGTCTTTGAAGTGTGAATCCATGCAAAGTGTCCCTCTTCTAATAACCGTGGCCTTCTTTTCATCTCCAAAAGTAACATGATCATCTATACAACTTTGATCATCCATCAAGTAGCTTCTTTCACTCTTTATAACCTAAGTATGCTTTGGTAACATGTGTTGCTGCTGGAAATTTAATAAGGAGTGTATAGATTTTCAGTTTTGAGCGCTTTGAAATCATTTGCAACAACTTGTAACATTTTGGCCATATGTTCCCGATAACCCCACAAAAGTGACATGTAGGTATAAACTTTTAATTTGTCCTTGAGGTTTCTCCTTTGACTAATCTAGCATCATCATTTTTCCCATCATTTAACTTGGAACATTCGCCCTTATAATTAATACCTTGAGCATCTTCTTTAGTCTTACCAATTTCTAACAATTTTTTAAGCTTTTCAGTACCTCCATTTAACATTCTTATTCTCTTTTCCGTACTGACCAACTTCTACTTCATTTCATCATGCTCATCTATGGTAGATAACAACTTCTTCTCTAAATCTGAAATGATGTTCTTTATAAAAGATTTTTCCTTCTTTAGCTTTTCATTTTTCTTATATGTTTGCACCCACTTTGTATACATTAAATTAAAGGCTTTGTAAATATCCTCACTTTTTTCCTTTGAATCACTATCATTATTGTCATAATTTGAAATTAAACTTTGGACTAATTCATCCACATTTTCCCAAAATTTTGGACTAATTTACTCATGGTTTCATCATCAATTTCTTCTTTCTTGGTTGTTATTAAACAAGCAAATAGACTTTTGTTGTATAAAGCAACCAACGCAACACTACTCACAAATTCTTTTTCACTATCATACTCACTTTCGGATTCATTCTTACTCCATGTGCTTGTATAGGACTTCCCTTTTCTCTTGTTTAAAGTGTTAGCACATTTCGCTTGCAAATATTCGAAGTCTTGGAATTTATGACATTGAATTTTCTTCAGTTTTCTTTCACCCTTTTGAGTTTTAGCTTGTTGTTTAAAGTTGATATTTGACGAACTCTTACCGTTCTGTCTAAACTCGGGTCTCTTCTTCTTCACTTTCTTTAACCACTTGTAGAAATTTCTTGTTAATAACTCCATATCCTCATTCTCATCATATTCATCTTTTGAGTCAGTCACGACTTTACTAATCTCGGCTTATAATGTCAATCCTTTGTTTATCCCTTAACAAATTCATCTCAAAGTTGGTAAATACCTCATTTACCTTATCCAAAGACAATTCATTGATATTATAGGCTTCTTTGATGACTGCAATATTTGGTTTATGTCTCAGAGGCAATGATCTCAATGTCTTCTTAACAAGTTTCAGATTATAATACTTCTTTCCAAATTGATGTGCTTGGTTTGCTATGTCATACAGTCTCTCATGAAAGTCTCCAATAGTTTCACTTTCATCCATCCGCAGCTCTTCAAATCCCACTGCCAACATCTGAAGTTTCAAAGCTATCATAGATTTTGATCCCTTATATATAATTTGCAAAGTGTCTCATGCTTCTTTCGCTGATTCACATACTTCTATCATGACAAAGCGACCTTCATCAACTGCACTGAAGATGGCGTGCAAGGCTTGAGAATTTCCAAGTGCTTTCTTTTCTTCAGCCCTTGTCCACTTAGAATCACTGTTTCTCCCTTTTCATCAGTTGTCACTGGATGTGTCTAAATATTTAAAATCGAGTTTCATGCTTTTGTTCCTTGTGCCTGAATGAATACTCTTATCTGCGATTTCCACGTAGGATAATTTGAACCATCTAACAATGGTGGCCTGATTATTGATGCCCCTTCTCTTATAGTCATATTTGTGAAACACAGATCTGCACTAACTTGTACCAAGTTCTGATCCAGTGACCCATTTTGATACCAATTGTAAATCTGAAAGGATGTAGTTTCACAAAAACTTGGTTCTACTGTAGTTGCCTTGAACTGTATCTATAGTTGTTTGATGTAAAGCAATTGTATCAACAATTTATAAATTTTCTAGCATAAATGAAAACAAAAAAATTAAACGCGAAATAAACAAATTAACACACAAGATTTGGTAATGCAGTTCAACACATCTAGCCTATGTCTGTGGGGTTCTCACCCAACTTAATCACGTTCACCAAAGAACAACAATAGTTTTACTCAAGGCATTACAGAGCCAACTTACCCTACCCTTAACATTATCCCTCATCCTCACAATCCATGAAAGTAAATCACACCTAATAACATGACTATTTCGTGCTAACCTCAACAGAGGATTTTCTCAACAATGTTGGATAATAAAGATGATAATAAAACAACTCAAATTATTGAAATAATAAAGAACACAAACAAAGTCATTTGAGAAAGAAAACAACTTCCCTAACAATATAGCTTCATCAACGAAAAAATAGGAAGTTATCCATCGAAAGATCTGCTGTGAAGCTTCAATATCATCACTAGAACATCCCGCGTACAGTAGCCACAAAAAATCTTAAATCAACAAACATTTCATCACTGAAACGCCATACACGAAAAACGGCATAAACACCAAGCCTGTTGGAAGTTTTTTGCATGAAAACCACTATCATCGATAGCCCAAAAATCCCTCACAATAGACATAAAAATGTTGCTCCCCTAATATGGAAAAATCCTCGAAAATTAGCTTGCAAAAATCACTCTCAATAGTTTTTCAAAACAAAAGAAATTGAGGCTGTCAAATTCACACGTTCAACAACCAATATAACCCTCAATTGTTGTTCAAAAACTGAAAAAATGCAGCTGCCAAATCACACTCATTGTCAACGATAAACTCTTCAACAAAGTCATGAAAACCTTGACAGAAGATTGCAGCAACAAATCAAGATACAATCCCTACGAAATCACCTGTAAAAATAATCCAAGATTGCCCAAAAAATCCCAGCTTCCAAGTCACACAACATCTATCGGCGATTCACGCAAAAAAACAACACTTCAGCCCACATATCATGTAAATTCACAGCCATAATCTAGCTACAATGATCAAGCCACATCTCCAAAAATATGTACCTTAGACGACCATTATCCCCAAAATAGGCTCTCCATTAAATCCCATCTTAATTAAGATTCTAAACGTAATCAACCTTATCTTGAAAGATACCCACATAAATCCAACTAAATTCAATTATCAAATAATATCCAAAATTAAATAAGAAGATACCATAACATATATCTTAACAGAACTTATTTGAACATAATTGGAATTTAATTAGAATTATGTGTAATTAAAATTAGAATTTAATTTCAATCATATTACTAAAATGTCTAAAGCCTGTTCTAAATAGACTTAAGTTTTAATGAAGTTAGCACTTCTTGCCTAACTCTTTCTGTAATAATTATAGAGTTTTCTCAACTTGCTCTGTGGATACTGTTAGAGACCAGATATTTATGCGGCTACGATAGTTAAGATGAACTAGTTTTAAAAATAGTTCGAAAGATACGACAAGAATAGATGAAGCTTCAGAATAACATACGAACTATAAATCTTGCTTTATTATAATTTATTAAGATGAGCTAGTTTTAAAAATGATTCGAAAGATACGACAAGAATTGATGAATCTTCAAAATAACATACGAACTATAAATCTTGCTTTATTAAAATTTATTCATTAATTATTTTATAAAATTTTAGTTATCCTGACTTTTAAAAAATTAAATAAAAAAATTTGTAATTATTTTGTTACACATAAGACAGAAATGTCTGAAACAGTGGAGAGGACTCTGCGGTTTTCCAAAGCGCATTAGATACCATCTTCGGTGGGTTTCTTAAAGTTCCTCCGTATTCATCATTTGTGAGGCTGCCAATAATCTAGAATTTTGCTACCCTTTTAGTCACTTCACTAAGGACTGATGTGATTGATCCGCTTTTTTGTTCGAGATCTCTCGTATCTTTGGTCAAGTAATACAAATGAAAAAGAATGTAGCGTGTAATACTAGCTCTCTAAGCCCATTTGGTGCCAAATGACTACGACTTTAAACGGATAGACATTTCATAATGATAGGCTGATGATATTTTACAATATCTTTATCTTGTAACTAAGAATAAATTTAATCTCCTCATAAATATCTACTTGCATTGAAAAACTGATCTAATTTAGATTTACAGAAAGGTAAGTCTTATAGTAAATTGTAGGACATTTTTTATTTTATTTCTTCTAACTGAAAAATATTGTAATATGACTTATTATCAATTTTGTAAATTGACAATAAATTTATCTAAAATATAAAGGGTTATATAATTAGTCTTATGGAGTCATTTGACTCTCAAACTAGGGACAATAAATTAAAATTTTTTATTTTTTAATTTATCTTTACTTTGTATGAGTAGCACGCGAGTTTCAAAAAATTCTTTATTGTTTTCAATCTCATTCTAATACGTAATTCGATATATAATCTTGGATTTGAAGGAAATTTGGTATAATCATATTAGCATACATCAAGATGTAATACGTAACGGTACCTTAGTTACGTATTCTGGATCGAATGTGAAAAGACAATAAACGAAGAAATACAGAAAACACCTGACTTAGGTCTCTGTAACTTCAAACGAGTTTTCCGAAGTCGAAACGAGCGCGAATCCACTGTCGTCTTTACAAGAACTGCTCTCTGAGATGTGGGTAAGGTCTTTCTACATTTTTCTCAAAACATAAGCTCTCTTAACGGGTCAGAGAATTCTTATGCTTACGTTTGATTATATGAGCAACTGCAAAAGACCTTAACCTTTATATATAACATTCATATCAGACTTTCCCATCACAAGACCGATATGGGTCTGGTCCACACAGATTGGGATCTATTTTTCACCCAGACTTCAACCCATTGATTTAAATCTTTATTGAACCACTTTATTATCTTTATCTTAATCAAATTACATAACTTAACTGATAAGTTATTAAAAACCCGAAAAATGTAATTAATAGTTCTCCAACTTTATGGGAAAGGACAAAATTGTTTAACATTCTCCCCCTTAGACAAGTATTAATTGCAGCTTTGACTCTAGTTTAAAAACAGTTTAAAACTCAGTTAAGCCACGCTACTGTATTAGTCAACTGGGTTTTAAAAACAAAACATTTAATCCAAAGATAACTAAAGTCCATCACTTCATCCTGCAAGACTTTCGATATTGAAAAGTATCAAATACACATGTCATATGCGACATAGATCCAATACAATCACGTATACCTAATACCTCACTAACATGAATGGGAAAATGAAGTGTGGCAAACTAGGATGATACCTTTATGATCTAAATTATATCATCTTTGTTTGTAGGTCTCGATTTCTTCAACTTTATGCTAAACCGCATATACTAAGCTGCATTAGAGAAATCATGTTTTCTCTCACCGAATGCTAAACAACATTAGAGAAAGCTTGTTTCCTCTCACTAAATGCTAAACTGCATTAGAGAAAACCTTTATGTTCTCCAACTGAATGCTAAACTGCATTAAAGAACCTTTATTGGATTAAAAACTTATATACCCCTATGTTATGTTAAATTTATGGATATCCGTACTAAACTGTATGTGTCAAAATGACATAGGCTCAAATTCAATCTGTATATATGCCCAATAACCTTTAAATGCTTAAGATCGACACAAATCTTAAGATTTTTATACATATTATGACAACGTATAATAACATGTATTACTGAGGATAAACGATGATCATCTTTATTGATGAACCACCATACTGTCATAATACATCAAAATGTACAAATGTACATGGAGCAAACATAACGATCCCCTAATTAACAGTGTCTAAGGACGTCAAAACACCCATATTGTATACTTCTATCACAAACACAAGTAGGTGAAGTCCTTTAGTTAAAGGATCGACTATCATTTTCTCAGTCCTTAAATGCTCCAAACCTTAATGTCACCTTTTTGTATCAACACCTTTATGACCAAATAATTGACTTTTAAATGCTAAGACCCTGTGACATTCTTTGTTGTTATTAAACAACATAGCAAGAATATTACCACAATACAACCAAATGGGTCTAGACATTGAATCAACCACAAATAACTCAGAATTCAAGTTTCTGAGGTAAATCGTATATGGAATAGCCCTATAGCATGCACTCTGCATGCATAGTCGAGAAAGTTACCAGTGTTTACTTAACACACTTTCACGACATTGTACCATCTGCAAACTTAAATCTGTAACCTTAAGTGGACTTTTGATCGTCTGTACATATGACTAAAATCTAAATCTAAATTGCCTACGAGGTTTAGTCTGTTGACTATGCTATATGTCAACATATAATCCTCAGTTCCTTTAATATCTTAACACTCGCTTGACTGCATTTCAATGGTCTACACCTGGGTTAACTAGATATTGACCAAACAGTCAAATTGTGAATGCAATGTCCTGCCTAGTACATAGCTGAGCATACATCAGACTATCAATCGTACTAGATTATGGAACATTACTTATAACCTCTCTCTTTACTTTATTCTTTGGATATTGTGTTAAAGATTATCTCTCACTATAAGAGATAGGTGCTACGACAGGTTTACTTTTAACCGTATTAAACCTTTGTAACACAAACTCAATGTATGCATTTTGTGAGAGGTCTGATGAGTGTTGAGATCTGTCCTGGTGAATCTAAATACCTAGGATAGAAGATGCTACATCAAGATCCTTCATGTCAAAGTTCTTGACCAAAAGTTGCTTAACCTCATACAACATGGTCAAGTAATTTGATGTGAACAATATTAACCCATATGCAGTAATAGGAAGATGACTTTGCTCCCTATGACCTTATAGTACGAGCATCTTTTTAACTTTATTTTCCATGAAGCTGAAAGAGGCCATTAGGCAACTGAGCGAGCTCATAAATTGTTGAACTTTATCCTAAAATCCTTTAGCTTTAATATTTGTTTACAACTGACGAGTTTGCATTTCTACTGTAAATCAATTGGCTCTCAACCTTACTATGCTTCATAAATTACATCTCATCATTCATTGCATCCTTCGCATTGGGTCTAGAAACAACTTCTATAAAACTAACTAGATTTGAAACATGTCTAATATCATAGTCATATTCACCTGATAGACTATGAAATAAGATGGGATAGTGCGTCGTCTCACTCTGGTGGATTTACTTAACTGCATTAGATCTTGTATCCCTAGGAACCTCTGTATGTACAAGTATAGCTTCTTATTCCTATATAGTCACGGTACAAAGACCTAGATCCACCAGATTTAAATGTATGAGTGGCAGGTACATAATAACTGTAGTATCTACCCTACTATCATCTGAATGGTCAAAGAGCCTACCATTATCATAGACATTGTATTCCATAAACTTATATGTTTATGATTCCACTATTTCGATCCCACCTTCTATACAGTAAAAGTTGCAGTAGTAAAGTAGTCAGGATATCTTACTAAATAGCAATAAGCACAACAAGCATGCAATTTATTTTTATAAGGATTATACTATCTCAGTAAGGCAGCCTCATACACGAATGTGTGCAAGGATAAGTTTCCAAACTTCTAGATAATCAGGTAGAATAGCCCTGTACTACATCAACTTCTTCAAGCCCTTTAGGGTGCAGTTATGCCTTTCGGCAACACACCATTTTGCTCAGAATTACTCGACATAGTGAATTAAGTCACTATTCTAATTGATTCCAAATATCTGGCAAACAGACCTTTTAAAGTCCTAAAATACCATGTTTGCCATGATATTCTCCTCCATGGTCAAATCTGATTATCTTAATGAATTTTCCTAATTGGTTCTCAACATTCAATCTTTAAGCAAGAACACATAATTGTAATGGGAATAATTATCAACAAATGTCAGAATACACTTAGAATTACACAATGCAACTATATAAGGTCTGTCGATATCTATATGTATCATAATCAACAAGTCATAAGCATAAGTTGACTCTTCTTCCTTATTTGTCAACTTACTCCTGCAACAGTCATTACATGCTCCCAAATCATCATAATCTAAAATTGAGAAATGCTTTCCTTGATCAATCTCTCAATCCTAGCTTTGGAAATGTGGCTTAAATTTTTATGCCACATCATGTATGACTTCTCATTCATCAGGGTCTTGCATTTCATAAATTGTTTAGTAAGATACGAAGAAGATATATCTAATTCAGGGTAAGACACATTCTATACAAACCATATGACAAGAAAGTTGTACAATTATGTTTTACAGTAAACAAAAAACTATACAACATAAGCATTAAATACAAAACATTAACCCTCGTTGTCCAAAATTGATCAAAAGATCACATATAAAATGTGTCATACAAAAAACCGAAATGAACCTTTGTATAAGGTTCAATACATACATTCCTCATAGATATTACTTCTACTTCTTCATTGCTATCAACCATCAGTTCCTCCTTCCCTTTAATTGGGTTTTATCCTGGATATGAACCACTGCATTGTGGAAGCATCTTGATAAGATGTTCCACTATATAGTCACCAAATACTTGATGCGACTATCACAAATTAGTTTCATAAATTAATAAGCCAAGGAGTTACCTGATGGTCTCAGTCTTTCCTTTTAAACCTCATACTACTGGTTTCTTTATGTCTCTAGGACTTTTATTAGCACTGAATTGACTAGCGTCAGCATGTGGAGAAGATTTGAACTTTCTACTTTGAACTTAGTGGGCTTCATTTTTGCCTTCCCTTTAGTTGCTTCGAGGGTTATAGGAGCAACAAACTTGAGTTTCTCCTCCTCAACAACCCAATGGACTATCAAAGCATTAAAGTCTTATTCCTCATCCAGCGAGTAATATGTCATGACCAGATTAATAAACTCTGGAGAGAGTGTATTCAGATCTGGTGAGCAATGAAAACATCAGGAAGAGGAATGTTTATCATCTTCAATTTATTGTGAAGATGAATCATTCTTGATAAGTAATCCATTACTCCCCCTTCTCTTATATATCTTATGGAGAACAATTCTTTCATCAAGACACTTGTCTCAACATTAGGTGAGATTATGTACCTCTAGGAGACATTATTAAGAAACTCCTTCCCTATGTCTGTGTCCGGAAGTTCACTTAGTAGATGGTTAGGTATGGATCTCTTAATGGTCATCACATATAATTTGTTAGACTGATCCCAGGCTTCATAGGCTACTTTATGAACTCTCGAGCTCATGGATGTAGGTGGAGATGACCTATTCGTCCGTATGGCCATATAAACCTCAGTTATCTCCCACTACAAGAAAATACATAAAATAGGGACCGAATATTACAGAAGGAAGTTATTCCGTCTGTAATCTCCGACGGAATAAATATTCCGTCGGTGAGAGTGGTATGGAAGCTTTAAAATTTTTGGCCAATACGACTCCGTTTTGTGTCTTAATTTAACCCCCAAATTTCCCTTCCCCTCCCATTCTCCCGTGCGCCTCTGTTGACTTCTCCCTCGTCCGTCGATTGGATTTTGCCCTACCGCAACTATGTTCCGCCATCGCCGTCGCCGTCTGGTCCAGGCATTGCCGTCGACGCCAAGCTCGCCGGCATCCCCTGCTACAGTTGTAACGTTCGAAGGTAGTTTGCCCACTTGTTCCTCTCCTGTGTTGACATTCGGTGGATGAATTTATTCACGATTTTGGTTGTTGTTTTTTGATTATAAATTAGTTTTGTGAGGGTTATTGAATGGGTATGGTGGTTGTTGTAGATTAAAGGGAAGAATGTGAGAATGTTTGTTGAATTAGGGATGATAAAATAGTGTGCATGCCATGTGTTTGACAAAATGCCTATAGGTGTTTTTGGTGAATTTTTGTTGAAATTTAAGTAATGTTGGTGTTAGTTTTCCATGAGGTAATTCAATGTAGTTTTGTTGTTGATTTTGATTAATTAGTTTCATATTTGTGTTAAAGTATAGAACTTAAATTGATTTGTTATGGTTATATATGTATGCATAATGAATATGTTGAAGATTAATAAAGGATAAGGAAATTAAATGTATAATGTGTTGAATATTTTTGATATTTTTTTATTAAGTTGAATAAATTGATTTGAAGTCTATATTGGTTTAATTGTTAACTCGTAACGAATTGTTTAAGTATATATTGTAAAGATTTGAACCCAATTGAATTAAAGTACAATTTCATAATTATGAAATTAAATGAGAAATGTTAAACACATTAATATCTAAAATTAAAGGATGCAATTTATTTATGGAAAATACAAATGTAATTAATTAAATTATCAATAATTATAATGAATAAGTTATATATTTTGTGCTCAATTAAAACAAATTCCTACTTTAAAAAATGGTATAGTTTTCTATATATATTGTTATTAATCAATAGAAAGTATTGAATATAAACATGAATAAGTTATATATTGTGTGCTTAATTAAACAAACATTATTACTCTTAATTAAATTAGTATAATTTGGTATATGTTTTGTAATTAATAAATTGATAGCAATTAAGATGAAATGAATATAAATATGAATAAGGTGTATTTTTTATGCTAAATTAAGCAACAATTATAACTTTTAATTAAATCGGTTAATTTGTTATATGTAATATGCCTAATAAATGGATAGTAATTAATTAAGATGAATTGAATATAATTAGTTTCATATTTGTGTAAAAATATAGGACATAAATTGAATTGTTATGGTTATATATGTATATATGCATAATGATTATGTTGAAGATTAATAAAGTATAAGGAAATTAAATGTATAATGTGTTGAATGTTTATGATATTGTTTTATTTAGTTAAATTAATTGAAATTAAGTCTATATTTTTCATAATTATAGTTAACTCCTAACAAATTATTAAAGTAATATTGTAAAGTTTTTTGCAATTGAATAAAAGTACAATTTTATAATTATGATATTTATAGAGAAATATTAAACACATTAATATCTGAAAAAAAAGCAAATTGATGATGTTAATTATGAATATAATTAATGAAATTATCACAAGTCTATAAATGAATAAGTTATATAATTTGTGGTCAATGAAACAAAAATTCTTACTTTTAATTAAAAGGTATAATTAATTTATTTATTGTGAAGGAAAATGGTATAATTTATTATATATAAAGTAATAAATAAATTGATAGTAATTAAGATGAAGTGAATATAAACATGAATAAGTTATATATTTTGGGCTCAAGTATACAAACAGTCGAACCTCTAATTTTTATGGAAAAATTTGGCATATATATTGTAATAAATATATGTATATTAAGGAAGATGAATTTAATGTAGATATAAATATGTTATATCTTTTGAATATAAATATGAATATGTTATAAATGGATAGTAATTAATATGAATTGGAAAAAATATGAAAAATAACATATTTTGTGCTCAATCAAACACAAATTCTAACATTTGGATGAATTGCTTACTTTTAATTATAACTTAAATTGATTTGGTATAATTTGTTACAAGTTTTGTTATATATGATAACAGCTTTCTAACTTGTGGACCATGTCGGCTGCGTTGTAGGTACTTCTTTGCAATCCTTTCACATCAATCTTCATCGAGTTTGAAGAGCAGCGTTACCAGGTATTTAACTCTATCTTTGGCGTAAGCTATTGCCAACGGTTGTGTTTCGGTTAAGGTAAGCGAATATGTTGTTATCTACATTTTTTTGGTTGTAGGGTTATCTTCGGTTGTTCGTTGGCAAATTGAACTTTAATTCATGATTAAAGTAATATGAGATGATCTGAAAGTGATATGGCAGTTGCAGTTTCCGTAACTGTGCAGTCGTTAATTTCTTGTGTTTGTTTCCCATCGTTTTCCACCACCTTTTCTTAACTTGTCATTATCGACTATCAATATTCTTCACGCAATCCGTGAACAATGTCGTTGACTTAAATCAATTAATTATAATAAGTACTCATATTTGGGTGAATACTTATTGACAAAAACATCTCACACTTATGATCAGAAACATGTATGTGAGATCTGTAGTGTAGCGAGGTTCGTGTAGTACATTTGAACCTATAGAAATTAACG
>JANKOE010000206.1:26719493-26742939 GCA_026284465.1 Erythroxylum citrifolium | reverse complement strand
AATTTTGTCCATGTCTCATAAAGTTGGACTAACATTAATTGCAATTTTGGTTTTTAAATAAATTATCGATTAAGTTATGCCATTTGATCCAGATAAAGATAATAAAGTGGCTCAATAAATGATCTAGATTAATGGGTCAAAGTTCGGGTAAAAAATGGGTCCCGATTAGTGTGGACGGGCTCCATATCGGTCTTGTGATGGGGAAGCTCGATATGGAAGCTATATAAAGGTAAGGTCTCTTGCAGTTACTTAGAGAGAATGTTCACAAGCATAAGGATTTCAGACCTATTAGGGAAGCTTGGAACTTGAGGAAACTGTAGAAAGACTTTGCCCGTGAGTCGGTGAGCACTTTCCGCTAAAGGCCCCAGGAGATTCGGAGACGTTTGGAGCTTGGAATCGGCATCAGAATCAGAGATGGAACCAAAATCCAGGTATTCTATATTACTTTCGTTTTTGATCCTTTCATGTAGATCCGGGGTACGTAATAAGGCTCCCACTACGTACTAACATACATTTCGGTTCTCACTCCAATTTTTTTTATAATAGTTAGTGCTCTATTTGAATACATTATTCTTTTTCAATTTTCATACATTTCTCTTAAACTTTTAATTCAATAAGTCAATCTACCTATGAACTCACAATTCTTGCTAGTTATTTATAAGAATATTTTCAGACTCTCTAAGATATTTTTATTTCCCTCAACTCTCCCATTTCAATTCATTCAAGCATATTTTATCTTCTCACTGTTTCAGGCATTTTAATTTCTTATCGAGTCCTAATATAGCTTACATATAAGAAGAGTCCTCACCTCCAACCAAAAACTATGTATAAATTATTTTTAATCTTTATTACCTTTCAATGTACCTATTCCTTTGAATAATAAACTACTCAACATTTTTGAGTAAGTGAAGGAAAATATACTAAGCTAAGAATACAAGGATAATTGCAAAACTAGAACACTGGATATTAGCAACAAAATTAAAGAAGACAATAAAAACACCTAAAAATTGAAAGCTTGAGAATAGGTTAACTTTAGTTCACACACCAAATATCAATTAGAGAAGGGCTCATATAAGCCAG
This sequence comes from Erythroxylum citrifolium, assembly GCA_026284465.1. Taxonomy (NCBI): domain Eukaryota; kingdom Viridiplantae; phylum Streptophyta; class Magnoliopsida; order Malpighiales; family Erythroxylaceae; genus Erythroxylum; species Erythroxylum citrifolium. The sequence goes on along the minus strand of JANKOE010000206.1, from coordinate 26,741,859 downwards.
GATACTATGATTTGTGATAATTTATCTTATTTAATTATAAGTGTTTGTTGCTAAAATTTGGTGATCTTAACAGTTTTTTGGAAAAAGAGTTTCTGTTCCTTTCTCTCTAATAAGAATAAATATCACATTAAGGATTAGTTTGAAGATTTTAGAATTTTATTGATAAGTGAAGTGTATTTGTTTTGTCTATTGCAAAAATTATGACCAACTTGTAGCGTATCATCCAGCTCTGCACAGCGCATCTAGTACAAAAAAAGACTTTCAATAATTACAAAAGAATAACAAGCACTTAATTTATTTAGGGTCATATTTATAAAAAGAGTAAAGACTACGCTAAGTTATTATTCTTTTCAATTTGTCAAATATTTTGAACTTATTTTTTGTGACTTGACATGTCGCATAACAAAGGAGGTTTTGGAAGAATCTCTATTAAATTACACTAGCTTTTCTTCAATAAATTTAGACAAGATTTATTGGTAAATATTTTTTAATTATAATTCTTCCAAATTACTTTGTCTTCAACTTCCACATCAAATCTATGATTTGAAACATGTTTTATTATGTGATTGAAACCTTTAAATTTGCAGTTAGATTATCCACCAATAATAGTAAAATTAACTTAGATTTTGAGGGAAATTAAAATTAAGATTTCTTTACCCTTGAATGATGTATAAAGGTCCTAACTCATTAATTTGTGTTTGAATGATGTATTCATCTTTTGTAGCCAAAAAGATTATGTAATAATATTAGCTAGAGTAACCCTCGTTCTAATCTTTTGCTAGTAATTTTTTGACAATTTATGTGACACTAAATGGGAGAAGTCCATACACAATGACAAGGACATGACACCCCCATTAGCTTAGAAAAACCAATCATCCATTTTTGTAAGTGGTGCACTAGCGTGTGAACTGAAATTTCTTGCCCTCATTATCCTTATTATTACAAAGACTTTGTAAAGAACTCCAAGTTCGCTCATAAAATGCACCAAAGTCTAAGTAATGTAGTTGAACTCTCGTAATTCAACTCAACCTTAACAAATCCCTTGTATTTAAGGTGTTTCCTAAAAAGGCAAAGTAAACCCAAGAAATTCACAAAGCCAATACAATAGAATGAACAACCATAATCAAGAAGAGAAAGATGCACATAACTTTACAAAAAAATTGCCTATATATTACTCACAATTGATACAAAGGTTACAAAGCTCCAACTCTCTCTAATGAATGCAGCCTTGCTCAAATGAGCTATTTATAGGCATTTGGAGCCTTGTTGGGCAAGAATATAAGAAAGTGAGCACAATGCTACTAAGCCACTAACTTAGTTGGTGATTGACATCCCTAACCACTTTAGGCACTACTTTAGTGGGTGGCTTACATAACTTACCACTATCCCACTCCTAAGTCAAAGCAACATGTGTAAAATGTTTACAAGACACCTCATCCATGTTCTTTGCTATGTCATCCCCTTTCTTTGATGATTCATCACATTAAAGTTGCCACATCACTCGTGATCTTCATCCAAAGGTGAAGGTTAGCCAAGTTTCTAGCCAATTCGCGCATGGTATGACCAACACGCACCCATGGTCTAATCCGTTTATCTATAGTCCACCATTTGAGCACCATTTCATCCTTAGTCCCACCAAAGATATCATAGGAAAATCCAACTTGCCCTAGCCACCAAGCCAATCAACATCCCACGGTCTGTTAAAGCTAACTATAGCTCAAAGCATGCTTGATCTTACTTGGTTAAGTTACCTTGGTTTCATTTGGCATGCCTTTTAATGCCTAATCCATGCTAGGCATTATCCAAAGCTCACCAATGGCTAGCAAAAAGGGTCATGCAATGTTAAAGGACTAACAAACCACCCCCATTAGATGAACCCAACGCCCTCATCGGAATAAATTGAAGTTAGTCATTTACCTGGACTTTGAATTGCCATAAGGTTGTATCTTCTCCCAAGTAGCTTTTGAGAATGGTCTATTCTTCCATTGAATCAAGAACTTTGTCCTTCGATTCTTCTTGTGTTGCCCCAATATTTGATGATCCAAAATCTTCTTAATTTGCTCATCAAATTGCGTCCTTACCACTGGTGAAGCTCTCTTTAATTGACTCCTTTTAAGGTATGTTGAATCTTTATGATATGGTTTACAAAAACTTACATTAAAAGTAGGATGTACCTTTAAATGCTAGGGTTACTTGAGGCAATAAGCTACATTTCTCACCTTTTCAAGGATCTTGATAGGCTCATCATACTTTGGCACCAACCCTTGATGCACCTGCCGGAGTAAGTTTGAGAAGTACCTTATCTCCGATGTCAAAATCAAGCGGTTTTCTCCTTTGATCCGCATATTGCTTCATCTGTTTGGAAGCTTTATGAAGGGTATCTCTTGCTTCATCCAACAATTCTTATTTTTCCTTCGCAAAACGATAAGCAGCTGGACACTTTCCTCTAGACATTTTTTGAACTATTTAGAGAGGAGTGATGGTTATTGTTCCAAAACAACTTTAAAAGGGATTTTTTTGTGATCGAGGATTTATGCAAGTTATAACAAAATTGTGCAGTATCAAGTAAAGTTAGCCAATTTTGTTGACTTGCACTTATATAATGCTGCAAGTATTCCTCCAATAAGTCATTGATTCTTTCCATTTGACCATCTATTCATGGGTGATTTGTAGTTGAAAATTTCAATTCACACCCCATCATATTGAAAAGAAACGTATAAAATCAGCGAGTAAATTGGGCATCTTGGTCACTTACTATGTCCGTTAGAACCCTAAGATGCTTCACCACATTTTTGTAGGAAAGCTCCACAGCAACATCCGAGGGACACGAAGCTAAAGTTGGCATAAAGATCGCATACTTGAAGAACCTATCAACTACTATAATGATTGAAGCCATGTCGTCCACCTTTGGGAAACCTCTAGTGAAGTCTATCAAAACTGACATTCGTTCAACTTCTGAGAAGTACCTTATCCTTGATGTCAAAATCAAGCAATCTTCTCCTTAGTCCGCATATTTCTTCATCTTTTTGGAAGTTTTACGAAGACTGTCTTTTGCTTCATCCACCAATTCTTATTTTTCCTTCAAAAAATGATAAGCAACTGGACACTGTACTCCCGACATTTTTTGAGCTATTTAGAGAGGAGTGAGTGGTCCCAAAATAACTTTAAAAGGACTTTTTTTCGTTGTCAAGGATCTGTGCAAGTTATAACAAAATTATGCAGTATCAAGTAAACTTAGCCAATTTTGTTGACTTGTACTTATATAATGCAGCAAGTATTCCTCCAGTAAATCATTGATTCTTTCCATTTGACCATCTACTTATAGGTGATTTGCAGTTGAAAATTTCAATTCACACCCTATCATGTTGAAGAGAGACATCTAAAATTGGCGATTAAATTGGGCATCTTGCTATATCCGCCAAAATCTCAAAGTGCTTCACCACATTTTTGTAAAAGAGCTCCACAGCAACATTCGAGGGACACGAAGCTAAAGTTGGCATAAAGATCACATACTTAAAGAACCTATCAACCACCACTATGATTGAAGCCATGTCGTCCTCCTTTGGGAAACCTCCAGTGAAGTCCATCAAAACTGACATCCATGGTTTTTTCAGAATTGGCAAGGGCTGCAACAAACTTGCCTCCTTCTTTTTCTCAGGTTTATCCAATTGAAAAATAAGGCAAGTTTTGACATATACCTAAAATTCGTTCTATATCTTTGGCCAATGGTAAGATCGATAAAGGAGCGCTAACATCTGTTGGACTTTGGGGTGACCAGCCTACCATGAATCGTGCGTCTCCTTCATTAATTGCTTCAGCAAGGAACCAAAACTTGACACGTACAATTGATTATTCTTCGTCATAAGCAACCCCTCATCATCAAGCCAAAATCGTCGCACAACACCCTCCTTTACTTGCTTCACAATTAGACTATAAATGTTGTCAAGTGAAGCTACTAGTTTAATTTTCTCTAACAGGTTCGATTCGAATTGAGTGATCAGACATAAGGCTGCAAAGACTTCCTTTTGGCTCAATGCATTAGCCACATTGATGTGTTTTCCTGATTTATGCTCCTATACGAAGTCATATTCGGCAAGAAACTCTTACCATCGGGCTCCTTGTAGATAACTTCTTTTAGGTCCTGAGAAAGGTGTTAGCAACATTATTCTTACGGATAACAAACCTGGAACCCAATAAATAAACCTGCCAAGCTTCAAGGCAATGTATTACTGCTAGTATCTCCTTTTCATGTGTTAAGTATCATTGTTTGACACCATTAAGCTTACGAATTTCAAATGCCACTAGATGTCCTTTTTGCACCAAGAATATTCCAATATCTTTCTTCAATGCATTTGTGTGTACCTCGAAAGGGAGATCAAAGTCAGGTAACTTCAACATTGGTTCAGTTAAAATGGAAATCTTCAACTTCTCAAAGGCTTCTTAGCATGCCTTTGACTAGCACCACTTTTGTTTCTTCTTCAATAAATCTGTCAAAGGTGCTGCCATCTTTGAATATCCCACAGTGAATTGATGACAGTAGTTCGCCAAGCCAAGAAAGCTCCTAAATTCCTTCACCGTCTTTAGAACTTGCCAATCAACAATTACCCACTAAGTGCCCTAAGAACTTTATATCCGATTGTGCAAATTCACTATTCTCCATCTTTACAAAAAGTTTATGTTATTACAATTGCTCAAATACCTTCCTTAAGTATTGTATATGCTCTCCCATGTTAGTGCTATAGACCACAATATTGTCTAAATAGATCTCCACAAAATTGTCTAAAAGGTTGTACAACACATCATTCATCATATTGCAAAAAGTAGCAGGGGCATTAGTCAAGCCAAATGACATAACTAAAAATTCATACAAGCCATACCAAGTTACACAAGTCATCTGTTTTGCTTGTCACCTTCAACAATTCGCACTTGCCAATAACTACTTTGCAAGTCTACCTTTGTGGACATCGTAGCCCTTGATAATCTATCCATCAAGTCTTGAACTAAAGGAATAGGAAATTATTTTTAATAGTCACCTTGTTTAAAGCTTGATAGTCAACACAAATCTGTGGGGCTCCATCTTTCTTCTTTTGGAACAAAACTGGAGCTCCATAAGGGGTTTTGGATAGATATATCCCTCTTCTAAAAATTCAACAAGTTTCTTCCGTAGTTCCACCAACTATAATAGTGATATTCTATAAAGGGCATGGGTAGGAGGTATTGCACCTGGCACTAGTTCGATCTAATAATCAACTTCACGATGAGGAGGGAGAGTTTTTGGTAACTCCTTCGACATCACATCCTTGAATTCCCTTAATACTTTTTTCACCGCATCTAGGACTTTTATCACGTGGTCCTCCGTGATTTCCCATATGGCTACAAAGTAAGTCTCCATGCCTTTCTTAAGGCCCTTCTCAATAATTATGGTAGAAATATGAGCTACAATTGCTATTTTGTCCGTAGTTCCATTGCTAGACCTACAACAATTGTTATAACATGAATTTTGATCATTCATAAACATTATATCTCTAAGATATGGATATAGCACTGCCTTTGCCATCTTAAGAAAGTCGATGCCCAAAATCAAATCAAAATTCTTGAGAGGTATTTCCAATATGTTAAACTTCCCACTCCAACTTTCCATACTTAAAGGAACATTGTATGCAACCCCTACCACAGCTTGTGCTTTCGTGGTAGGAGTTTTCATTTTTGTAGGTGTCTTAATAATCTTCAATCCCACTTTTTGTACCAGCCGTTCTACAATAAAGGAATGAGTGGCACCCATGTCCAGCATAGCTGTGAGTTCCTTCCCATTTACCTATATCTTCATATACTTAAGGCATTCAAATAGGTTTAATTCTGTACTAAATGCATTAAGAAAGCGAATAGGATTTAGCCCAACTTTTGAGTGATTGATTTCACCATCCGCGTCTACTATTAAAGCATTAAACTTCTCCTTTCTTGGGCAGTCACAAACCTAATAAGGGCTACTGTATAAGAAACAACCACGATTTTTCTTAGAAGATTTCTCACATTGTTTTGGTTGCCTAGTTTGCTTGGACTTCCCTTTATGATCATTCTACCTACCTTAGTTTTTCTTCTTCTTTCCTTTACTCTTCTCTTGGTAGTGCCTTCCAATTTTTGAGAAGAGGAAGAGGACTCGGTTTCCTTTAGCATTCTGAAATCTACCAAAACATACGTAGTTACAATCGCACCCACAACATCCTTGACATTTTGCATTTACAACTCCATTTGTGCACAAGGTTATAATTCCAATATGATGTTGAATAACTTGTCCTCGTCAAACATATTATCAATCTCAAGCATTAAGGAACTAAATTTCTTATCATAATCCTTTGCCGAACCATCATGCTTCAATCGCTTCAACATTTCCCTTACAATCTAAGCAGTATTATTTGGAAGGAATTGATCCTTCACCTCCTTTTTCATCCTCTCCCATGTATCAATAAGAGGAAAACTAATATTAATTTCAATAGAGGTTCGAGTTCTCCACCATAATTTTGCATTTCCATCAAGATGCATTGCCGAAATGTTCACCTTTTCCACTTCTGACATCTTAATAACTGCAAAATAGGGCTCCACATCCCATTAAAAATTCTTAAGTTCTTTAGCATTCCAAATGCCCTAAAAAACTTTTGGCTCACGCACCTTTAATATGGTGCTTTGAACATGTCCTGCATTCGCAGTGGTAATTGCATGTTTGAGGCAATCATCTCAAAATTGGCATCCTCTGGTGTTTTATTGAATTCACTTGATTTCATAATGCTTGGGTTTGCCCCTCTAAGACTTCAAAACGTGATGTGTAAGATAAGACTTCTTCTTTACCCGTAGGTATAGGATTAATAAGCACTTCCACCCTTGTAACACGCTCAATTAGATTGTTATTACCTGCCATTAAATCACCAAAAAAGCTTTGATACTAACTGTTACAAAGACTTTACAAAGAATTCCAAGTTCTCTCACAAAATGCGTCAAAGTTTAAGTACGGTGGTTGAACTTTCACAATTCAACTCAACCTTACCAAATCCCTCTTGTTTAAGGTGTTTCCCACAAAGACAAAGTAAACCCATTAAATTCACTAAGCCATCAAAATATAATGGACAACAATTAGAAGAGAAATATGCACACAACTTTATAGCAAAATTACCAACCAATATATTACTTACAAATTGATATAAAGGATACAAAGCTCTAACTCTCTCTCTAATGAATGAAGCCATGCTTAAATGAGATATTTATAGGCATTTGGGGACATTTTGGGCAAGAATACAAGAAAGTGGGCACAATTCCACTAAGCCACTAACTTAGTTGATGGTTGACATCCCTAACTACTTTAGGCGCTACTTTAGTGGGTGGTTTACATAAGATGCCACTATCCCACTCCATGTTGTAAACTGTTTACAAGACACCTCATTCATATTCTTTGCCATGTCATCCTACTTCTTTGATGAGTGATCCCAATAACTTTGCCAAATTAACCATGATCTTTATCCAAAGGAGAAGGTTAGTCAAGTTCTGAGCCAATTAACTTATGGTCCAACCAACACACACCCATGGTCTAAACCTTTCTTTCATAGTCCACCATTTGAGCACCTTTTCATCCTTGGTCCCACCAAAGACATCTTAGGCAAGTCCAACTCGCCTAGCCATTAGACCAATCAACACCCCACGTTTCATCAAAGCTAATCGCAGCTCAAACCATGCTTGATCTTCCTTGGTTAAGTTACCTTGGTTCCTTTAGTATGCCTTCCTTGTGCTTAATCCATGTTAGATTTTGACCAAGACTCGTCATGTAATGTTAAGGAACTAACACCAATCCACATAAACTTATCTTAATTGCTTGATTTAAAGTTGAATGTGAATATTGCTCCAGAAATTAATTGGCTAAATAAGCCATTTGCATGCTGAAAAATCGAAGAGGGTAGTAGTTTCGCAAACTTTTCAATTTTTATCATGGATGTCTCTAGCATAAACGAAAACAAAAGCAATCAAAAAGAAATTTGATAACGCAGTTCAACACACCTTGCCTACGTCTGCGGGGCTCTCACCTAGCTTAATACTTTCACCGAAGTATAATAGATTACCCAAGACTTTACTGAGCCGACACCACTCAACCCTTGACACTATCTCTTAACCTCACTTCCATTGAAAGATTTCACACCCAATAGTACGACCACCTCGTACTAACCTCAATAGAGGATTTTTCTAAACTATTTTTAATTAACCGACAATTAATAAAAATATCTCAAGTGATTAATCAACTAAGAACAAAACAATAATAAACTTGAGATAAAAGAGAAGAACAACTTTTCGAAAGTTTTAGCTCCACTGAAATAAATCTGGAAGTCATTGCAGCAACAATGGGCTGATTCACATAAACACCAACACGAAGCCACAACTGCACAATTAACAAACGATACACAACATAACGTGTACGGAGTCCTCAAATATCTTATAATTGAAAGCCATTTCAATAGATGAAGGTTCATCATAAGTGACTCCCAACAGTGTGCTATTCCAATGATTCAATAGTAAAACAAGAATCCCAAGGTTCTTCACTCATGCAAATTGTCTAGCTTTAACAACTCCAATTAAACCATATGAGATGCTGTAAGTGAACGCTACCTGTACCTGAACGGTACACCAATAGAAATCGACACTACTTGTACGTAAATGCCACATCAACAACTCAACGTGAACGTATGCTACACCAACAGCTCAGCACCTGTTCATGGCCTCCACATTGTCGTTTGAAAAACAAAGGAAAGGTGAAAAACTCTGATATGTTTTTTTCCCTAATTCAATTAACGCCCATTGCCTACTTAATACCACTCACCCACCAAATTCAAATTCCCTTCTGTTATGTCATAGAGACATACACAACTCTAACTCACAAAAGCCCTTAACCCACACACATGAAAAATTCCAGCAACGTATGCAGATCAATCATTAGCTAAGCCGTGAAAAAGCACCAATAGAAAGCAACCACAACTCCTACATAACCTATTGACCACAACTCTTCTCAAGGTACACATCTATTTAAGATATGATTCTACAACATTTGGAACATTATCCAAAATAACTTTTTGAATCCAAGTCAAACAAGGATTATTGGTTAGATATCATCATCCAATTAATATCTTATAGGTCCAATTAATAAAGAATGCCAAAACTAATTACTTAGATATATAACATATATCTTAACAATCTCCCCCTTTTTGACATTATTTGTCACAAATATGAAACTCCCCTTAAATAACATAATTGGATATATAAGTATTAAATTCACAATTCATATGACAAATACTGCCCCTTAAATCAAACATCAGGTTCCAAAGAATATCAAGTTTATCCAATCATCTAAATTTCTCCCCCTTAAGACAAAAAGATGTCAAAAAGCACGACAAATAGTCACGCATATACCTTGAAATCTCTCTCTGAATGGAACAGTCACCAAAAACTATTTGATGTCTCCCCTTTAAAACAAATCAGTTTCAAAATGCATAATTATAAGAATCAACAATAGGTGCAACGAAAGAATCATAAGCATGTTAAGATAACAATTTACCACCATTCAAAACACATGACAACATATCATTACTTACTTCAATTCCATCATTATAAGACTGATCAAATTCATAAACCCAAGCAATTAAAGATGAGTGTTGCCAGTGTAGTGAGAGAGAGAGATAACCGAGAGAGAGACTCATACTGATGAGAGAGCTGAAGAGTCTTCGGTGGAGCCAAATAGAAGTCACAATGCAAACTACTAAAAAGATAGGACGACAATGTCAACATAAAAACTAAAGAACTAAAAAAGACAAATTCTTTTGCTTGCGTTTTTTTTAAACAACACAAAAAAACTTTAAAAATGTAAAGTACACAGTCCCTATGCCCCTCGAAGAAATTCAAACATGGCCTTATTCCTCGTCATATTATCTTTGTCATCGGTTTCTTCTTTTGAGGTAATTGACTTGTCCTCTGTCTGACCAGTTTCTTTAAAAGCAGTAACTAACTGTGAATCTAGACAATTTCTTGTTTTTCCTTCACAATGTATTTGTGCCTATAATTGACCCTTTCTAATGTAAATGTGCTTCGGTACCATGGGATGCTGCTGAAAATTTAATGGAGAATGTGTAGATTTTTAGTTTTTACCTCTTTGAAACATCATTTGTAACATCTTGTAGCATCTCGACCTTATTTACCTGATAACTTTGCAAAAATGACACGTGGGTACAAGTCTTCGATTTTTTCTTGATGTTTCTTCTTCTCAGACTGATATGGACGTATCATTTTTTTCCTCATTCACTTTAGAGCACTTACTCTTATAGCCAATGCCTTGAAGATCCCTTTTAACCTTACCAATTTCCATTATCTTTTTTGGTTTTTCTGTGCCTCCATTCAACATTCTCAATCCCTTTTCAGTACTTACTAATTTCATTCTAGCTTCACCAAGCTCATCTAATGTAGATGACAACTTCATCTCTATATCTTGAATGATGTTCTTTATGAAAGTGTTTTCCTCCTTCAACTTCTCATTTTCCTTACATATTTATACCCATTTACCATACATTAACTCATAGGCTTCATAAATACCTTCCTTTTTATCATCTGAAGTACTGTTATCATTGTCATAATTTGAGATTGAGCTTTGAGTTGAATCATCTGTGTTTTTCTCGAAATTGCCCGATTACTCACTTTTTAATCTTCAGTTACTTCCTTCTCATTTACTGTTAAATCGACGATACACCAATAGAAATCGACGCTATTTGTATGTAAACGCCACACCAATAGCTTAATGTGAACGTACGCTACACCAACAGCTCAGCACCTATTCATGGCCTCCACATCGTCATTTGAAAAACAAAGGAAACACGAAAAATATCTAATATGTTTTTTCCCTAATTCAATTAATGCCCACAGCCCACTTAATACCACTCATGCTCCAAATTCAAATTCCCTTCTACTATGTCATAGAGACATACATGAAAATCACTTTCGCTGTGTCATAGAGACATACACGACTCTAACTCACAAAAGCTCTTGACCCATACACATGAAAAATTTCAGCAACATACGCGGATCAATCATCAGCTAAGTCACGGAAAAACACCAATAGGAAGCAACCATAGCTCCTACATAATCCATTGACCACACCTCTTCTCAAGATACATATCTATTCAAGGTAGGATTCTATAACATCTAGAACATTATCTAAAATAGCTTTTTGAATCCAAGTCAAACAAGGATTATTGGTTAGCTATCATCATCTAATTAATATCTTATATGTCCAATTAATAAAGAATACTAAAACTAATTACTTAGATATATAACATATATCTTAACACATGCAATAGACTCAACCTTATGGAAGTTGTGCAAGTATGTTCCGAGCACACAAGTAGTAACTAAGCACAATCATCGAGAAATATGATGTTTTACGTAAAATCATGTTAGGCACAAATCTAAAATGCATTGAGCATCATTTATTAACATCCATATGAAGTTCCCTGTGTAATTGGTTGATAAGAAATATGAGATTAAATATGATATGTACAACTTAATTCAACAATTATTATATTTGTCTAAATTTAAGTCTATTGTGACATATTTACTCCGAGTTAGATATAAAAAATTAAAAGTTCAAGTATTCAATTATTATTTTTCAAAGTTTGAATTATAATTGTAAAATTTAGTAAGTTTGAGAATTTTTTTTTGTACTTAACCCTTTTAATTTTCTAAACCAATCCCTTTCTTGATAAAAGCACACATTAACGTATTAACATCACATTATCTAACCCTCCTCGTGGGCTCTTGCCCAACTTCAGATGCACTGTGTAAGATTGATTGTCTAATTTCATATGTAGTTATTAGCTATATCAATCTTTTCCCTGGCCAAGAAGAAAAGTTTACACGCTTTTGTCTTTAAGGGTGACAAATGACAATATTAATACCTCCTAATATGTGACCGCACGAATTTATTTTAAAGAAAGTAACATATTCGAACTTCAATCAAAATAATGGATAATTAATAATTTATTATTCGAAGTCGAGGTGAGAATCATTCGTATACTTTCTTGAACTGATGATGTTTTGTGAACATGTTATTCCCGGAAGACCAGCACGATGAACAATAACATGAAGAACTTGACATTCAAAGATTGAATATGGCTGATGCTTGGTAGCTAGAGGTCCCCAGCCAAATTCAAGATATTAGTGCGACTTTATTGCTTCGGATGTGACAGGGAATGATTTAATATCCCTACTAGTACCAGATGAAGATCTCTAATTAAAATCATGGAGCTGATTGTGTATGGAAATTCAAGATGAGATGATCTCAAAGATATACGAACTAAATATGAAATTGTCTAAGCGTGGAAATCAGAAGTAATAAGAGGACGGAAATCTATATCTGGTAGGGGAAAAAGAAAAGATGAAACTAGGCTGCATGCACTGAAAGTTGAAATTGAACGTGAGCGATGAGAACATATATGGTCAGTTGAATTAAGGAATAAACAATTATTCCTCGTCAGTCTGACGAACTAGACTAGACAGAAAACTTAAATATTGAACCATAACTTGCAACACTTATACACAGAAGAGAAGCTTTAAAGGGTCCAAAAATAGTAATTGGGGATCAAAACAAGGAACCTGGAACCCTAGGCCGAGACCTCCCCGTTTCTGATGTATATGCGTGGGGGAGGGAAGAAGGGCACAGCCCTGTCAATTACAGTTCCCACCGTTTGAAAATGCTTGTAGAGGACGCAATCGTAGCAATTTATATATAAGCCATTAATATGGTTAAGAAGCTTAATTTCCCACTGTCAGATTGGATATTAGTATTATTCTGCTGACATGTGATAGAGAGAAAACTGACTTGATCAGTGGAGATTAAATATTTTGGTAAATTTGGTACCTTGGATTACGATGTGTAACTGTTGCGAGTACACTATCTCTCTCTCTCTCTCTTAATTTCCGCAGAATTGAAAAATATCTCAGAACCAACCATTTCCTAGTATCTCTCTTACTCGGTCATTGATGCACTCACACTCTAACTTCTGTCAGTGTTATATATATACCCACTAACACTCTTCAAAACCTCAAAAGCTTTCTTCTGTGCTTTCTTCTGTTCTTTTTGAGTCTCATCCTTTCGGCTTTTTGTTTTGTTCCAATGGAGTGAAATATTCTCTCCAGTTTTTTTATTTTCTGGCAGTTGTCGGTTTATACATATAGAACAACCATAGATCACTTTTTCTACCAAGCGGGTCTTTCTCGTTTCACATAACTAGACGTGGTCTATTGAACTTTTGAGGTTTCTTTTTTTTTTTTTAATTATTTCATATGCTCTCTCTGTTTCTCTCTTTACTTTTGTGTCATGGATGGGATTTTAGGGTTAGGATTGGTTCTCTCCTAAAAGCAATCTTTTTGATGAGAGATGGTTGTGATCATAAGGGTTGAGATCTAAAGTAAGCAACAGTCACTGATTGCGGATGGAGCATCATCAAGATTCACAAACTTTAGTAAGGCTAGTGAGTGGCGATAGTCAGGGTTGTTTGGGATCCCTTATTCTCTTCAATCCAATGGCCCTTTGGGTATGGGAATCCTGATGATGCTGCAGCGGCAATAAATGGCTATTTTAATCTCCTTTTTCTTCAGCTAATGCGTAGGTACAAGCCTGCAATACCTATACCAAGACTTTTTAAAGACGGAGGTGAACTCAGAAGAATACCTGAAATGCTTTTATAGTCTGCAATTGAGTTTACTGTGACACGGTTCTTGGATCTAACATAAGCCGATTATGTTATCACAGGTTAATTTTCGCGATATATGAGTTAGGGTTTTCGGGAGGTCAAATTAAGTTGCACCACTTTTGTGGCCTTGTCATACATATTACAAGTTATAACATGGTCTCAATAATCTGTGTTTACTGGATATATCTTTATTCATTGATGTTTGTTGATGGGTTTTATATGCTTTTTTCTTCTCATCAACTTTCCTCAGATGCTATTTCGTACTGCCATAGTGGCATCGCCTGTTCTCGGTAGGTATATGTCTGTACTTTTGGTAGAAGAAAAGACTTGTTCCAGGAGAAATCCATTGTCTACTTTTATTTCAAGAATTTCTTTCCCATGTACTACTCTCCATCTCTTATCTTCTGTCTACATGTTATCTGAACAAAGCTCTCAAATCCAGCGGACCATGATTTTGGTATAGTGTGCGTCTCGATTACAGAAGGCGTCATACGAAATTTTGGTTTTGTTTCTCTACAGATATAATTGCCTGTTTGTTTTATCCTTTTGGCATTTAGATGAAGATCTGAGGTTTTCATTTGTCATTTTGTGGATTTAGAATTATTGATTTCACAGAACTATCGATATTTTATATGTTTTCTGGTATCTAATTTAGTTTTACAACTGTTTGTTTCCAGGTCTTGGGAGGGAGAAAATGCATTTTCCAGAAAGCAGAAGTACAATTCTTTTTTTACGTGCCACCCGTAGGGCAGGAATGATTTGTCCTTTTTGAGAACATAACATCTTAATTCTTGTAGAAGAAACCATAACATCGCTTATGATCCATGCAGGATTCATCGTTTGATTACCGAAGCTCACTTGGTTATGTTCACTCGATGTTTTCTGAATTAAAAGATTTTATATCCTGCTTATTAATCTCAAACTCATAAAGTTGTTTCCTTTTCTTTGTATTTGTTGAAACAGTGCGAGTTGATCAATCAGTAAGCTGTTTAAATACCAGATAAATGATCAAAATCCGTTAGGAAATTAATTATCTGTTGTGGTTTTTGGTCTAAGATTTTCAATTTTGTGATCTGGCAGAATTAGAGGGAGAAAGCATTCATGTTCGTCGAGGTTTAATTTATGATAGGATTCAGAAAGCGTAGTTCCTTTTTCTTTTCTTCATCTTTTTTTTATTTGCTATGTAAATGGCTTTGTATTTAATTCGACTTCACTGTTTTCCTGACCAAGAATATGAATCCCTCATTTTCTCAAACTTCATAACATTGGTCCCCTTCATTGATTTCTGTAGAATTCTGTAAATCATCCTTTAATTCTCTTCCATCTTTGCCGTCTCAGCTCAGATCAAATTTACTGGTACGGTACCCTTCACCTCTTACCGTTGAATGTCTCACTGATTTGTGGAAATTCTTCCATATCTTTATATTTCTTGTACTGGGTTGAAACCTTCCTTCGGATTGCTCTTGTTGTAAGGATCTTATCTAACCTTGAAGGGACCTTTACTTGAGGTGACAGTCATTCTTGCAAGTGAAAGTAAAACGAAATTCTGGGAATGGCAAATGACATTAGACTGATATTTTTCTCCACGCAGACTACTTGAAAGACAACGGTTCTTGTTTATACATTTTTACAAGTTGAGTGTTGCAGTGAGCGAGGATTTAATGATTTTTCTTACACCAGGAAGAAACAATGCTTTAGTTGTGGCGGCGAGGAAAGATCACACAACGAATTATCTGGAGTTGTTGCGATTATGCATGGCTTGCATCTCATACTAGGACAAGTGTTGGTTATGTTCTAATAACAAAACCTTAATGCAAAGAAAACATTGGACAATGTTATGTTCCACTTGTACCTGTCACAGCAGTTTGCTGGCAATCTTAAACAGCAATGAATCTCAGTTTGACAACATTGGAGACCTTGCCTACTTGAACCTCGTAAAATAACATATATGGGATTTCAAGGCTCTGGTTTACCTTAATGTCTTGTGGCCACAGTCTGGTGACAGTTTATAGATGGCTCCACTCTCCGTCTAAAGGATAACCTGAAATACTTCCGGTGGATAAAAATTTAATTTATGGCTATCCTGGATTTTTTTTCAACCTGAATTGTTTACTTGGGTCATTGAACCAACACGATTTCTTCTGGGAAGATATCTCCTTCCCTGACTAATTCATAGTGCATTTCCATGTTGAAGAAGGTATAAACTGTCAAATTCTGTATATGTTATTTCTGGATAATTAAATGGATTAAAAATTTTGTGATTTTAGGAATAGGTATGATAATTGATATGGTTAATGACAAAAAGATAAAACAATCCAAAAGATATGTGAAAGGATTGTTTTTACTTCTATTAGTTTGTTCATCATTTTTTTTCGACCGCTATCGTCATGTCTTATCTAAAATACAATTAAGCAGGTATTTCTTGTTTTTATTCGTCTTCATCGTTTTTTGTTGTTGTTGTCATTGTCACTTTCCACCTCTAATCTGCAACATAAACAATAAGTTTTCTGCCCAGAGTTTCTTAGTTCCGTTGATCTCATCATTTTTTTTTGGGGTCACCTTTATCGCCTCCTATTTGCAACACAGCCAAGTAAGCATGATCCGTTTGATATTGTCGGACCATCCGACCATTGTGTTATATTACTTATATATACTAATTAAAAATTCAATTTATTAAATAAATTAATGATTAAAATAATAATTTAAAACATTTCAATTAAAGAAAAAAGAGATAAATAAAGAACCTAAATTTTGATAAATATAATTTATTAACGAGATTAAATAAATAAAAATAGAAATTCATTTTTAACAATAATAATTTAAAATAAAGTTTTTAATTAAAATATAAAGAGATAAATAAACAATATAAAACTTAAAAATATAAGTTATTAATTAAATTTTGTGAGAGAATTGAAAAAAAATCATTAAAAAGTGAAATTTTATCAACTTTCGTACAACAACGACAACGTTTGGCTCACATAGGATAATGAGAATGAGAATAGGAATGAATATAGTAAGGAATAGGAATGAAGTATAGCCAACAATGAATCCCATTCCTCTGGTAATCTAGAGGAATGAAGTATTGCTGAAAATGGGGGAGTGAAAGTATTACCTCTGTTAATTCCAAACATGAATTTTCATTCCATACCCATACTTATTTTTTCATTACCTCCAAACAAGCACCCTTAATGTAGCCTATAACCACATAGGTGGTCCTCGAGACCAGAGACCATAGAAGCAAACAAGCCATACCTTTTACAGAACAAGCTTATAACAATTTATAGTAGTTATGCTGTAACTTTTCATTGGTATGCAAGAGGTGGCTTCACATGTAGAGGAAGAACTTGTTGCTGGCCCTATATTTGACATATTTTCAAAATTTATTCGACATTTTTTTCTTAAGAATTGGCGGGCTTTTAAAGAAATCCGTTAACAAATTGACGTGTTTTTAAGAAAACTAGTCCGAATTTATCACGACGGTTATAAACACAAATCAAATCAGAAATCAGGCCAATTCGTATTTATTTAAATCTAATCGATTGGTTCGGTTCAGTTTTAAAATCATTGATTACAATAGTTAGTCCAACATCATAAATAAATTACATACTTAAGAATCATAGCTACTATTGGATGTAGTATTACAAAAGATAATATTACAAATTATAATATTTTGTTTGTATTTGTTGTACTCATTTTGCTACCTAAAATTTTGAGGCGTGCTTATATATATCTCTATGTGTGTGTCTACATGCACTGTGAGATATAATATGCACAATTTTTTAGAGGCCTTTTGCTATTTTATTCATAATTTTTTAATTCAAAATTTGCCAATAAACTTGAATTCGAATTTAATTTTTTTTTTGTTTAAAGAGAAGGTTATTATCGTTAACTAGAAAAAAATGAAAACAAAAACAAAGAACAAGTTGAAGTGCTCGCAAAAAACAAAAACACCTTTCTAATGGGTGTGAAGTGGTTTTTTTTGTAATATATTAGTAATTTTATATAATCTAGTGGTAATTTTTATGTAATGTAATGATATTTTTTGAATAATGTTATGAATTTTTTAATGTGGTAGTATAGTAAAAATGAGTAATAAAATAAAAAATGAGAAGAATTATTTAGATGTGACGACTCCATGTAGTGGTCAAGAATATTGAGATCAAGGTGGTATTAAAAATAGGAATGAAATTTGAAAATTAAGAAATTATGTTTGACTTTGTACCAAAAGTTTGCAAGTATCATGGGTTTATGCTAAAAAGGGAGGAAGGAAAGATGAAAAAAGAAAGTTTAAAACCAGAACATTTTTTTATCATTGAAGTTGGTTGCAAAAATCATGAGGGATGAGTGAGATACAACCAAGATCAAGTGGAAAATTTGGTTGCAATACTTAAGTATATTGTCATATGATTGAAGGTATTTAGACTATAATCAAGTTTAAAGATAAACAACTGTGAATTAAATTATAGGTAATATAAGGTTTAAGAGAAAACATCAAGTTATGGATAGCTAGGTAAGATGAAGAATATAATTGAATAACAGTTATGAAATTAGGATGTGTATAAATGTATGTTTTATTATTGCTAGGGTGGGAGGGGTATTAAAGCATGAAATATTTATAAAAGGGTTGTCTTAATCATAAATACATATTGAGACAAGTAAGAATGGAAGAAGAAGATATAAAAGTGACGTACAAGTTCCAATGAAAAATGGAGTATATTTTTCTATGAAATTGATTATGACGAGCAAGTAAAAATGAGAAATATTTTCTAGGAAAATGCAAGGAGTTAGATAGTTTATGTTCAATTTGTTAACGTTATCATGTTTGATGTCATATCTAGTAAACAAATACAATAAAAAGGTCATACTCTTTTGCTAATGTAAACTATAATGTCACTGATCATATAGCTTAAAGTTCCAGGAGCGAGTGGGTATGAACAGAAGAATGAGATAATCATTGTCATTTAGAGGGGTTTTGACAAGAGAGTTTCCTAGTGGATAAAGAATATTACAATCATAAAATTCTTATCCCAAAAACCTATCAGTTAAATCTATCATGTTCTACCATAAGAGACTCTTCATTATAAACTTAACCTAATAGATAAGAGTTATCTTGTAGATAAGAACATATATATATAGATTATTTTCTTTATTCTTCATTTCATTTATCTTTAATATCTTATTTGAAAACAATGTAGTTTTTGTGACACCTATTGATATGTAGCTTTTCATTTTCCGAATTAAATATGATAAAAATTTTCAATGAAGTTTATCTTGTTCAATTATTTGTGCTTAATTTTATTCAACATTATTTTGCTACCAAAAGACAAGTATAGTTAAATGTAATATGCTAAACTCATAATTTGGTAAAAACATACATTAGTTAGATAGCCAATACACCACTGGATGTAGAAACATCATTTATCCTTGCATATATGATCTATCATAAATAGATACTTCTCCTCACACTTGGTGGTTATTATACTGAACAATATCTTTTCATAAGATTGTATACATTAAATTGCGGAAGTTTAGTTCTAATTTATCGTGCTTTATGACATAGACTTTTTCCAAATGTAAGGAGGAGATAGTTGGAGAAGCCATTGGAAAACAAGAAGCAGGTATGCTAACTTATAAGTATCAAGTTGTTAGATTGTTAATTGGTTTGTTTGCATTCATACTATAGCTATTGAATTTGCTCTATGAAATGCCATTTATTGCTCTATGCAATTCCACTAAAGTAAGGATCATGCATTCATACATAAATAGAGATATGAATATGCCATATTTTCCTCAATTTGTTTTATGACTTTTTTGATTACTCTCTGCATTCATACATAAATAGAGATACGAATATGCCATATTTTCCTTAATTTGTTTTATGACTTTTTTGACTACTCTCTCCCTAGTTCTCCATATAGTTTATCAAATAATAATACAAATTCTACATACTAGTATGTGTAGAGGAAAGCTAATTATTCTACGGATGTCTTAGGTTGGATTATGTATTTATCAAAATCTTCCTTCTTTTAATTTGTCTAAGTCGTTAAACAATGGTTTAGGCCTTTCTTTATCTACGACTCTCATAGGTAGTTAGACTTTAGGCAGCACCAGCAGGTACTGATATGCGGCAGTTCCTTATAGATTTTCCATTTATAGTAAGTGTTTACTATAAATATTGTGTTTGAGTTATGGTTGATTTCCCACTAACATAACAAAATGTTCTCATTCTTATATTGAATTAATAGGTATTTTTTGCTCTATGGATAAGAGTTGGATTAACAGTGTTAGGGTTTCTCGTGAATACATTGATGGAGTGAGAATGTTTATGAATTTTGTGGCTAAAAAAAGGGCAAAGAGTGTGAAATTTCATGCTCTTATGCACGCTGCATGAATTATTATTTGAGGTCTTAGATGAATGTTTTTGAACATTTAATACAATGCGGTATGGACCAATCATACACCTGCTGGGTTTTACATGGTGAACTGCCAGAATATAGATTTATCTCTAGGAAAGAAAGGCTTGATGCTGCAAATGTACACATAGATGGGACAGGCAATGATATTAATGAAGGTGATGCTGATGAGGAGGATGATGACATGTAAGATTTGCTTCATGATGTGGGTACTTACTTAAATGATTGTGTTGGAACCCCGAAACTTTCTATAAGTTAAGACTATTAAACGAGTAATTATCGATGATTATTTAGCAATTATTTATGTATAAAGTGAAGGAAAATCCTTGATTTTGAAATGAAATGACAAAGATGGTTTAAATACAAGATGGATTGTATGAGAAATTTGGGAGTTTAAAAGCTGGAAAATGCTGTTGAACATGTGCATGAGTATGCTTCGATGTTTTAGCCATAAGTTGATCTCTAGTTATCCAAATGAGATGATTCTTGATTTGGATTAAATTAGAGACATAAGGCTACAAATTGTATGATGACATTGAGTTCTAATTCAATTGCTAAGAAAGTCAATTTTAGGATGGAAGTCATGTGCAGGAAAATGTTTTAGTATAAGAACAGTATGAAATGTTGGTGAATAACTCTTAGAATATGGAACCAAATTGAATGATTTTTGATGTCATTAGAAAATTAAGACAATGAGGAACATTTGTCTAGAAGGAAGGTTTAGCAAATTGCTTCAATTTCATGATTAGAAAATGTCTTGATTTTTGGAAAGAGCTAAGTATGAATTAAATGAATTTTGAAGTATGGATGGATAAATTAGTTTATTTTGTGGAATTAATTAGCATGTTAATGAGAGTTAATTAACATGTTAATTAGCTAAGACCATATGACATGGATTAATTGAATTTAAATGAATTAAAGAGTTAAGTGAAAAAGGCTTAAGGGCCTTTGGGCTTAAGTGAGGGACTTAAGGGATAAATGGACAAGGCTTTGTCCTTAAGGGTTTAATGGGCCTTGGGCTTAAATGGGCTTAAGTTAGAGTATAAAAAGAAGAAATTAAAAGAGAATTGTGTGGGAAGGAAGGGAGTGGACGAAATGAGAGGGAGAAAGAGAGAGAAAGTGGCGTGGAGAGGAGAAAAGAAGGAGAAAAAGAAGAGTTAGCTAGGGCTTGATTTTTCATGGCCTCCAAGAGTGATTTTCGTGTGGCTCAAGAAGGGAAAAACGTGGAGAATGAAGAGAGCTTCAAGATGAGCCAAGAAAATCTCCATTTGGTGGAGACCCAAGGTAAGAGGATTTTTCAATCTTTGGTTTTTAGAGAGTTTTTGGTCTAGATAGCTTGAGGATGACATGGGTTTAGAGATTTCAAGATCAATTTCATGATATGCTCCTTAGGGTTTCTCAATTTGAATCTATTGTGATTTGGGGATTTTGTGAATAGTGATGAAAGAGATGGAATCAAGAGGAGCAAGAAGGGAAACATGGGAACAAGACAAAGCAAGGATTTAAGGTGGGTTTCTTGTTTATAACTTGAATAATGAGCCATTATTATGTTTTCAAAAAAGAATTCAAGAAGGTAAAATCATTTCTCAATTTCATTATAATTGGGGTAATTGTTGCTTTTGAATGGTTTGAAAATATGCCATAAGCTTTTGTATATGAATTTTGTGAATGATTTCAAATTGTGGCGTTTATTGCCTGTGAATGGTTTGAGGAATTGTTATGTGAATTTTGTGAATTATGAATTGCGAAATGATGATAAAGATGTATATGAAGTGTGCCATGTTCACTGTTGCGACCCGTTTTCGAATCCCAACCTCGAAGCACAAACTTAACGAAATCAAGCAAACAATAAAACGAATCAGAAACGAATCGAATTTCATATGAACTGAAACAAATGTGTCCGACAACCGTGAACGAATATCTTAGCAAAGTGTCACGTTGGAAACCTTATAGACACTGACGATCCAAAATCTGGTCTACATTTTTTTTCATTCTCTTTCTTTTTCAATCCTTTCGTATTCATTCTAATCATCTTATACAAATCGAAACAATACAATACAATTTCCCTTTTGGAAATTTATCCTCAATCAACACAGATTTCCTACATAACCGATCACATCTCATAATTCGACAGTTTAATCACACTCTAATTATTATACTCTTTATACAAATTTTATCGAAAAT
>JANKOE010000206.1:26695745-26719393 GCA_026284465.1 Erythroxylum citrifolium | reverse complement strand
ACCAAGTGTTAGGTTATCCGATTTAAGAGTTGGAATCCGGCAACGGGTTCCAACCACTACAAGACCAACAAGGTCAAGAAATGTCCCGAGAACGGGCCCTCATAGGGTTCGTCTCCCGGGGCAATCGGGCCTCGGGGCCGGGGTCCGACATTGTGCGTGCATCCCTGCTTCATATTCCTTTCAAACCCTCCTCCTTTGTTTACTTGCGATTCAGCCATGCTTAGGTTTGCGCCGACCTCCCTGTCTGCTGTTGCTTCTTTCCAGCGTGATTTCTGCATCAGTCTGGTGTAGCTCAAATAATTATTGTCTTCTGCGCCGCACCAGTGCGTTGTCTTGATTATTTTGTCTTACTCCCACGCGTTGATTTTTCTGCTTGTGCGCCTGATTATATTTTTCCTTTGTATGTGTAAAGGCTGCTCTCCTCTCCACTGCTGCAGCACTGTCTTGATTTTAACTCTAGCTCATGTAAACCCCAGCTATAGCGTCCGCCCCTCACATGCCAATTGATCTTGCATCCAGCTGTCCTCCCTTTTACTGTAGACCAATTGTTCAACCTACTGTTTTGTTCTCTCTCACGCTACTGTGCATAAAAATTAGTTTTTAATCCTCAATTGCTCCTGCTTATATTCCAAATCCACGTTCCAAATCACCACCTGTCGCATCCTGCTGTGACATTTGCGTTTGTCCCACACGTGACTTGCAACTCCACTGTGCTTGATCTGATTTTGCTGCTGGTCGCGTGAATGTCCACTGTAGCGTTAAAATTGGTAGCTTCCATCTCTTTGACGCTTCATGCTGCTCCTTGCTGACTTATGGGACCTTACCACTTGCGTGAATTTGCTGTCGACTCTTGCTTGTGCGTTGATGAGAACCTTGATTTTTCAACATATCTCCTTCAAATTGACGACAACTTCTATCTTGCGTGTCCACTGCCTTTCTATTGATTTTGTCCTTACCTCATCCTTACCTCCAGTTGTTGAACGCTGCTCCTCCTTTATTTTGATACTCACGCTGGTCTGCTATTGGTCTTTAACTTTGCTACCTCACAGTTGCTTTTGTATCCACCGTGCGCATTACAAGCTGCCTTGGTCCTCTTGATTTTTTTCCGTCCAGTATAATCTGCTTGTGTGTCCACCGTAAATCCCTTGTTACTTGGCTCTCCAAAACGACACTACTCCTTTGCTTGACTTTGCTGCGTTGGTCCACGTCTTTGTGAACTGCTTGTTTATCTCATTTAATTTGCTTCCCACATGTGACCATTTAAATGCGTACAGATTTAATTTCCTCTTATAATTCCTGCTGCTTTGCTTTCTCCAAACGTGTTGCGCTGATGGAACCAATTGATAAGCTGCATTCTAAAATCCTATTTGATTTATTTATTGCTTGCTCCATTTTTCTTGTCTTTTAATTTTTCTTCTTCTCCCACAAAAGCAAGTAGATAATAAATCTTCGAAAAATAACCCAACTTTAATGTTTTTAACTTACTTTAATTTCCTTGTTCTCAAATTGTACCTAAAAACAAATATGAATTAAAGTAAGTATTTTAATCATTTTTGTATCAATAATCGCTAAGTGAAATTAATTAAAAATATCAACAATTAAGCACATATCATACAACCTATAGCCTTCTTACCCTTCAGTAAAATAGTAAGGTCCCAAGTATGATTATTATTAAGGGCTGTCAACTCAACCTCTATAGCATTCAACCAATTCAGATTAGTTTCAGCTTGCTCAAAAGAACTAGGTTCTTTAATATTAGACACATTTGCTAAAAATGAATGATAATCTGAGGTAAGATGTGAAGAAAGTACAAATAGATATGTAGGAGGTGTATGATTAATCATAGAAGGAACAACAGAAGGAGCAATATTAGTAACAGATACATGTGAAACAAAATCATTTAACCAATTAGGTCGTTGGGTCACATGAGTACTCTTACAAATAGGAGCTGGACTCTGTGCTAGATCAGTGGAGCATAGAGTATCAGAGGAAGATGGAACTAAAAAATTCGAAGAATCAACTTAAGATTTTTAGGTGATGATGATTCTTGAGGCACAACAGATAGTAAAAGATTTTGATTGGGCAAAGGAACTGATTCTGGATCTGAGAAACAAATTGAAAAGGAAAGATATGTTCATAGAAAACAACATCCCTAGGAATGAAAATATGATGGCTTTGTAAATCATAAAGTTTGTAGGCCTTTTTCCCTGAAGAATAACCAATGAAAATAGATTTGAAAGCCCTAGGAGCAAATTTGCCTTTACGAGAAAAAGTGGTAGAGGCATAGCATAAACATCCAAAAGTCCTCAGAAAATGGTAATTAGGTTCCATATG
The DNA here is from genome assembly GCA_026284465.1 of Erythroxylum citrifolium. NCBI lineage: Eukaryota > Viridiplantae > Streptophyta > Magnoliopsida > Malpighiales > Erythroxylaceae > Erythroxylum > Erythroxylum citrifolium. The sequence goes on along the minus strand of JANKOE010000206.1, from coordinate 26,717,059 downwards.
GAAAAGAACAGAATAAGGAGAGTTCCATTTTAGAACAGGAGTTGGAAGCCTATTGATGATGTAAGTAGCAGTTAAAATGGAATCTCCCCAAAATTGTTTTAGTAAATGAAACTGAAACATAAGAGCTCTAACAGTTTGCAACAAATGCCTATGCTTTCATTCAATAACTCCATTTGTTTTGAAGTGTTGGGACCCGATCTCGGAACTGGACCCCAACCAGAAAACGAAACAGACAAAAAGCTAAGATCGAACCCGGAAGTGGGCCGAACCGAAAACAAAAGCAAACGAAAGAATCGAAAGCCGAAATCGAAGTAACAAATTTCGAAGCCAAACTGATCAAAGCAAATCAGAAGCGAATCGAATCGAATCGTATAACAAAGAACGGAGCGAAGAAATCGAACGAACGGAATACAAATCGGTCTGAAAGAATTTTTCGACATCCACGAACGAAAACGTTTAGACAAAAGTCAGGTTGGAAACCCTAAAACTAAACCAATCCAAAAATTCGGTAAATTTTTTTTCATTCTTATACGTCTTTATTCAATCAAAGTGACTTCAATATCCAATTGAAATCATTCACACTCAAACTCAAATTCACTTGATCCTTAAACAAAACTTATTTCGTCAAACTCTATGGCTACAGAAAGCTTTCAACATAATCTACAAATTTCATGAAGATCATTTTCTCAAAATCTGCCTAAATCAAAAAGTCAACTCTCTACTTCAAAAAGTCAAACTTTCTAATTCTTCACATTCTTAAACTTTTTTCTCTTTATTTCTTAATTCTCTACTTAATTTTCAATCAACTCATTCACTTTAACTTGTATAACTCATACAATTCTACTCAAATCTCTAAGTCCTCAATCTTTTCTCATCGATTTTCCTTAAGGCATAAAACATCTATAACACAATTCATATACAAAAACACTCATTGAATTTCATTTAATATTTCTAAATTTTTCACTTAAAGATCGGGGTCCAACATTTCTCCCCCTCTTAAAAGAATTTCGTCCTCGAAATTCTAACTTACGGAATCACCAATTACTTGCTTCTAAATGACCATAATCACTCACTTTCTTATCTAATTCCTTATCATGCATATTCTTAACTTATTCACACTATCATAAAAATCATAATCACTTAATTTAACTCTAAGAACTCCAAACTCATCATATTTTCAAGCTATCTAAATCAAGAAACTTCCAAAATTTCAAAATCCCTAATTCACAAAAATTGGGCATAAAACCTAATTCACACTTGTCCAAAATTGAATCAGTTAAACCATGCTATCTCCAAAATTGACTTCATAATTCACAATCCCATAACATCCTTGAATTATCGAAACCAAAAATTTCACTAAAAACTCAAAGATCAAAAATCGACTCTTACCTTAACCTTCTCCAAAAATTCGGATTTCTTGGCTTGAAAGAAAACCCTTGAGCTCCTCTTCATTTTCCCTCTTGAAATCACTTGAAAACACCTCTTGAAACTCTAAAAAAAACAAAACCTAGCTTCACTTTTCTTCTTTCCCCTTTCTCTCATCCGAATACACTCTCATATACGTCATAACAATATAATTTCCCCATTTGGAAATTATCCTCAACAAAACTCAATTCATCCTCAACCAAAATCTCAACTTAATTGATTCTTTACAAATAAAACATAACCCTCAATTTACCAAAAATTTGGGCAGCATCTCCCTTAAAATTTCACTAGCCAGAAATTAACAAAAACACTTCAATATAAAAAAAATCCAATCCATCCATACAATTCATCGGACCTTCCGTCCGGAAATCCATATAATAATCACATTCATATCTACTACCATAATTTACTTATATAATCCAATTCCATAATCATATACAAATTTATACTTCAATTTCGTACTCCAATACAAACAAAAGTGGTATTTTCAAGCCACGGTACAAAACCAAATTCATCCACCAGCGCGAACGAGCGCCCGGTGCGCCTAGGAGCGCACCGCTTGACCAATTGGCCGAGCGGCGGCCGAGCGGCACTTCTGTCTATTTTTCGGCCGGTCGACCTCCCCCCACTTTTTTGATCATAACTTCTTTGTCCGACATCCGATCGACCTGATTTTTGAAGTGTTGGATTCCTAAGACATTTTGCTATCTTTCCATACTAGATTGATTGGTTTTGGCATTAAATTGGAAAGGACTGATTAGATCAAAATGGGATGATCGATGGGAAAAGTCTAAACATTGATTGGTATTTTGGTGATATCTGGAGCTATAGAACTCCGATCGATCTGATTCTTGTTGCAAATTAAACTAGAGACATGGGGCTACAAATGTTATGAAGGAGCCGAATGGCAATTTAGCCCCTAAGATGTTCAATTTCTGGAGTGAAGCTCGGTGTAGTGTTCAGTCTTGGTTTTGTTCTAGCCTAAAAGTGTTTTGGCCATAACTTCTTCATTTCTGATCCGAATTGAGCGCTTTTGGTGTCGTTAGAAAGATCAGACTGAGAGGAACATTTTTCTAGAAGGAAGCTTTATCAAATTGTTTCATTTGCATGATCGAAATTTGGAGTTAAGATGTCAGTTTTTCAAGACAAATGAAGGGCAAAATTAGAAGATCACTTAAGGTTTTAAGTTATAAGGCTTATATGTAAGGGCATGAGGGTCCTTTCTCATTCATTAATGGCAAGTTGGTAAATAAGAAGAGTGGGCTTTAGTATAAATAGAAGTAATGCACGAAAGTTAGGGAGAAAAAGAACAAAAGAAAAGAAGAGAATAAGAAGAGAGGAGAAGAAGCATTCGGTGGAGAAGAAGGAAGAAGAAAGAGAGAGAGCTAGGGTTTCAGATTTTTTATGGTTCAAGCAAATTTTTTCGTTGATTCTAGAGGAAAAAAGTGCAAGAAGAAGAGAGCTCCATGATGAGCTAAGAAAATCCGAAAATGGTGGAAAATAAGGTAAGAGATGATTTTTAATCTTTGAGTTTTTAAGGAGATTTTGGTTTAGATAGTTTAAGAATGTTATGGGTTTGTGATCTCTATAGTTAATTTTGGTGATTATGCCCTTTTATGATGTTCAATTTTTGGATGGTTATTGATTATGGTTTTTGTCATGAATTAGGGAATTTAAATGAGGCATTGGAAAAATTGAAGCTATGGACAAGTTTCAAGCATGGATTTGAGGTGGGTACCTTATTTATAATTTGAATTATGAGCCAATTATAAGTTTTTTAAAAAAATCAAGAACATAAATGCTTTGCAAATTTACCGTTTTCAAATAATTCGATAAATAGCTTATTTCTTTTAAATGACGTAAAGAATTTGTTTATGTGTGTATAATGAATTGTTGTGATTATTGAAAATACATTGAATGATTTATGAATCATGATCAAGTTATGCCATAGAATCATGTCATGGCATTTTGTATGAATGAAAAGATTGACAAGCTCGAAAGTATGAGCATTCGATAAATCGATTTGAGCATGATTATGTGTTTGTTTGGGCGAGAGAGAACTTGTTTCGTTAGTCACGTGCTCGTTGACCCCTAGTCTTCTCCCCGCTGCCCGCTTGAAGCCACGAGATTCTGAGAAAATTGGACTCATTTCATTTACGACAAACTTCGGATTATCCGTTTCGTTTATGAAACTCTCGAGCCATTTATTTGTGCATTACATCTTTGCATAGTTATGAATGGTGCATAATTGAGTGTTATGTGATGATATTTGTAATTATAAGTTTTATGTACGAATTGAGAATTTTGAGAAATAAGTGTGGTGATTTTTCATGCAAAATCATTATGGTTTCCAAAATGTACAATGACAATGAGTTTTATAAAAGGTTTTTGCTTGTTTTCGGTTATAAACTTATTACCCACTAGCTATAAGCTCACCCACCCCTTCATTCCCATCCACAGGTGATGAGAAGAAGATCGGGTGAAAGAAAGTGAAGGTTTTCGTTTGTATGTGTACTTTGGATTTTGATATTGATTTTGTATTATGGCTTGGAAATGCCATTATTATTTTGGTAAGCATTTGTCTTATGTTGTAAATGAATTATGGATTTGTATATGAATTATAAATTGGTATATTGTAGTAAGATATGAATGGGAATTGCGTATGAGTATGAATATGAGTGAATGTGGCTTGGTTTTGGATAATGGATTGATTGTGTTATGGATTCCGGACGGGAGGTCCGATGAATTGTGATGATTGAGCTGAATATTGAAGTGCTTTGTGTATGAATTGATGAGATTTGAGTTATGATTGCATATGAGGGATAAAATGAATTGAGGATATGGAATTGATGCTTTAAAAATGGGAAATTGAATTTGCTTGATTAAAGAAAGAAAAGAAAAAAAAATACATCGATTCGGATAGGTTTAGTATAAGGTTTCCAACGCGACGCGAGGTTTTTCTAAGGTTTGCGATGTCAGATATTGGAATTTGATTCAGTTGTTCCTTCGTTTATGATACTTTGTATTAGATCCCGGATTTGTTTCGCTTTGGTCGCTCCGATTTCTATTATATCGGTAATTTGATTCAGTACATTTTGAACCGTTTGTTTGAATTTGCGTTCGTTTCTTTCGCCTTATGTTTTCGCTTCGGATTTGAATCAGATCCGGATTTGCTTGTTTCCGCAATTTGCTTTGATTGAACTATTCTTTTGCCTTGATTCGGTTGAATTGTGTTTCGATCTTTCGATTTCGTTGCTTTGGCCCACTTTCGTTTAGTAAATTTGTTCATTTTCATTTTCCGTTTCTCTGGTTGGGGTCCGGTTCTGAGATCAGGTCCCAATATGTATGGTATCAGAGCATGAAGAGAAAAAAAAAGGATCGTTTTGATATGATTCGGTATGATATTTTGTTAAGAGGTTGGGTTTCGGAAACGGTGCCCAACATAATTTGTTAAGAGAAATGAGAAAGTAATAAGGTAAAAGATTGAGGAAGAGCTGTTGCCTCTATTAAATTGTAGGCAGAAGGCTTCCTTCTATACAGTGTGGGTTTGCCTTATGGTAATGTCTAGATTTGTCCCTGAAAAAATATGGACAAAAGACTTTCTTTCATAAGGTATAGGCAAGCCTAATGTTATTGTCTAGAGTTGCTTTTAACAAATTATAGACAAAAGGCTTCTTTTTAGGCTTAGGCATGCCTAATGGTAGTATCCATAATTGTCTCTAAGAAAAAAAGAGACAAAAACTTCCTTTCATAAGAAATAAAAGTGACATAATTTTATAACATATGGTAAGTACAAATTGTTGTTCTAATTGATTGAACATGTGATACATTAATAATATAAAATTATTGAACATGCTTTACTTCTATGAGATACAATCATCTAATAAGTAATTAAATGTGAACATTATATAGACACTTTATTTTTTCTATATTATTTTATGGGATTGGATTCACAATAATAGAACTTATCATATGAAATGTATAATTGATAAAATAAGTTTGCCTCAACATATGTTTATCATATTGCATGATTATATATTTTGAATTGACATAACAAAATGGAATGTTGAAATATTTTAATTATGTCAAATTGAATTTCATTATCATTAATTTAGTATTTTGAACATCACGATATAAATATCTTAACTTTAAATTGTCCTATCGATTTCATAATATTACAACCATGATAAGAAGACATTTCTGACCATTCACAACCATCCCAATTAACATGATCTTTTAGTATATTGACAAATAAATTTAGTGATTGCACTAGTTTTACATATTGCATCTATATGTACAATCACCATAACTACTTTACACCTTAAATTTTTTAAAACACAAAACTAGTGCCCAACACACAAAATTTCTAAAATTTTCCTCTTATCTTTTGAAATAAATAGTCATGCATGTTTATGAAACAATAGGATGTGATTGCATATGTCGAGAAGGATAACTATGAATTTGTATCTCACACTTTAGTGTTAATTTTCGTAGTAAATATTTTTGTTATGTGCAAAAGGTAAAGTGTTGTTCTTCAAACATAATGATAATCATATATAAGTATTAATTTCTTTTTTGGAAATTTAACCCATATATAAGTATTAATTTCTTTTTTGGAAATTTAACCAAACATTTTATTCTATGTTATTATGGAAAACATAATAAAAAATAAGGATATGGTATTTTCATGTGGAAAACTAAGTTTAACACTTGTTCTTATACTTTTACCCCATAATAATCCATATTTCTACTTGTTAATATTAATGCTTCAAAGGCTTGAATAATGATAGATGTAAATACTTTCCATAGAAAGATGAAATCCAATTCCAAAGAATAAGTTTATGTTATAATGTGAATATAAATTATAATGACGTACTAATTTGTTCAACTACAAGTGTTACTTCTTACCATCAATTCAAATTTCTTAAAGAGAAAAGAGATTATACAAATTTTTTTAGAGATTTATCGAATTTTACTAAATATCCTTTAAGGGCTAATGGAGAAAATGTAAATAGTATTAGATTAATAATTATAGATCATGTATTTATAGTGGGTTCTAAATAGGTTCATAACAAATAAGGAATGATTTTAATGAGTTAGCCCATTCGTTTAAGCTTAATAAGGTTGTAAGGGTTTTGGATAAAGATTAACCAAGTTATGAAATGTGTTGGTGGTTCTATACTGAGCATGTTGCATAAAACCATTATAATTGTTTAATAAGTTAGTTACCTACCCTAATTGAAAAGATGAAATAATCTTAGTTTACTTCTTATTATGATGAATTAGATTGTTCAAAACTCATCATTATTGCCATTTTAACCATGTTTATGAATTCAGATGTAAAAAGTATGCCTTTTTCACATACCCTATTAACTTTATTAATCCCTGCAAATTGATATGACATATATCCTCTAGTTTCCATCAACACATGACAAAAATCATGCTCTTTTATACCACTTATCAATTTATCCCTCCCATCAATTAATTTCAATGTGATGGTCCACATTCTATTACATAATTATTTAAACAACCCCTTATATCATGGTGAGTTTTTGCCACATCCTCCGTAGCTAATGATGGTTTAGTAGCTTGAGTTTTCTACTAAAAATGTTAATTTATTCCTAAAAATGTTGAATGATGAGGCATTTGCATGACTTATATATGTATTATATGTAGACTTCAAATAATGAGTGTTTAAGCTCCAACATCATCATCCATAACATAATTTCTCTTCATATAGTTTAAACATGATGAGAAAGATTGCAAATAATCCAAAATTTTTAGTTATCAATATATTTTGTAGGTGATTATTGTTGTTACATTATCACATGATCAAATATCTTTTCCAATTTTTTTCTCACCATGTTTGTAATTGGTACAATGTTATCATATGGTTTGTCTTGTTTCATTTTTAACACCTAGTCAAATTTTATCATATTTTAGATAAATCATTAGAATTTTATCGTACAAAGATACATAAAGTAGTTAAATTTCAATTAGCATTATTGAGATAAATAAATAGTAGATTGAGAAAGGAAAGTGAACGATCGGAGTTTAAGATACATTTAGTATTACTTGTATTATAATTTATGTTCACTCTTTTTAGTTAGATTTTTTTCTTATACATTTTAACATTACTATGATGTTTTAAGTTATTTAAAATTTTCTTTAACTTTTATAAAGAGATACTCCTAGGATACCATACTAAATGTCATTGTTCCAAATTAGTTTAGGACCCTACTTTTATCCCTTCCAATGCCTACATTTTGTGGCTTGCAGTCCTTAAGAAACTAGGAACCAAATATACCTTAAGGTTCCTTATAGTAGACTGGTGTTATGGGTTATGTTTGCAAGCATTTTAGGATCTAGACCATCTATTTTTCAGGTGCAAGTTATTCTTAACTCTTTGGGCAAAATCCTTAGCCTTTTCTGTTTGAAATGTTCCCTTAAAAAATGGACATATATATTATAGACTGAACATTAGATTTGTAGATCCATATGAAAGAAGATATAAAACTATTTAAGCTTGCATTTAGAGCCTTAGTTTATAGCATCTAGTTTGAGAGGAACATCAGGCTCTTTCATAATGATGCTACATCAATTGGAGGATCTTTGCAGAAGCTAGTGCAAATGATTTACATAAATATTATAGCAAAAGATCTCATTACACATTAAAGCCTAAAGGTAATCTAGTAATGGTGCCTTTAAATTCCTACTTTTATCAGTTGTGAAAATAAGATTTCCATATGAATCTTTATAACTTGTAAATGTAGTTCGATGAGATATACGTTGAGTAACTTACCAACATGGAGTTTTGTCATTACATAGAGAACCCTTTAGTTAACTAGTTGTACCTTGTAACTTTTGTTCCATTAAATGAAATTCGTTACTTACTTTAAAAAAATTATCATAGGCTATTCAAGAAAAAATAAAAGGCGTGTTTTGACTGAAGAGAGTGGAAACAATAAACAAAGTTGAAATCATTATCAATAGTGATGATGAAGAAAATATATCACATGGAAGAAATGATGTTATAAGCCCTATTAAGATTGAAATTATTGACTTCGTAACTTAGCAATTAAGAAATGTTAACTATCCTAACCGTCTGGAATGACAACATTTTGTAATTAATGTTTCAATATGCAATTGAAATGGTTTTAGACTTATTTTGTTATATTAAAATGTCCCATACTTAGATGAAGGCAGGATATTTTATAGATCTATAAGTTTATCCAATAATTATTGATATATATGCAATTCTTAAATTTTCTTTGAGTTGCTACTACATGTCACTTATAGACTAATTGGAATTCATCATATCATTAAGTAACCATGTCTGACAATGATTGCATATATGACATGCCTTGACCTTTGAAGAAATGAAAGAAGAACATATAATGTCTTGAAATATAAATTAGAGGATATTCACAATTAATGTAAAAGTGAATACAAGTCAGTAACAAATAAAGAAAATTTGTTGCATTTAGAGACAAATCTAATTTTGAATTCTTCCCTCCATTTAAATCCATGCATCATTATAAGAATTAGGATGGCCCTTGTATGCATTTTTTTAGCGACATGATATTTTTAGTATAGAATGGTGGTATTTATAGAATAGAGTGGTGGTCTTTATATTATAAAGTAAAGATTTTTGTTCTAAAGTGGTAATTTTTTTTGGTATTAAGTGAATATTTTTCTGTCGTGTGATAGTACTTTTGTATTAAGGAGTGGTATTTTTATAGTCAGTTATGGTATTCATAACACAGAGTAATACTATTTTATGTATTGAGTGTTTTTTTATTAAGTAGTGGTATCTATTAAGTGGTGTTCATTTTTATATAGAGTGATAATATTTAAAGTATAAAGGTTATGAACAATATAAAGTGCTTGTATTTTTTAATAGAGTGGTGGTATTTTCAGCATGAAGTAATGGTATTTTTTGTAAAGTGGCGATATTTTTTGTATAGAGTGCTTGTATTTACTTGTATAAAGTAATTGTAGTTTATGTTGATGTTATTTTTCTATAAAGTGATGATATGTTTTTTTTATAAAGTGGTCAAATTTTTTGTATTAGTGGTGATATTTTTGTATTGATAGTTGGTATTTGAAAAATAGAGAAATGGTATTTACAGTATAGAGTAATTATATTTTATTTCTATAGAGTGATGATATTTTTTGTATAGAGTATCATTTTTAAATTGATGGTATTTATAAAATAAAGTGGTGATATTTATGATATAAATTAATGATGTTATCTATATAAAGTGGTAATATTTTTCATATAAAGTGTTAGTATTTGTATTATAAAGTAATGATTTTTTTGACAAATTAAAGAATTTCATTAAATTGGTGATAATTTAAGTACAAGTTGTATGTAGAGCTTTTAAAGCATGACTAGTTTCTCTATGGGATAAAAACATAGTAGCCTTTAGAAAGCAAATCAAGTCTAAAGAATAAGTTGTAACTCTATTTTGGACTAATATACTTGGAGGAAAAACTTGAATTCCCAATTTGGAGTTTTTTCTTAGGTTCGTGAGATCTAAACCATGTTTAAGGAAACTTGAAATTTGAATTATACAAGTTTGTTTTTTATATCAAATTTAGTGAATTCATGGAATTGTATCATAAGACTTTAGCTGAGCCTTCATGGCAAGTTTTTGGAATTGGTTATATGTGATGTACACTTGATTTGAAGCTTTTGTGATACCAGTTGTTCTTTGATGTGAAATATTAGTTCTTATAATAAAATTACTCTGTGTTATGCTTACCATCTTGTGCCTTCCTTTCCATAAGGCACAAATAGCATTCACAAGGGAAATTCTATAAATTAGAATATCCCCATTATGGCAATTAGGGTTCTAATATGACTAAAGAATAATTTCAAACCATTTAAAGGGAGGAGTTGGCATGTTATTTAGCTAAAGAACTCCTTTCTAAATGTCTAAAGTAAATATGCATTTAAAAGAAAAAAGATCAAAAGTTTCTTCCTTTAGGTTGCATAGTGAACAAGTGTTTGGAATGTTCATAGTTCTTTTGATATTGTTTAAGGTGGTTAATGTCTATTATATTGCAAGCTAAATAGTAAAAATTGTTATATTATTAGCTTGTATAGACCATACTAGCTTATCCCATTTAACTTTTAAAAGTGGAGTATTTAATATTATCATGTAAGAAATATTAGAGATTTTACCATTTGAATTATTGTTCCTCAAAATAATATCCACCACATTTGGGAAGAAATCAATGCTTAATAAAATGAGAGTGCTCTTTATAAGGAGCTTTAATCATCCTATTATATGACTTAGTAATTTTTTTAATTAAAGTAGATCTATGGATAATAATATGAAGTCTATTTAACTTAGGAACTCCTCTAAGTGGTCTAACACTAAACTAGTTATCACACCAAAAATTTATTAATTCACCATTGCTAATCTTATGTTCGATCACCCTCCTTATTGTTTCCCGTAGTTTGAAAATTTGAACTATGGTCCAAGATGCATTAGTCTTAGGTGAAATGATCCAAAAATTTACATTCCTTAGATAAAATGCATGTAGTTATATAATTGAAAGTTCTTATTTATCATTGATTAACCTCTATATTTTATTAATCATAAACTTTTTTTGCAATTCTAATAGCTGTAATGCCTAATCCTGCCTCGTCTTTAGGAAGACAAAGATCACTCTATTTGAATTTGTCTAATGCATGTTTGGTAGGATTTTATAATCAAAGAAATCTTCTTATTGACCTCTTAATTGTATTAAATGCTTATAGGGAGTATAAGGTGTGAAGAACAATATATATGAAGTTATTTAGGATAAATTTTATCAGTTGAACTCTACCTACTTGACAAAGACATCTATTGCTCTAACTAGCTATCTTTTCTTTATAAAAAACTTTCATAAAGAGAGGAATATAGTTAGCATATGAGGCTCTTTATAAGGTGATACAAATATTTAATTAGGTAATTTGGGCTTTCATAGTTTTTAAGCTAATAAGGTGAAGAACCAATTAGCAAGGTATTAGGAACTTAGGGATTAAAAGCAGTATACTCGTTTCATTATTGATCGTTAAACTAGAAAGATGTTTAAAAATGTTCATTGCAGTTATTAAAGCACTTAGGGAATTGGAATCAACTCTTAAGAAGAGTATGAAATTACCTATAAAAAATAAGTTGAATATCTTTAGAATTTTACATTTTGAGCATAATTTAAAGAGTTTCTCTTGACTGATGACTAATTTGATCAGTATTAAAAGCACCTCCACACTTAGACTATACAAATAAAGAGATAAGAGGGTCTCCTTGCTTCAGACTAGTAGCTTCCATAATAAGCTTTGTAGGTTCTCCATTCACTAAAATACTGTAGGTCATTGAAGTATTACGTTGCTCAACCTGTCTAATAAAACAGTTAGAAATTCAAAGGCTTCCAAAGTGTTGTTTAGAAAATTCCAATCTATATAGTCGAAATCTTTATGTAGATTAATTTTAAGTGCATAATTCTTGGACAAATGCTTCCTAACTTACAAAGAACTTCAAGGATAATAAAATATTATCTCATATCTATCTATTTTTTTAAAAGGCCCCTTAGAAGGAATCAGTGTATTTGGGAAGCAAACACTTAAGTATGTTTGCAGTCAACTTACCTTATAAATTGTGTTACAATGAGATATATGTCTAAATTCTTTAAATGTATAAGGAAAAGGGACTTAGGAATGATTCAAATAAAGGTTTTATTAACCTCTTTCAACATCTTACCTTAATGAAAGAATTCTGAAATTGTTTTAGTTACTAGAGTTTCTATAAGAGGATAAAATTTTTAAAAGACAAATCTATTCAACTTATTAGGGTATAATGCCTTATTGGGATTGTTAGAAAAATAATACTTCTTCTATATATTTAGTATTGAAACGTTTAGCTAGAAAGTCATCCTTTAAGCTGGTGAATTGCTCCTTGATAATAGATTAAAGTAGGATAATGGAGGAGGGATTGTTTGTAAGAGAACCAAGAGTAATAGAGAAGAATTTGAATGCCTCTTAAAGTAAACCTTATTGAGATTCTATTTTAACCCCCGTTTCATCTTTAAGAGATAATTCTTTTGATATTTTTCCTTTTAATCGTTAATTTATAAAAGGAAGTATTTTTATCACCATCTTTGAGCCAAAGCACTCTAGCCTTTTGCTTCTAAAGGTAATGATTATACTATACTTTTTGGGCGTAGATCAATAAAATAGCTTTCAAATTATGGAGGTTATGTTAATCTCTATTCAATCTTTCCCTTACTTCTATTATTACCTACTAAGTGTTCTCAAATTTACTTTTATTTAAGACCTTTAATTCATCCTTTATCTTTTGAAGCTTTCTTATACAAGTAAAAAGCTCGTGCCTTTGAGTTTCATTGTTAATCCCTCTTGTGATTCTTCAAAACCATCCACTTCAGTAAAAAAAATTATTGAACCTGAATGGATGTTTCATTATTATTGAATTTGACGGGTTTGAATCACTATTTTAGTGTGATAAAAAAATGGATTATAAAAGAGGGTTATACTATCTAGAAAAGGGGACATCCATAAGTCATTCATAAGGCCTTGTTGATCTTTTTCCTCAAGAATTATCTTTTTTTTTTATTGTCACTCGATATGTAAAAGAGTCCCTTTATTTTCAAGTCTGTCACCTAAATGTAGCTAGCACAATCCCTAAAGTCCTCAAAGAAATTCCTGATGTATAAATTTTCTTCAGCACTTATAAGATGGAGTATGATGTTAAAATCTTCAAGTATAATCCCAACTAAGTTGATATCAAATCCTAAATCCTTTAATTTATCTCACAAATTGGTTCTTTAGAATGCATGATTAAAAGTATATATGAATGTGACCTAGACATCAATTTTATCCATTTTCATTATACTAAATAAATGGATAAATAAATCCCTAGTGATTGAATGAACCACTTCAATCTTTTTAAGGTTAAATGTGATCATAGTTCTTCCATTGTAGAGATTTTGGTCGTTAAAGATTAAATTCCACTGCTTTCTAAAAAATGTTAAGCTTTACCATCTTTCTTCTTTTAATTTAGTTTTTAAAAGTCCTACAAAAAATGTTTAATAACTCCTAAACTATCTTGCAAAGCTAGTAGCTTCTTAAGACAATTAAGCTCTTTTCCATTTTATGATAATATTGTCATAGATGAGAGGTAGATTTGGAGCCCTTATTCTTCATATTTTATCTCTTCCTCTTCACAAGTTTAAAATTATTACCTATTCTAGGATCAGGTTGCTCGTTACTTATATCCATGTCTAGGAAGTTGTCTTTGTGGTCTTCAAGGGTGAGATTTGTACCTTAGTAATGAACTTCTGTACTTGTAATACCTCTTCCCTTAAACTTATTAGGGGTAAATCCCCTAATATAGGTTCATTATGGTTTATGACCATAGTGTTCCCATTTATTTTCTCTATATTTCTTGTATCATTGACTAAAAAAGTATGGATAAGCTGAACTAGAGAGGGAGATTCTTTAATATATGTAAGTAGGGTTGTACCTTTAGACCCTATGTCTCATTCTTGTAGGTTTCCTTCGGAATTAGTTTTGCTCCTTTTGTTTCATCATTAGTTCCTTCTTTATTAGAAGCATTCTCTTCAAATTATAATTTTATGAGCTCCTAATGTTCACGTGTTGTAAAATTCCTCCCTATAAGTTCCTTGTTTTATTTATTTATATTGATTATGTCTCCTTGAGTCTGTTACAAAGACTAAGTCCTCAAAATCCAATCTTATGAGGGCGATCTTTTTAGGAAGTACAAACTCTCACATAGGCTACACTTTTCAAGTTGGCAATTGCTTCATTTAGGCATGAAAGTTTGCCTAAGTAAGTAGCTAAATGGTTGATCCCTTTGGTTGTCTAATACCCTAATATAATGTTATAAATATTAACCTATGGTGAGATTTCCTTTAGTTTAATGTTTTAGAGTTGTAAACCAGACTTCCGTTTTTAAATGAGAAGAGGTTGATTGTTGAAATGCCAAAGTCCAGCCTTAATGATTTTTTAGCTTATTCTACTGATCTAGACTTGAATAGAAAAATATTCTCCTCATTAACTAAAACTTCTTAAATTCCTTACTATTTTTAATAGCAAAAAGCCCAAGTGTTTAACACTATAAAAAGACTATCTCTTGTTTATAAAGAATACAATAATAGTGGTATCCCATTTAGTGGCTCCTCCCACTAAAATATCAATTGGAGGCTGGACTATAGCAATTTCATTCTATATTCTAGGGGGATAGTACTGAATTTTTTTCAAGGGAGAAGCATCCCCTAAAATTTATAGCCAAGTCTTCCTAATTGTGACATTACCAGGATGGTCAATAAAGGGAAGAGTATAAGGCAAGTGATGGTTTGGTACTAATGGGGAAGCTGCTGAGTTGTTGTTGTCAGGGACAACAAAAGTAAAAAGGGGAAAGTCATAAGAGAGTGGTGGGGAGTGGTCAGGAGATAGAGGCTTAGGGCGTAATATTATACTAATAAAGGAAATAGTAAAAATTAAGGGAAAACAACCTAAAAAAACTTAAAGAAATGTGGGAAACTGGAAATGAAAATAGGGGAACTAGAAGAATAATGAAACAATAGGAAATTTGAGAAAGAAAATGGAAGGAAGTCACGAACGAAATTGATATGTGTTTAATTTATCATACATTTATTCCATAATAATTAGTGATTATTGCTATGAAATGCTTAAATACATTGACTTTAGTCCATATTTGGTCTTAGGTACAATTTAGAAGTGAAAGAGCTAAAGTGAGTCCAACACACAATATTTCAGTTGTCTTCTTGAGATTCATACTCAATTGTCTTCATAGAGCAAGGAGGAGAAGGATTAGAGCAAGAGAAGACAAGAAAATGCAAAAAAGAATTGAAGAGGCAAGACTCACGACTATGCACCATGTTGTCATGGCCGTGACACATTAGTCACGGCCATGACAAATGTATCATGGTTGTGAAAACATTAGTCACACCTATGACACAAAGGCTCACAACTGTGAGCCTTCAATAAGGCCATTCAAGGCCGTGAGTAATACATTCATGTCCCTGACTTTGACCAGCTATCCCCAAACCCTACTTTCCAGTATAAAAACATCTTGTTGATGGCAGAATGTTAAGAATGATTTGATAAAGCATTTTGGAGTCGTGAGGTCTCGGTTTTAAAGAAGAGAAGGGGAAAAGCTCCATTCCTTTGGAGACTTATAGAGGGATGAGCTTCTCGACACTGATTTGGAGGTAACATCGACGCCGAAGAAACCAGTTAAGCATTCTCCCCATTATGATTATTGTTCTTTCTCTTTTATGAATTGATTATGTTATTTTGTATTTATTGAATTGGGTATTGTGTAAAAATGATTGAATGCTCTTTTTGATTGTTTTTATGTATGAACCCATTGCTAGAATCAAATACAATATGGAATTATTGTGTTTCCGATTCATTTGTGGCAACTAATGGTTTTTAACCGTTAGGGATAACATAACCTAGGTTAAATGACTTAAGCTTTTGTGGTTGTTGCCTTTATTAATCTATTTTCCTAACTTGTAATGCAACTGTCCAATTAAATCTGGAGAGCTTGTTCTAGGTTGTTCAATAGCTAGGTTTAATTAACAAGCTCTTCTTAATTAAACATGACCTAAGGGAAAACCGGGATTAACATAGCTTATTATTAACCTACGATTAATAGTTGCTAGGAGAGGTATGAGAATAACAATTCAATGAGGTATGTTTAATCGTTTGTAGGCCAAGAATGAACCGATCACTAGGTCCTTAACATATTCATCACTTTTCATAATTTTTGAATGTTTTCTTTAATTTGTTTTCGTTAGTTTAGTTTAGTTTTATTTTCTTATTTAAAAATCAACCCCCATAACCTAAACACTAATTCTTTTCATAACAAAAGCTAATTGTACACTCTCTTTGAGATTGACCTAGACTCATCACTACTATAGTTATAGGTCTAGTTATTTTAAGTAGTGTTATGATGCGCTTCTATAATTTTGGCATCGTTGTCAGGGAGTGTGATGCTTTATTTTTTTTCTTGATTTTAATTGGTGTTTTGTAAATATTTGTTTATAATTGGTTTCTTTTTAGTTATTTTATGATCGTTTCACTTTTGTTTAGTGTTTGTGTGTTAAAAACATTTCATGGACAGATGTAAATTTTTCTATAACTCATATTCCTAATCTTATAACCAAGTTTGGATTGATCATATGTACTTTAGTTATGAATGGGATAACCAACAAAACTACTTCGATGATAGTTTGCAGGACTCACAACAATTTTCATATAGACTAGAAGCTTCTTACTACGACTTAGGTCCATCTCTGGAAGATTTACTTAATGTTTTTGCTGCTAAAAATATTCAAATTCAACAGAATAATCTACAGTTTCAACATAATACTCTACAATTCTAGAATGATGGAAGGTAATTTGGCAGTATATAAGTTCTAACATCTAAGATTTAGAGAGCTAACAAAACTCAGGTACATCTTTGGAAGAATTAGTTAATGTTATGTTTGCTAATACTTTTCAATTTTAACAGGGTGTACAGTAGTTCCAACAGTTCTAGCAGGAAGTGATTCAATTCTACCAAGATACAATGTCGAGAATCCATAACTTGGCAAGCCAGGTTGGTCAGATGATAGAAGCTCTTAACAACTTAGCATCACAAAAGCGAAGAAATGCAACCATCTTGACCTGAGGAGTACCCAAGGGAATTTAGTGCTGAGACCTTCCAGAGTGAAAAGGAGCTTAGGAATCTTGAGAACACTACTTAAGGAATTGCTTGTGAAGAAGAAGTGGAAAAGGAACTCGAAGGAGAAAAGGATACATCATTCAACTCCAAGGTGAGTACTGAGTCTATAATTGTTGTTAAGACTGACCCTTCACCTTTACCTAGTAGATTGGAGAAATTAAACAAGGAAGAAAAGGGTGAAGAAATATTCGAGATATTTCTAAAGTGCATAGACTCAGTAGAGATTGGAAAATTGAAGATAGGAAAGCCAATGTATATGAATGATCATCAACTAAGGCTCTATCCTGAAGAACCTCATACGGAGGAAGCGCATGTGACACCTGAAGATTATAATTTTGTCACATGATGAGGAAAACGAGGAGTCGAGCTAGCAACAATAAACAAAGGTGCTACTTAGGAGGCAACCCAAGGAAAGTTCATTTCTTTTCCTTTACAATTTCAGATTTGTTTCTTATAAGCATGTGTGTTTTTAACTTTGTTTTCTTCTTGCATGTTTTAAGTTTTCAAACAAAAAGAGAGAGAGACTCAAACAAACAAACAAACATTTTCTAAATTTTTTATTACTTCTAGGACTATATAGTCATGATTAAAGAATGAATTGACTAACAGAATCCATGGAAACTTAGCATGTACTTTTTCTCTTATGATTGGTCAATATACATGAACTTTAGAAGAGCAGTGACTAGTGATAGACATAAGCCAGTGAGTTTTTAATCCTTTATAGATTGACACATCCATATCAGTCTCATTGTCTTTTGTTTATGTGTGACCTTCACAACATGTACATCCTGACTTTGCTTTGAGTTTCTATTCAAGACCACATTTTTATCACATGCATTAACATGAAAATGATATAGGCATTCTTTGTTTTTACAAACTACATTAGCCAAATAACCTACCCATTGATATGAATTTTCCCTTTGTTAAACCCCCTTGAGCTTTATTATCCTTTGTTTTTGTGCTACCCACATTACATGCTTTACACCTAACCAAATATCTTACCTAAGCCTTAAAGCTAATGGAGCATTTGTTGATTGTTAATAATTATGGATGCACAAAAGTAAAAGTGTGGGGGTATACGTACATGTGGGTTGGTTACAATCGTTGAAATGCCATTTTATGTCTTGTCAACGGATTCTGAGGTTGATATGGCTTCTTTCAATTTTTAAATAATAGGAAAAAGAGAAAGAGAAAGAGAAAGAAAAAGAGAAAGAAAAAGAAAAAGAAAAAGAAAAAGAAAAGGAAAAGGAAAAGGAAAAAGAAAAAGAAAAAGAAAAAAAGAAAAGAAAAAGAAAAAGAAAGGAAAGAAAAATATTTAAATAAAATTATCAAGGAGGATATGCAATTGTTTTGAAAAGTTATTCATGATTAGTTTCTCCTCCTAAAGTTTTATTGAATGGGTGATTTGAGAGTGTTACATATGAGGTAGATGTTGTTTTGGAAGGTTCACTCCTTGTAGTTTCAATGTATTATTATCATGAATTTTTATGAGTCATCCCTTCTAATTAGTTATGCTTCATGTGGTTTATCGTGTGAGATCTTGAATTTGAGCTATGAAATATAAATCTCGCATTCATTATAGTTAATGTACACAATTGTGAGTGAGTGTTGGTTTTTGTGCTTGATGTTGCATTGAGTGTTACTTTTTCTTCACTAGCTTTCATGGTTTTTATGCTACACTATCCAAATACATCTCACCTTACCCTTGTCCATATTACAACCGCGAAAATTTCTTTGATTCATAATTACGTATGTGAATCTTAGTGGTGGAGAAATGAAATGATATGCAAAGTTGTGAAATGTCATGATCATTAATGGTATTGGAGTATACCTATGGATCCATTTTATTTAAACACATTTTGTCAAGTCTACCTATTGATTACTCAATTTCTAAAGGTGATGATTATTGATTGATCATGAGTAAAATCATTGAATGTAGAGTTCTTGCCATGGTTTTAGAAGTTAATCATCTTTGCTTATGACTATTTATTCTTGTGAACTATGGAAAATGAGTAAATGTTTTAGGTTGTGACTTTGATTTTCAAGTTTTGAACTATCAAAAGCCAAGTGGGGAAATTGATATGTGCTTAATTGATTATACATTTATTTCATAACACTTAGTGATTAATGCTATGAAATGCTTAAGACATTCACTTTATTTTATATTTGGTTTTACGTATAATTCGGAAGCGAAAGAGCTAAAGTGAGTTGAAAGCACAATATTTGAGTTGTCTTCCTGAGATTCACACTCCTTTGTCTCCATAGGATGAGAAGAAGAAGGATTAAAAGAAGAGAATACAAGAAAATGCCAAAAAGAATTGAAGATGCAAGACTGACAACCATGCACCATGTTGTTATGGCTGTGACTCATCTCTCACGACCATGACAAAGTGACACATTAGTCACACCTATGACACAAAGGCTCATGGTTGTGAGCCCTTAACTAGGGCATTCACGATCGTGAGCAACACAGTCACACCTGTGACTTTGGCTAGCTTTTTCTGAACCCTAGTTTTTAATATAAATGGACATGTTGCGACGACAGAAAATTATGAATGGTTTAACGAAGCATTTTGAAGTCATGAGGTCTCAGTTTTGAAAAAGAGAAGGGGAAAGCTTCATTCCTTTGGAGACCCAGACAGGGTTGAGCTTTTAGACACCCATTCAGAGGTGATATCGACGCCGAAGAACCCGATTAAACATTCTCTCCATTGTGTTTATTGAATTGGGTATTGTGTAAGAATGATTGAATGCTTTATTTGATTGTTTTATGTATGAACCCATTGCTAGAATTGAATACAATACATAATCGTTGTGTTTCTGATTTATTTGTGGCAACTAATGGTTTTTAATCATTAGGGATAACATAGCCTAGGTTAAATGACCCGAGCTTATGTGGTTGTTATGTGAGATCCCACACCAGTTAGAGAAGGGAACGAAGTACGTCTTATAAGGGTATGTGTTGGGCCCCGTTTTCAAAGCCCAACAATCGGACCGAAGTCAAAAGCGTGAGCGGGTTTCATTGTAGGGTTATTTCAACGAACCCTCATTGACCTTGAACCACTCTTTTTAACTCAACACCCGAGGCTGTAAATTCCTATGGGAAGGTAGATAAAAGTGGTAGGAATTCAATGTTTCAAGAATCACCTCTATCGGAGGTTGGATGAGAAAATATGGACAAACGATGTCGAAGTGACTTTGTCTTTAGACGGTTTGAAAGAAAACTTTTGACTCTACAACTCTAATGAAGATCTCGAAGTGAGATTCGACTTCTAAAGGATCAAAAATGAAACAGAAGACATAAGATGAACAGTGCGCAACAACTAAAACGAAGCGATCTAAGACGAAGGAAAAACTAAGACGAAATAGAGCTAAGACGAAGGAAAAACTAAGACGGAATGTCTCAGACACAACTAAGATGATAGAAACTAAGACGAAGTGTCTTAGGTTCAAAACTAAGATGAAGCAAACCAGGTCAAACTAAGACGATAAAAGTCAAACTAAGATGCAAAACTAAGACGAAGCGTCTTAGGTACCAAAACTAAGACGAAGCAAACCCGGTCAAACTAAGACGATAAAAGTCAAAATAAGACACAAAACTAAGACGAAGCGTCTTAGGTACCAAAACTAAGACGAAGGAAACTCGGTCAAACTAAGACGATAAAAGTCAAACTAAGACGTAAAACTAAGATGAAGCGTCTTAGGTACCAAAACTAAGACGAAGAAACCCGGTCAAACTAAGACGATAAAAGTCAAACTAAGACGCAAAACTAAGACGAAGCGTCTTAGGTACAAAACTAAGATAGAGCAGAGTTGGTTCGTCCTATCCAACCTAGCTTATTTTGGATTTTTCTCCAGGAGTTTGAATCCAAATTCTACCCTTATAACAGACCCGAAACATGGAATGCAAAATAAAACTTGGAAAAAGAGATTATAAGCAACAGAAATCATATTTTATTTACAACATTAAACACAATTTGAATTCAGCTTTAATTACAGATCAACACGCTCATCAAAAGCTCAATACAAATACATATGGATGCTCAATGTTTGATATGCTTATAAAGCTATCCAAATGCTACTAACTTAATACAAAAGACGCCT
>JANKOE010000206.1:26573321-26592645 GCA_026284465.1 Erythroxylum citrifolium | reverse complement strand
TAGTTGTTATTTTATTTGATTTTCATTGCGTTAATAATTTATTAGTGGTTCGATTAATTAGTAGTTTAGCAGAAAACTCCAAACCCCCATTTCACTCGTTCTTTGGCATTTGAATAAAATCAATTATTCCATTCTCTGTGGATCGACCTCATTTACCACTGTGCGCAATTTATTTTCGTTAGGTGTTTGAGATTTATTTTTGGTGGATTCGACACCCATCAGTTAAGTTGAATTTCAAGAGTTCAACTACCAAACTTAAACTTTGGCTCATTTTGTGTGCAAACTTGGAGTTCCTTACAAAGTCTTTATAACAGTTGGTATTAGAGCTGTGTTGGTGATTCAATTGAAGGGGAAAAAATCTTACCGAGTGTGTTACAAGGATGGAAGTGCTCATCGGTCCCTTACCTACGGGTGAAGAAGAGGTCCCTTCTTATGCATCTCATTTTGATGCTTTGGACAGGCAAATCCAAGCATTACAAAATCAAGTGACTGAATTGTTTAAAGCACAAGAGGATGCAAATTTCTAGATAATTGTCCTTAAACGTGTCATTGCAACTATGGATACGAAACATGCTGAAAGCACCATGCTAAAGGTGCATGAATCAAAAGTTTTCAAGGGCATTTAGAATGATAAGGAGCTTGGGAATTTTTTTGTAGAATATGAAGTAGTATTTTACAGTTGCTAAGGTGTTGGATATGGAAAAATAAAGTTTTAGCAATGTATCTCGATAGAGATGCAAAATCATGGTGGAGAACTCAAACCTCTACCGAAATTAGTGCTAGCTAACCTCCTATTGATACATGGGAGAGGATGAAAAAGGAGCCAAAGGATCAATTCCTTCCTAACAATACTGCTTGGCTTGTAGGCAGGGGTGGATCCAGAAATTTTTTTGAGTGGGGGCAAAATTTTAATAAGGATAAAATTTTATTTTTAATGGGAGCAAAATTTTAATATAAGTAAAAATTTATTTTTTATGGGGGCAAAACAAAAAATAATAATGTTTTTGTAGGAAATCTATTGGGGGCAGTAGGTGCCCCCACTTGCCCCCATTGTAGATCTGCCACTGCTTGTAAGGGATGCCTTGAAGCCGTTAAAGCATGATAGGTCGATAAGGGATTACGTTAAGAAATTTAGCCCCTTAATGTTTGATATTAATAATATGTCAGTTAAAGACAAGCTATTCAAATTCACGTTGGGTTTACAACCTTGGGAACAAATGAAGTTGCGAAGGTAAAATGTCAAGAATGTTGTAGGTGCTATTGTGGCTGCAAATGCTTTGGTAAATTTTAAAGTGGTAAAGGAAACCAAAGCCTCTTTTTCTAAAAAATTGAAAGGAACTTACCAAGAGAGGTGTGAAGGAAAGAAGAAGAAAGACCAAGAAGGGAGAATGATCACAAAGGAAAATCCAAGCAAACTAGGCAACCTAAACAAGGTGAGAAATCTTCCAAGAAATGTCGTGGTTATTTTTTATGCAGTAGCTCTCATTACACTCGTAATTGCTTGAGGAAGGAGAAGTTGAATGCCTTGATAGCAGACTTGGATGATGAAAGCAATTATTTGAAGGTGGTGCTTAATCCTCTCTACTTGCTTAACGCAGTTAATGTGGAAGTAAGTCCCTTAAAACACCTAATGTACATAAGGATACAAGTCAATAAGAAGGAGCTCACAGTTATGATGGATATAGGTGTCACTCATTTGTTATGGAATTGATGGTGTGAAAGTTGAGGTTGAAGTTTAGCAAGACCCCTACAAAAATAGAAACACCCACGATGAAAGCCTAAGTACTGTTAGGAGCTGTATATAATGTTCCTTTGATTATGGGGCGTTGGTGTGAGAAGTGTAACATAATGGTGATACCTTTCGAAGATTTTGATTTGATTTTGAGCATCGACTTTCTCCAAGATATCTCCACATCTTGGAGATATAATGTTTATAAATGATCAAAATTCATGTTAAATCAATTATTGTAGGTCTAGCGATAGAACTGCAAACAAAACATCAATTGTAGCTCATGTTTCTACCATAGGCATTGAAAAAGGTCTTAAGAAAGGCGTGGAGACTTACCTTTTGCAATTTAATGAATGAGGTGTTGTATGACCTTTTGGACAATTTTATGGTGACCTACTTAGACGATATTATGGTCTATAGTACTAACATGGCAGAACATATATAACATTTAAGGAAGGTGCTTAAGCAGTTGCGACAACATAAACTTTTCATGAAGATGAAGAAGTGTGAATTTGCGCAATCTAACATAAATTTTTTAGGACAATTGGTAAGCAAAGGCCAAGTGTGATTGAATCCAAAAAAGGTACAAGCAAGTGTCAGAAGGAAAATGTCCAATTGCTTACCGATTTGTGAAGGAAAAATAGCTAGAGATAGTATTTGTAAAGCTTTGAACCGAATGAAGAAATATATTGATCAAAGAAGAAGATTGCTTAATTTTGACGTTAGGGATAAGGTACTAATCAAGCTTACTCCCTAAATTTGGAAGAAGATTAGTAGTAAGCAAGTGCATTGAGGGTTGTTGCCAAAGCATGATAGGCCATCTAAGATTCTTGGAAAGTTGGGAAATGTAGCTTATCAAGTTACCCGAGCATTAAAAGGTACATCCTACTTTTCATGTAAGTTTCCTTAAACTATATTGTGAGGATTCAACATATCATAAAAGGAGTCAAGTAAAAAGAGTTCCACTGTTTGTAAGGAAACAATTCGATGATCAACTTGAGAAGATTTTTTATCAACAAATATTGGGGCAACATAAGAAGAATTGGAAGACAAAGTTCTTAATTCAGTGGAAAAATAAACTAGTCTTGGAGGCTACTTAGGAGAAAGATACTATCTTGTGGCAATTTGAAGACCAGGTAAACAACTATCTTCAATTTATTATGACGAGATCGTCGAATTCATCTGATGAGGGTGGTTTATTAACCACTTAACATTGCAGGACCGTTTTTACTAGCCATTGGTGAGCCTTGGCCAAGGTCTTTGTAACACCTGCTATGTGGAACTCCTTGGGCAGTAAATCCTCTAAGAGATATAGGTTCAACATGAGACATAAATACACTGGGACTTTTCCCAGAAGATAATAAACTAGATGTGGGAGAAAAGGGGAAGCAGATCCATGTAGAGTATTTGAGAATGAACATTGCCATAAATTGCATTATTGAAGCCCATAGAAACTGATAGGTTTTAAGTTCCTCAAACCATGCATTGAATTTTGGTTCATCAGTCGGTGCATGAATTGAAATTTCTTCTCCGATAGCCAAAAGCTTTATATAATATGTCATGATGGACATAACTTGTTGCCTAATAGATGAAAGATCAGACCATAATTGGTTCTACTTAGTTCCATTCTTAATAGAAAATTGTGATTTTAGATAATCTTAAAGAGCCTTGACATCATAAATTCGACTAACACTAGTATACACAATCGAATCCTTGAGTATTTTTAGTCCAAGCAACTAATATAGAGTTCACCACGCGTTCTAAGCTAAATAATTCGTAAATTTCTTGTCCAGATTAAAAATTTAGTCAGTAATAAAATTCAATTTATTTTGAACCATTACATATGGTAAGTTCCCAAATGTCGTAATTCTCACCGGTTAAAACAATTTTAGCAAGCATCAAACATGTACCATTGGATGGGTGCACATAATATGGCGATGCAGGATCACTGACGAAGGAGCCAAATTTGGGAGTATCTTATGACATGGTGATGGATTTGACAACCTTCACTTTGGTGTGAGAAAAAGGATTGAAGGTGTAACTTAAAGATCATAGTTTGATTTCTCGTGGCTTTGCTCTTACCGTAGAGATGGTGATATCTTTAGCTTTGATTTTACAGACAGACAGACGAAAAATATAACAGATTAATCTGATGAGATGTGGTCAGATGAAGAAGAGGAGAAAAATTAGGCTTTGTTTGAACCTTGCTATGATACCATGGCAAGTTATTTTTGTTTATTGTATTAGCTAATTGGTGTTTATATACAAGTATACAAATCTTGGTCTCCCTGTTAATATTATTTCCTAAATATACAAGAATATTATATCTCTTAATATATAAAAGGATTTCCTAAATATACAAGGATACTATATCTCTAATAATTACATATTTCCTATGCTTAGTTTGATTTTCTTAGTTGAAAATTTAATTATACTATAAACTATTTAAGCTATACAGAGTTTCTAAAAATTTAGTAAATTATTTTATATTAAATGTTATTTTAGGTAATTCTATCTAACAGTGTAATTCTATTAGTTATATGGAATCATTTACAATTGTTATTTTATAATTTAATTTTAGAGTGTCAATCACATTTAACCTATTGAGTTAGCCTAGTTATTTAAAGTTGGATTATATTCATGCGTTTGTTATTTCTGATGGGAAAGGGAATCTATCCTTTGGATCAAATTACCAAAACGTGATGAGAAACCAGTTTGTGGGTCCCTCCCCCTCAGGACAATCCTACAGCTTAGAAAGGAACCATCAGGAATTGACTGATGCCCTCCCTCGTTATGTCACTGTAGGTGATCCCAACCCGAGTGAGGGTATGTTGGCTCCATTCACATGTACAGTCACATCCACGTGATCATTTCGCCTGTCGTCAGCAAAAAACATTAATTGGATTTTGTTAGAGGTTTCCTTTCATTTGATTAACAAATTCTTGATTTTGAAAATACGAAATTAAAATCAATAAAGCTGACTGATCTTAATGAAGAAGAAGAAGAAGAAGAAGAAGAAGAAGAAGAAGAAGAAGAAGAAGAAGAAGAAGAAGAAGAAGAAGAAGAAGAGTGTTATATTAAAACTTATACATGTGCACTTGCTGTCTGGGAGCGTGATGGTGTGTGGTCGGTGGGCTATTTCCGCTCAAACTATCCAAGTCGGAAACTAAACTGTCCACACTCTCTTTGAATAGTCGATACCAACTAAGCTCTTTCGTTCAGAAGTTGAGTGACAGCTGCTAAGTTCTTGGATTTTACGGGGACATCCGTCAGTCACCTTTTGAGGAGCTTCCAAATCCTCACACATTAGCATGATCAAGGATAATTCAGGTCTAAAAAGATTTAACATTTTCGTACTCTACAAAAACCAAAAGATGCAATCAAGCTTCTTTTTAAGCAAGATAGGAATGAAAATCATTTTACAAGTCTCATTTATGTGGTACGATTGCTAGAACAAGTAAGCACACTTCATTACCAGTTTCTGTCATCTGTTTTTCCCCTTGAGCTCAAGCTTTTTCTG
Organism: Erythroxylum citrifolium; assembly: GCA_026284465.1. NCBI lineage: Eukaryota > Viridiplantae > Streptophyta > Magnoliopsida > Malpighiales > Erythroxylaceae > Erythroxylum > Erythroxylum citrifolium. Next base: position 26,587,396 of record JANKOE010000206.1, on the reverse strand, counting down.
CTTTACCTAGAAAGTCGCAGATACAGGCAGGCTAACAGTAACAAGTGAATAACCCTCTCAGTTCTCATGTGTGGCACACACACTCGGCTCACGCTCAGTGAGATTTCATGCATTAAATTCCCTCTCTCTAGCACTTTCGCAGCCCATGACGTGTGTATTGGAAAGGAATCCACATTCGTATAATATTATCAACCACTTATTATTTCCAATAAGATATTAATTAAATAAAACTAACTTTTGGTGGGGGGCCCAGGTGACTTATTATATATACTAACTCTAACCCCGGACCCTTTCTTCCCCTCAGTCACTCAGTTTCATCAGTCATCACACTCTTTTGTTTTCGTTCACTCTATCCTTCTTTGTTCTCTCTCTCTCTCCAGCGAACCTTTTGCTGAAAAGACCCAGTGAAAGAGCCAAGGAGCGAAAGAGATTGCCATTCTTCTAACCCTTTTTCTTTTCTTTGGGGTTCTCTTTCTATGGCTACAACACTCACTCACAGTGCAAGTGCACCGCCGCGGTTATTTTTTGATGAGAAGTGGAAGCTCTCAAAGAAAGAAGGCTCGTCAAGAAGCCGCTCCTCTACTACTGCTCCTCTCATGAAGACTTCGTCGCAAAGAAGGTGTTCTTTTACAAGGAAATGTGCGAGATTGGTTAAAGAACAAAGAGCTAGGTTCTATATCATGAGGAGATGTGTTACTATGCTTATATGCTGGCATGAATATAGTGATTCTTGAACGAGAAACAAAGATTAAAAAAAAAGAGGGGATCTGAAGAGAGAAATTTGATCGAAGTTCTCTCTTTTCTTTTCTTTTTTTTTTCCCTATATTTTGATCTCTTTCTTTCTATGAGATGGCTCTCGGGTTTGGTCCTAGTAGACGAGGCAAAGGCAATTTCTTGGCATCCGAGAAGAAAAGAGGATATATAAATATGTATATAAAGATTTGTTCTTTTTTCGAGTTATGCTATTTTTTGGAGTCTGAATCTCTCCCTCTTGGAGAAGATGAGTTCTTAATGTTACTGTTACCTTCAGTGGCTTGGAGAAATGAGTAGTATAACAGAAAATGAATGAAATATAGCATTCAATTCCACTGTTCTTTTATGGGTTTTCTTTGGCTTCATAAGATCATGATTGAAGTGATGGGTCTATCTCTGATCTCACGACTCTCTCGACCGCCTTCTCTCTTCGGACTTTACGAGAGAGAGTCAGATTCCTTTCAACCATTTCAGCAGGTGACATGGTGTGGATCTGATGTGTTTGGCTGCATAACTCACGATTATTTAGTTGGTTTTTGATTTTTTAAACTAATAATACATTGGTTTTAGGTTGATCCGATGGATGGATGGGTTAGAGTAGTTGCAATTCGGCTAAAAAGATCTGAATCCTTCCCAATATTTTCGGTTCAGTTATTAAATTAAAGGCTTAGTTAAAATTAGTAGCGTTAGTCACTCTTTCTATAAAAAAAAAGAGTAGCATTGGTCATATCAGATGATTGATGAACTTGGGTAGAAGTACTTTTGGGTGCCTCAAAAGAAAAGATCTGAACCCTACATTTTCGGCTCAGTTGCTAAAAGCTGGGTTCAAATTAGTAGATTAGGGTCATCGCTGAAGTTGTACAATCACTCACCCAAATGACCACATTATCCTGCAACGTTGAATCTTTGACCAGTCTTTGGACCACTTTGACCATTATCAATCTCTCACGCCTGCCATGTTAGCAGGCAAATTATTCAGTTCATGTGAGCGGCGTAAAACAGCTTGTAATATGAGGGTATTTACGTCCATGAGAGGCTTTTACAGCTGGGTTTCCTGTTGCTGTTTGTATGATACTGTGGGTCTGACCATTCGTTAAAAAGATGGTCACCTTTGGGAATCATAAAAGCTTTACTAAAACAAGTAAAGCATGGAGGAAATTTGTGGAAATACAAATAATGAGAGTAATATGCTTTGGAAATGGCAAGTGGGCTTGGCTTCTGACGTAATTGTAAAATTAGAATTACTGTTAATTCATTTTCCTTTTATAATCAATCATATGTATATATATATAACAGTGAGTTAGTACTGTTTGTTTTACTTGACTCTGACTTCAATGGCTGATAATTGATCCCTTCCTCCCTTTTTTTTACTTTTAATTTGTCTTTACTATCTCAAGTGAACAGTTAGTTCGTACTCTTACTCTCACATGAGGTTGGGTTGGGCCCATTCTTTTCGTAAGTGGTTTTTAATTTCAAAAAGATAGAGATTTGAGTACTAATCACTGGGTTTTACTTTTAGATTGGCGTGCCAAAGCAATAGTAGCCAAAAATGAAAGAAAATTAGTGGTGGTGGGCTAGACTTTATAGATTCGGGGACGAAGCAAAGTGAAACATAATCTCCGCACCCATTGCTTTTCTTCGTAGAAACAATCATTTCCTACATTTTTCTTCTTTGAATTACAACTTTTTTGGACCGAGCTGCGTAAAATTGCAATAGCATGGAAGTAAGACAAGATTGTTCCAATCCCTAGGGGCCACCGCAGAATCTGTAGTTATGATTACATGTCAATTCTACGATTGAAATCTTTGAGCTATATCTTGGGTGATCTAAAGTTAATATCAAATCCTCTAAGGATAACAACACTGTGTGGAGTAAGACCAGGCGGGAAAAGCTTGGAGTTTGGTCAACGGTCGCATCAGGGACACGCATGCATGAGTGAAAGCACAAACACGGCGTCAATCTATTGGATTGAACCCCAGGATTAGGACCCACAATACCGTATTAATTTGTACCTGAATTCAAGTCACATCCCAAATTTGGTCTGAGTTAGAGAACACGATAAGAAGTTAGGGGCTGTTATTGAAAGATACCAATAGGTCCAAGGGCTAACCTGCACACATCCACTAACTGTTAATTGTCATATAAACTAACTTTAGCAAAGATCCAACATTGCGGTCCAATCCAAAAGGAAGCTCGTTGGCCTAGACACACGCGCTAGATTGGCGAGTGGGATTGATTATCCGTAACACGCTGTGGTGACTCACGACTGGTGAGAATACAAATTGACCAGCGTCGCATTTCCAGCAACATAGCTTTACCAGGACGCCTATGGCAACTTCGATATCGACGGATATTTTCTCCGAGATATTGTGTTCGGTTCTTCTCCAACCTTCGATTTTTGTTTCTCCTGTTGAACCAGGTAAGTTCGTCGTTGTTCAATTATGGGAGTATGATTCATGAGATGCAAATATAACCCTAGGGTTTCCTTTTTTAACAGTTTATTTGAAGCTGTTTTCCTTTTGTATTCAATTATTATTGTGAGAGGGATTACATGCTTGAGTATGTATTGAATTCGGTTTTTGAACTCTTAAGATCTTGATTTTTGGTACTCAATTCCAACTCCTGAAAAATTAGTGCACGGTATAAAAGCAAATCCTACTTTTAGGGATTTCGGTTGCAAAGTAGCCTCGTGGTTTACACATATATTTCCATTGTTGTGCCAATGCTAACATTGCGACGAGGTAGAAAGAATAAAAAAAATAACATTATTGTTACCTGAATTATATACAGGTATAGGGGATTTCTCAGAAACTTAGTTTGCTTGGATCTATACTAACAATGCTGCAAACTTCACCCTGTTCTTAGTACGTATAGAGCAGTTGACTAATTTTTACAGCCTGTTGATTTATTTATCCATATAAATCACACTCTGTCATGGGGTTGTATTCATTTGTAAAACTGTTAAGTTCTTGATATATAGTTACTAAGAGATCTTTATTAATTGAAGTAGGTGATCTTTGTAAACCATTTGCAACCTATTAAGGCATATGTTTGCCCATTATTTTACTTCTTCATTGCTATTTCTCGGTCAAAGCTCATATACCTAGTGACTATATATAATTGCTCTATGAATTGTTATGCTTGAGAGAATAATGCCTTTGAATTTCATTTCTCTAGACTCTCCTTGGTGCAATTGTTTCTTAAGTTGAGCTCTTTGGATGTATTTTAAATGGATGTTTCCTTTCCCCAATCAGGAAATTGACGTTTATGAAACATGGGTGACCCAATTGATTTGACTGGGGATGGAGGTGTCATGAAGACAATCCTGAAGCAAGCAAAACCTGGGGCACTGCATCCTTCAGAGGATCTTCCTCTTGTTGATGGTATACTATTTTGAATACCATTTTAAAATTAACGCAGTCTTGATATTGATGGGATTATACATTGTTTAGGTGGTTGAAATGGTTCAATTTCGAATTGTCCTGGGTGGGTTTGCATCGATAATTGAAATACATGCAACATTTACTTCAATACTCCAATAGGCATCCAAAAGCTTACCATTTTCTAGTAGTGTTTCAGTTCAACCATCTAGCTGCTTTCTAGGTTTGCTGCATGGTACATCTTTTGACTGACAAGTGGTCGAACTGTTGGCCATTGGATCAAAATTTACATGTTCCAAGTCACATTAAGCTTGCTTCATGGTGATTAATGCACAATTTGCATGAATCTACAGGGCTTCTAATGTCTGTCTAACAACCACTGACTAGCATATTTTGAACTACTGTGATGGTGGTTTGAACTTTTTGTGTGTCCAGGATAGTATTCCTTGGTCCAGAACACATCTTTGAAGTGGATCTTTTTGACTTTTTTATCTTTTGCATTTTAGAATTTCAATATACTGTCAGCTTTGACTATATGAGCACTACAATATCCGTTTTTGTGCTGAATAGTTCATTATGAGGGCAAACTTGCTGAAACTGGCGAAGTTTTTGATACCACTCATGAGGATAATACTGTGTTCTCATTTGAAGTTGGAAAAGGTTCAGTAATTCAGGCATGGGACATTGCATTGAAGACTATGAAGGTGATGTGTGTTTTATTGCCGACAATTATTTGAAGCACATATCAGTTTGTAGGTTTATATCATTTGGGTTCTACCAGGTTGGAGAAGTTGCAAAACTCACTTGCAAGCCAGAGTATGCCTATGGCAGTGCAGGTTCCCCACCAGATATCCCACCAGAGTAATGCTACTATCTCTTTCATATATCAGTTTGTTACTTGAAAAGTAAAGGAAATAATACTTAAAACGATGCCAATTTTGGCTGAGCCTTTAAGACCACTTGATTGGCAAGAAATTGGCCTGATTGTGATTAGAGTTGCAGATCTCTACCTATTAATTGGTTATGTTAGCAAACTAACTGATTTAAGGATCAGGGATTGGCATCTTTAAGCAATTTATATTTTTATCACAAAGAATTTAAAGTTTTCAGAAAATACCTCTGTTGATAATCAATCAAAATGTGGTCAAGATATCTTTAGTGAGCTGATTTTGTTTGATGCAGTGCCACGCTCATCTTTGAGGTAGAGTTAGTAGCCTGCAAGCCTCGCAAGGGTTCCAGTTTAAGTAGTGTTTCAGAAGAGAGGGCCAGGCTTGAGTAAGTACTGGATCACCATTTCTGTATTTTGTGTAATGAAAGATACACATGATAAATGATTCCTATAGATATTAATGAATTTGCCGAGAATTTTACCCGCAATAGGATACAGTAACAAATGTATCTTTTTTTTTTTTTTTTGGTTCTTGAAAGATAACAAATGTATCGTTTTGCACATGAACAATGGTAAATCAGGGACCTGAAGAAACAAAGGGAGCTTGCTGCTGCAACAAAAGAGGAAGAGAAGAAGAAGAGAGAAGAAGCAAAAGCTGCGGCTGCTGCACGAATGCAAGCTAAGCTGGAGTCGAAGAAAAGCCAAGGGAAGGGCAAGGGAAAATCTAAGTAGGACTATCAGAAACGAGTGGAAGTTAGTATCTTAAATGATCAATTAATAAATACACTAGAACTGATCTAGTGTTAAATGGCGATGTCAATAACCCATAGCTAGAGGGTATTTCATATTCAGCATATGCTATGAAACCAGCATGTCATGCATGTAATTGATCTTGATTCCTCTTGTTAGACTTCTCGAGGATGGAAGAATTCAAGTTAACTAGCTTATTTTATCACAAAAACAATGGTCCCTCGCACGTATTATTCACATTAAACTAAAAAAAATATGACACTGTAGTCACACTTTTTCCTTTCCCCTTTTTTGATCCAAATTTAATCTTCCAAATTATTAAGAATGATGCCCAGTTCTGACGATTTAAGTGTACATGAAATTATAGTTGATTTACTGCCGCCACCTGGCTATGCACCTCGGACGCTGCAGGCAATTGTAAACTCTTTATTATTATAGACTCGATTCTCTCTTCAAGTTCTGCATCCAAACCGATTAGTAGACGTACCTCGAACTCACCAGACGAGACTCGAGAGACCATTTCACTGCAAACTAATGGGATGCTATTATACCGGTAAAGATTTTACCAATTTCACTTGACCCTTTCTTTGGGTCAATGCTTCAAAGGATTAAGGTTGATACCAATGATGTGACTACCATTGCTAAATATGCCCGTCCTCATTGATGTAAGGAAGTATACACCTTAGACTAACTGTTGTATAGGTTAGTGCTGTAACTAACCCATGTAGAAGCATCCAGTCCACCTCGCCGGAGCCATGGGTCTATGCAATTAGCATGAAACTGCAAAATGAGTTTGGAGCTTCGTTGAGCTCCCAATTACGTTATGCCAGTAGATAATGCATAAAAGCTATAACCGAATATCTCTTCTCATAAAATAATTTAACTCCATTGGTCTGATCAATCATCAAGGATTCCAGGAAATTATTAATTTTTTGGTTAAAGCTTTAAACAGTAATCTTTTGGGCTACACTGGGGATCAAATGATCAATTTAGAGCAATATGCTGCTTCATGGAGTTAAATACATCTTCACCGAGATTTCTAAAAAGATTACCATCATATATCTTTTCATTGACGAGATCCGCACACAGATCCTGACCCAAATATATCCTGGCCTACCAGGCATAAGATGCATAAAAATTTTGAACCCTTTAACCATCACAGAAGCTTTGCACACTGAACCTTAGGATAGGAGATGAAGGGCCTAAAGTGAAACCAAATTATGGTCTATGGCCTAGTCATTAACTCACCGAAGAGACCTATCTAAGTATTTGATTAGGCACAATTTCTACACGAAATGATAAGAGTATTACTAAGTCGAAATTTACTTGAAGAAGAATATGAACCTGATGCCAACAAGGCAAAGTACGAATCAGTTCTCCTAGATTTACTTGCTCCAAGTACACAGAGCAAGTAAGCTCTTCTTCTGAAGCTTTCACATTTCCCAACAGCATTAACAGTACCTTGCTTTTTTTGCTGAAGCAATATTCAATAAATCAGAAATTATACGATGAAGAGCCCCTATAAATATAACTGATTGAAATGCAAACGTCCCTTGCAACTACATGTAACAAAAGCATAAAAACTTAGGTCTCAAAAGGGAAAATTTTATCATTCATCTCTCCAGGTCGCATGATAAGAATCATGCAACAATATCATGATGCTGGACTTCCTAAGAGCCAAAAAGTTATATAGAAACAGAAACTGAATACGGTTGGGAACGTTGAGGAGCATAAGATTTGGTGCAAACAAAAAGTACAAAGACTAGAGGGCTACCACAGCTAAATGAACCAATTCTACTTCTCATGTTGATGCTATTTAGCAGTTGAAATTAGGGCCATGAAACTTGAATAAAATGACGATACAAAGAAACTGCTATGTGCAGACTTGCATAGTATAACTTTTGCAGAACCAATTTCTGGAAAATGAAGAACTTGTACCTCAGGTGATAGAGAAGATGAGGCTTGCTGCACTGCAGATCCACTGTTTACCAAACAAGATAAGGCATTGTCATGTCAATATCCACAATTGTTGAAATAATGCACCATCCTAACTTTTAGATCACCACAAAAAAGACTAAGACCAATGCACTTGGCATAGAGTAGCACGTATCAACCTACCTTTGAGGAGCAGCAACCTTATGCTTATGAACTGGGAGTGCGTTTATCTCTCTTTCGGTCATTGAAGCAGTGGTAGGAACATCATCCACATCTAGGGCTCTCAAAGTCTCATAATCTACAGACCAAAGAAAGCACCTACAAAGAGCACTCTGTCTAAATAAAAAATATTCCACAGGTCAAACACCGAAAAACAGAAAGAAAGAAGGAAGAGTACTTCATACGAGCAAGCTATATTGCATGTTTGAAGATTTCAATTCATACGAGCAAGCTATATTGCATGTTTGAAGATTTCAATCACAACAATTCGTCATATGTCATTGTTTCAAAATCCTAATTCTGCACACACCTAGGTCATCAAATTCCTGATCAAGAAGCGCAAGCTGGAGTCTGAGTGTTACGTACAAAAACATTATATTAATTGTTAAATAAACCCACACCGTTGTTATCAAACACCAGCCCTTATATTAGTCATCCCTTACGTCTATTTAAGACGTTACAGTAACAGAGTGCGGTATGTAACAAATTGAATGTATCTTCTTCTTCTAGAATTCTCTGTGTATCTTCCTCTCTCTCTCTCTCTCTGTGACTCTTCTCTTTCTTCCCTCTCCCTCTTTCTTCTGTTCTTCATTTTATTTCATAACACTGAGGCCTTCTAAACGCCCTCTGGTTGAAAGCACTACGGATGGCTGAATACGCAATCTCAATTCTGTGTGACCAAGAATGTCATTGGCCATTGCAGCATGAGCCTGTGCTTGAGCTTGAAGTTGTTGACAAGTGGCATACATCCTCAGGGTCGTAGCCATTAAAAAAACTCCAAGCACAAACCATAGCTACACAAAATAATAAATGTAATAACCGATGAAACCACCAAAAACAATAATACAATTCAAGCATCAAACAGACACAATCTACTTATACAATGGAGAACAATACCAGAAAGTTCGGGGAAACCTGGTATGAGTTCAATATAATGGAGAGCAATAAAACTGCAAGACAAAAAGAAAACGGATTATAAATCAGAAACCTACTAAAAACCCAACTTGAGGCAAAAAAAATAAATAAACCAAAAAGAGTTTAACGAGTACCTGAAACAAGAAAAACGAGGGGATTTGAGTTAATTGACCGAGTGGCATGAACTCGCTGATATATCCACAAAAGGATAACAACAGAAATAAAACAACAAAAGCAGCATTAGACAAAACGACGATGAAATCATGCATCTACTTTGTATAGATCATCATAGCCAGCTCTGTACATTCGAATTAAATACAGAAACAGAAAAAGAAAAAGAAAAAAAGAAAACAGGAATTTACCATAGTTCGGCGCGCGGGAACAAATCCTTGGAAGCCATTTGCTAGATCGGCTCTACTCCCCCGAAATACGAAGCTCATTGTTTACCAAATTATGCCAATCGAAATCCTCTAAAAATTGTTAAAATCCATGTATTGCATGAAATTCTAAACAAAATAAAAATAAAAATGTCAAGAAAAGAACAGTCTAAATGATTATTAAATAAACCCATAAAAATGAGAATGTAGTCGATTCTCAACGCTGATTGCGAGCTATTAACGTGTCCGTAGGATGGAAGAGCGAACCGTCGATTTACATGATCAGGTCGTCGACGGCGGATCTGGATGTCTTTTATTAGATCAATTCATGGCTATAGAAGAAAGAAAAATAAAAGAACGAGTCGGAGTGGACCGATTTGATTCGGACGCGTTCGATTTGGAAATTTTCACCCTCAAGCTCAGATAGATACGATGAAATATACAGTGTAACGGTTTTTTTGAATCTTTCTAGGCTTGAATTAAGTCCCCAGGGTCTAAGCCGTTGGGGGAAGGTATTTATAATCCATTTCCAATCGGATCCGAAATTAAAATTATCAAACGAAAGGTTTAAGATTTAAATTGCTATAAAATTGGTAAGTAATAAAGAAGAACCAAAAGTTATAAAAATAAAATATTTTATTGAAATTAAAAATACACCAATGTTTATTATTATTTAATAAACTAACTAAAATTTAAATAACACTTCTTAAAATACTCTAAAATTATCTTAAACAAATTTTTTTATTTATAATAGATTACTGATTAAAAATTTTTAGTATTCTTTTTTAAATATACTTCTTTAAAATTTAAATAAAATTCTGTTTTATTTTGATCAACAAATACTAATATTCTTAATGTACCAAAATAATTGATAATTCAATTTTCTTCTTATATAATTGATAATTATATTTTCTTCTTATTTTTAAGTTTACTATTTATTTCAAATATGATACAAAATATACCATAATAAATTCTAATTAGCCATAAAAAGTAATTACAATTTATTAAAATTCATTGTTTATTTTCAAAACCAATGTACAACTAAACCTCACTTTTCTATCAAGGTAAATGTGACATACTCAAAAAGATAAAACCAACACATAAAAACTCATTTCTTTCATGTCTCTCGATTCATAACTTGTCCCAATGCTTCAAGTTCCATTTAAAGTATTCAAGAAAAAATAGTCAATCTTTTATTAGTAACAAATAATAGACAGATAGCTCGTCTCTCCTTTGGACCTTGGGTGTTTTGGTTATTCTACAATCTACTGAAAATTTTGAGAGGCTCGTCACTAAACATAAGTGGTTCTCTTCTCCTCTTCAGTGTTTTGTTTGTTCTCTGTCTTTCGGTTTTGCAATTTCTCTTTGTATGTTGTGAAGGCTCTTTATTATATGCTTGATCTCATTTACGATTCCGTATATTATGGAAGATTCCAACTTGCTCAACGATTGAACTGTTGTAGGTATGTAATTTCTTTACGAGCATTCTCAAATACTACCTGCTTTTCCAATGCTTTGTTTCTCTGTTTGGTTTAATGATTCTTTAATTCTCCATTTATGTTTGTTTATTGGACTGGTTGAGAGATCACTGGTTCTCCACCCACTTTATGAAGCAGGATCTAAAAGTAAATAGTTAGAGGAATCTTGCTTAAGCTTTTGGAAGAAGTTTGCTTGTGTCTTTTGGTGACCTATCATGAAAAAAGAAGAAGAACTGCATTTATGGTTCTTCAAGATTCAAAGAAAACTGACCAGTTTTCATTCATAATGGCTAAAAATAAAAATCGAACAAAAAATTAGAACAATTTGAGCTTAATTTGGTGAAACCGATCAATCCGATCCGATTTTAAAATCATTGCTTATAACATCACTAATTCTTTTCTTATATATATCTACAATGACCTCTTCATTGCAAGGTTCAAATAACAAGTTACTAATAGAAAGAAATAAAACACAAATGGAGTTATTAAAGTGGATTGGTTAAATATTTTTAACTCATTCAATACCTAAACAAATTAGGTGTTAAAAAATATGAGATCTCAAATGAAAAATAATTTATGAATAAAAGAGGTTGACTTCTTGAATTGTTGACAAGTTTAGCTATATACTATGTGTTGATGGCCCAAAAAGAAATTCAACTGATAAGTGAAAATAACCAAAAAAATGAAAGCTCAGTAAATGTTTAGCACGAAAATTCATAAGTAGCAAAAAACAAGGAATTTGGGAAGAAGCATGCTGGATTCATAAAAGTACAAAATATGGAAGTTGAGAAAATAGTGGAAAACAGTGAACAAGAACATAGATAAGTGGGCTAGAAGTTAAGTAGTTACAGGAAGTCTATAACGTGGAAGTTTAAGAAAATAGTGACAGGAAGTTATCTAGGATGTAGGAAGTGGATAGTTATAGCAAAATAGATGCTTAATGATGAGAGGATTTTAAATTTACTAGCACCCAGATATTAACGACAATAGACACAATAAACACAACGCAGTCTCTAGACAATCTCTAGAGAGAAAAATAACATCAAAAACACTTTGTTGTTATTTTTTACAGCTTTCTTTACAATGTGTATTTATTTTTATTACCCCACTTCCCTTTGTAGATTGCATTTTCCTTTTCGCCTAAATCAAATTATCTCTTTTTCTTCATAAATTTTAGAATTTTGGTAGCTTGGAATTTCATTTTCAAAGATTTTCGAAGCCCACTTATATCATCGATAAGAAGTCAGGTGCAAATTCTAGGATAATTTGTCCCTGATATGCCCAAATTCTAAATTAACACTAATAACTTGTCATACTCAGTGGGACTTGATGACGCATATAAGGAATGGAAAAGAAATCGTTATGCTTCCAGCCCTAGAGGAAAAAGTCTTTACATCAGTAGAGAATAAAGGTTTTGTATATCAAATGGTAGAGAATCTTGAGAAGGTAGCCTTACCTTCAGCTAACTCTCCTGCTGGCAAAAATCGAAAATTGTCATAATGGAATGATGTTGTTCGCACAAACAAAACTCTAAAATTGAGTCCATCATGGACTCTAGGACCGAAGCAATTACAATATTGACAAAGAAGGCTGAAAAACTGTTTACCACCCTAGTATAGATTTTTGGACAAATTTCTTTTACTTTAGCAAAGCTAATTTCAAAAGGACTTCAGGGTTATCTTTCTTTAAATGCATGAAAGTTAGCGAACGTAGTCCCCTTCCAACTGCTTCTTTTGTAGATAAAAATAGTTCCCTCCACATAAGAGATGATTTTTTATAGCGCTTTTGCATATTAATCCTAGAAATGATTGACATGCAATTAGGCTCTAGATTCTAGGTAGGTAGGTTTTGATATGGAGGCAAAAGATATCAAACCATAATACAGTTGAATAGGTAACATTGTAACTTTAAACTGTAAACCTTAATTTTATTTTTAAGAAAAAAGAGTTCCTTCATTATAACTCAATATGGAAGTTATTAGAGAAGTTGTCCAGAAATTGTACAGGCCTAGTTTGAGACAATTTGACCACCCAAAATTTAATAACCTTACCTAGAGTATGTTAACCATATGAAGCCTTATCCTCGTGGTTATAGAATTCTCAAATTCAACTTATTTTTTAGTGAAGCTAATCAATTGAACATTGAGGGGTGATTGGTTAGTTGGTATGGGAAGAAACGAATAGGTAAGGAATGAAAAAAGATGGTTAGTAATATATTATGATTGGATAAACAGTGTTTTTATATCCCCTTTTGGGGCAATACTCCATACCCCCAAATATAGTGAGGAATGGAAGCCATATTCATTACCATTACTCATTATATTCATTATAATTCCTATTATCATTCCCCAAGTGAACCAAGAAAACCCAAAGAATATTGTTTAGATTCACCATAAAATGAGGAGAATTAACCAATTATGAAAACTTTTAATAATTTTAAGTTCAGTATATTCCATTAACAGGTACAAACTTCTCCTGGAATACTTTATTGCTAAGAATTCTTTCATTTCTTAGGCTGAAACGGAAAGATTAATTCATAATTAGTTTTTTAGGACTAAGATTGAAGTTGGAATAATTGAGTTATTTAACGTTACTCATAAAAGTGTTGAAAATGATGATATGTTCATCACTCGTCTCTAGAAGATAAGAAGTTGATGTCTAATTGTAACACCAAAAATTGAATATATAAAATTAGCTCAAAGAGACCTCAATTTTTAATTGTGAAAGAAAATTTAAGGTATGAAATTTCGTGATTTCTCTAAGTTAGCAACAAAGGTGGCTAATATGAAGAATTTTTTAAAGAAGAAAGACATCAAAAAGGAATTTGTTACGTAATTATGTTACAGAGACGAATGCGTATGATTCGGTAGTAGCTAAAGTCAACATCCATGAATTTGTGTTTACCTCACTTTATAGCGTAAATCTCCTAAAATCAAAAGGAAAATGAAGGTTTCATCCACTTAAATTTAGTACACCTTTGACACCTCTAAAGTAAAGGAGATCTTTAATTTTTTTGTTGTAAGAAAAATTCATTATTTTATAACCAGAGCACATAATTCCCATAAAAGAAGAGATCAGAGGCAAAGAATACTGCAAATATCATAGTACATGGAGTCATCTAGTGAATTCATGTTTGGGGTTTAGGAATGTAGTCCAAGATCGAATTAATAAGAGAATTATGCTATTCATTGAAAATGACCAAACTATATTGATAGATGGAGACTTATCCCTTTAGTAGCAACTATTAATGCCATTTGATTCGATTTATGTGTAGGAAAATCCCGGGAGGTACATCATATGTGCCAGGTGCGGAAAACAAAAATTTTTGTTACCGGGACCTTCCCGAAAGCCAGGATCCATGTGTCTGTATGTAAACTCA
>JANKOE010000206.1:26551635-26568445 GCA_026284465.1 Erythroxylum citrifolium | reverse complement strand
GTGATTTCTTAGTATTTACGTTTCTTTTAATAACGATGGTAAGATGCAAACAATTATATATGTACCAATTAATATTGTTATTTGAAAAAAAATATTGCTATTTGAAAACAGATCGGGTATGGGTATCCATCGGTTCGAATTTTTACTAGACCCATATCCAAATCTATATTCACATCCATTTTTTTACATCCATTTAAAATCTATTTTTAAGCATCCATATCCATTTTTTAAGGTCAGGTAGTACGGATATGGATCGGGTTGAAAACCCATTACTATCCTTAGTGACAGACAGCAGCAATTGGCAACTAGCAAGCAACATCGGCCATTCGCTGGCACCCACAGTGTGCCTGCTGACAAAAATCACATCACCACCCAAAATTGACCATACGTGACTCTCTGGCCTCCACTTCACCAACTTCTGTGCATATATGTATAAATAATATATATGGAGGGAGCTTCAGCTCAGGAATCGCACATTAAATATGACAATAAACTTTTTATATTAAAAAGTACCCCAAATAATATCAGTTTCCAACAATACGGAGTCATGGCCAGAGCTTAGTTAAACTTTTTTTATTTCAGGTTTTTTTTTAACTATTTTAGGTTGCAGATGGAATCTGACCATATCTATAAAACCAAACTCTAAAGGATTGAAAGTAATGAGTACAATTTTTGTAAATCTATATTGGTTTTATCTGAAAATTGGGTTACAATTTGTAGCCTAAAGAAATTTATATTACCCTTTATTTTAGAATTTTGATGACATACTGTATACAGGAGAATGATGGTGGACATTTGACTTTTGTTAAGTTTTTTTTTTCCTGTTTTCTTTAATAATAATTATTTTAATTTAATTATAATTTGGTGTAAAAATTAACTTTCACTTAACATTTATTGAAACTGACGTAACTTGCCACCTTAGACACGTAGATTATTTTTACAAAAAAAAAGTTAAAATTTTAGTACTACTTTTAAAGTTGAAGCTATATTTACAAGTAATAATTGACACTTTAAATAACTGACTCAATTGAATCCTAAGGTGGACCTGTACAAACAAACTACAAAGCCACCAGAGCCACTTTGTGTCATTTCACACATTTAACCCGAGCTTTTGACTGGCAAGATCACACCTAACCTCAGCTAGCCCAATCCTAGATTTCTCTAGATCATACTCCATCCAGAAATTTTGTTGGTGATGGTGACCAATCACAAACGCTTCAATTCCCAACAAGTCGGAGTTCCCAAAAGAAAAGCACCACACCGAATCCCTACCCCTAACTTCTCCTGGTACCTTGTACAACAACTTCTCACCCGACACACTCATCTCTGCCCCACGAAACATCATAGTAACCACCGGTAAAACGGGTAAGTTGACCCGACCCGTCTCAACTAAATAACACAAATCCATAGCTCCCTGAAACACATAATTGGCATCGTTCAGAACTCTGAGAACACCTCTAGTTTGAACTAGAAATTCATTTCTCAAAGCATTGTAAGCTGGACCCAGTAGGAATGTGAACTGGGTACCCGAGTCAACCATGGTTTGACCCGCCCCGGTATGGTCCGGTACGAAGATTGATTTGGGCAGAGAGAGTACCTTGTTATTTACCTTAATACCATCTAATTGAATCGAATAAGCGACCCGATCAAAATACGGCAAAGGGTCCGAGATTTGAACCAAAGGAGTATAGCTTAACGGTTCAAGCCACGAGAAACTGGCGTTCCCGAGAAGTAGAACCCCGGAAGAGTCTAAACCCGATATGCAATACGAGAATTTGGGAAACCCCATTTGGTTCACAAACGATAGCAAACCACGATTCATACCCATTAACCCCGTTGTCTTCGCATCTTCTTCAGAGGTTGAACTGTAACCAGTATCCATGCACCCGAAAACAGTTCCGGGTCGAATAGAGGATCCGATTTGGAAGGTTTCAAATGCGAGATTACCTTCCAACGACGTAGCATCTGCGTAGGAGACGATGACATGGCAGAGATTATTTGAGTCGCATGAAACAGGATTGGTAAGGTCACGTGTTCTTGTTTTGCAGGTCGAAGAAGAACAAGGGATTTTAGTATATGTTGTGGAGGCTAGGGGGTTAAAAACTGAGTCCAAATTTGGTGCTTTTTTGCAGTGAAGCCATGACAGTTCACTGCCCGTATCAAGAACCATGGTGACGCTTTGAGGAGGCGAGCCAATCGTGAGCGAGACTGTCAGAGAAACATTGTGATGAAATAAAAGCTTGTATGTGGCAAGAGAGGACGTCGAGAGGAATCCTGCGGTTGGTATATGAGGATGTTTCTGGGTTTTGAGAGGTAAAATTATTGATCTTGGGGATTGTGTCGTAGAAAAACAGAGTACAGATTGCAAACAAATTAAGCAAATAGTGATTTGGAGTTGGAGGGCTGAACTAAGAGAAGCCATAAGTGTACGTGCAGCTTTACTATGAGTGGTTTATGGTTACAGAAATAGCAGAGGGAGGATAAAGAAGAAAAACAAAGCTGCTGGTATTCAAGGGGGGGTGCTCTTGTTCGTGAGGTAATAAGGTATTGCTTAAATACTAGGCTCTGGCGAGATAATGGCATGCTTTGAAACAGTAAGTGATGTTTGTTTAGGAAAAAGATAGGACAGGGCACATAGTTTATATAACTTAGATGTTAATGCACATTATATTAGTTATGAACTTATGATAGTCATACAAAAAATAATTCTATTTTAGCTTTTGAAGCCAAGCACAAGCATTTCCTGTTGAAAAACGACAGTTGAGTCTCCACTTTCCAGGCCTCAAGTCATATATCATTATATTGTTTTAAAAAATATTAGGAGAGAATTCCAATTCCTTCCAACAAATTCAGACACGGCACTCATCGAATTAATGAGATAACGATAGACACTTGATCAACTATAGATGATTGATTCCATTTTGCATTGATATTACATCTGGATAATATTCATTCACGTGCAATGCATGGCAGTGTTCTTATGATACAAGAAGCTACATATTTCTTTTTCTTTTTTGTTTTTGGTTAACTTTCTAATACAGAAATAGGACAAAATATGATTTTATACTTGTCTTTTAAAGATTGTCTAATCAGAGCTTTTCGAAGATTTCTTCACTTTCCTCCTAATCTTATACAGTCTGGATTCTTTTCTTGGCCCCGGTTTTGCTTGGATTTCTAATGCAAAAAGGTTCTTAGTGAACTGTGCACGAAGTGACATATGTTTGTGCGCGTTCTGGGTTCGTATCCTGATACTGGTGATTTGGGTAGAAATTTCACTTCGTGACAAGGGAGTGCCTCCATCACACTATTGCGGATTCCACTTGACAGAAAAAAGAGTTATTCTTGAAGAACTGTTTGAGAATAAATTGCTTTTATGTTCAAGTATAGATGCGTCATGGGTCGGCTCTTATCAACTTGATATAGATGGTTTAAAGATCAAGCATCTTTTAGATTAATCTGTCTAATAGTTGCTTGTCTTTTTGGTTAGAGCAAAAGAGTCAAATAGTGTTACTAAATTGTTTCAAGATAAATAATATGCTGTCATTAAGTTTGCTCCGGAGAGTTTAATCTAGAGAAGCACTTTTGGGTTAATAAAAAATGTTCATTGATCGAATTGCTAACAAGTCATACGTCACCTTTAAATTTTTCTATTATGAAGACAAAAACATTTCAATCTTTAAACTGAAATATGAATATGAATAATACAAACCCTCCGCTCCACAATGTGCGTCTCTGCTTGCGTGTAGACTCCGAAGTCCGAACTAATAATACCATGCCATTCGTGCCAAAGGGAGGGACACACTATAGTACAGGTATAGTAGTATAGTCACACTTCCAATAACCTTCCTTGATCTCAAAGGTGGAATCGCCCATCATAGGTCCACAACATTTCGGCCCTAGTTGTGAGGGGGATAAATCACGGTCTAATCTCAGCCAGCTTCTCAGAAGGGTGGCCCAACGTCGGTGCGCACAAGGAGTCACCACATTGGATGAGCTCTCACACTGTCACTACCAGGACTTGAACCTGAGACTTTGATCTCAACTTCTCTTCCAATGACCAACTGAGCTACCCGTGCAGTCTCCAAGAACCTTCCTAGTGCACGGAGAAAGATATGTCGCAAAGACCAATTGTACCCCTGCAAAAGGTGTCTCCTTGTAAGGTACAGCTGGGGAGAAAAGTTGGAAGTTTTATTATCCAAACAAGGCACTAAGCGTTCAGCCACCTAAACCCATGTCTCGGGGTTGCAGATGAGAAAGAAACGTTTGTTTTTCTTTAATAATAATTATTTTATATGATTTTGGTCAAAAAAAAAATTTTATTTTATATGATTGTATTTTATTGGTGATTGCGACACATAGTTTGATTAAACAATGATATGTAATTTTCGGCAACGACACTGTGGTCTGTGGGGGCACATCAAATTAGTCAAACAATCACTTTTGGCGGCCTAAGGTGATTTTTTTTTTTTGAACTAAACTTTGGTTTGGAATGATGAATAATTGAGGGACTGTCAAGCATTATCGATCTAGTTTCTAGATGGGGGGCATAGTTTTGTGATTGTTATTTAAAAACTATGCTGAATAAAAATATAAAAAATATATTGTGAATAAAAGAAGTTTAGTTGTTTGATGTAAAATGTCGAAATCAAATTTAAATTAAATAATAAAATAGCTCCATACATATTTGACGAATATATTTTGATCATAGAATAATATAGCACAAGTTAAAGAATAAAATCAAAATACTAATTAAATATACTTTTCAAGTAAAATATTAATTTTATAATTCATTGTTTTGAGAAAGTCTTTTTTTAAAGTTATAGTTTTGAAATACTAATAAAGCACATCAAAATCTATTTTTAATAAACATACCTTTAAATGATCAAAAATAGCTTTAGGATTAAACCTAAACAAATAACAAATTGTTAGAAGTAACTTCAAAGCAAATATTGGATAGCTTATAAGACGTAGTTATTTTTTTTTTCAAAATAAGGAATAAATGATAATTTTAATAATAGGTTGGGTATCCATCATTATACGCATAGTTTTTAACATGCAAAATTTTGAAAATACTATGTGGTGACTATTAACTCATTGGGCAGTGTCTCTCGTCATTATCTGGCTCCCTTATATGGGGATTTTTTTTTGTTTTTGTTTTGGGGGTGCTCAAGTCACCGATTCTTGTCACACCAGATTAGGGGTTAACATGTTACTATCGTCATTATATCGTAACTTGTCATTTGATAGAAAAGAAACAAGCTATCACAGCTATACTCCAACTCAAAAACAGAACTCTCATTTTCCATCAATTAATGAGCCTATTGTCTATTCAACCACAATTATAACGTACGTGTTTTCCACGTATAAGACATACCAACTGAGGGCCAAGGTACCCTATTCATATACCATTGCTTAAGTTAGCACACTTATCTCTAAAGTCAAATTTAGAGGCAGAAAACGTAAATATGCACTTTGATTTATGTTGATATTTGATACCAAGAATTAGTGCCTTCTCAGTGAACCCAAAACCAAAAGAATGATTATCGAGAAAGAATCAACCTAAACTGTTAGCGTAAATGTATTCTCAAACTCTATAATTTCCTTGTACACTTTTGGGTGCAAAATTTCATATCATTCTTTAGTTATTTGTGGACAGAGACCGTAAAACACCTGCTAAAGTGTTGGTATAAAAGAGTAAATTAAAAACGACTCAACTCTATGACCACCGCTGGTCTGACAGATGGAATTATTATTGATTTAAATAAATGTGAGAGTTAGAGAAGTCAAAGGTACAAAAGAGTTTGGTATGCTTTCGAAATCAGAATCACTGCAGTTGGGAAAAAGAAAGATCGGTTGCATGAAATCTGATTCTTTAGTAACACATTCAATCAAAGAATGGCAGACCCCAATCGTGCCAAGGCTTATCTCAATCTATTCAATTCGTCCCATCCCTGTTCGTATTTGACGTGCCAACGCTTATCGCAATCTGTTCAATTCGTCCCATCCCTGTTCGTATTTGACCCTGACGGCAGATGCTCCATCTCATGTCCGATTTAATTTTGTTACTAGTCTACCATTTTTCATTTTTTCTAACTCTTATGTTTATTTATAAGTAATTTATAATTATTATAATTAACAATTGTTGTCTAATTATTTCTCCATATAATAATATATTATTTATATTCTATGAATTCTTATATTAATTTTTCTAATTTAATTTTATTATAGATTATGATCATTAGTTTATATATATTATTGTGAAAATTTATATATTTTATTTTAAAACAAAATTGTATATTTATTTTTTTTCACAAAAATTACTTTAAATTTTTTTATTAGTTATGCTTAAGTTTATTAGAGTTAATTATCCACATATACCTAAATTTCACATTTAAAAACTAAACTAACTTAAATTTTTAATTTTAATTTTTAAATACCAAAACTATTAATTTGGAATGATTCTTTACTCAGTTTAACAGCTCCTTTAAATTATCTTACATTGCATCCTACTTGGAATATATATACATGACAAAAGCCAATAACAAATGGACAATTGTAATTATAGTTACTTGTTTAATTTAAAATAAACCAAACTAAATTTTAAAAAACTAAACTATAAACATACGAAAATTAAAAATTAAAAAAATTTAATAAGAAAACAATATATATGAAGCAAACAAACAAATCAATAAAAGACCCTCATTTGGAGAACACAATTAAGATTATAACTAAGGTTCTTGGTGTGCAATTTAAGAGCTGGTGTTGGTTTTAGTGTCTGTTTGGATGAGCTTATATCAGATGAGCTTATATCAATAGAGCTTTTATCAGTAGAGCTTTTGTTGGGCCCCGTTCTCGAAGCCCAACCACGATGTCAGACCCCATTCCTAGAACCCAATTATCCGAACCCAAAACTGGAAAGCGTTAGCGGGTTCCTATAGGGTTATCCCAACGAACCCTAAACTGAACAAGACAAAGAGAATCGGCTTCGAAAATAGACAAAAACGCAAAATACCAAGGCTGACCCGAGGATGTTCGTTAAACGGACATCAAATGGTCAAACTGCCCAACCTCTCCCGAGAAGGTCCGTTAAACGGACATGTATGTCCGTTTAACAGACACACGCTGGGCAAAAACTCCAAACTTACCCAAGAATGTCCGTTAAACGGATCTGCATGTCCGTTAAACGGACGTGGGCTAGGCAAGGGGAAAAGGCATCCGAGAAGGTCCGTTAAACGGACATACATGTCCGTTTAACGGGCACACGCTGGAGAAACCTTCTGAAACTGTCCGAGAGTGTCCGTTAAACGGACATACTTGTCTGTTTAACGGACACACACTGGACAACAAGTCCAGAACTCCTTCCAAAACTGACCAAGGCTTCCATCTTTTCAACCAAACACCAACACACTTCTACACCTCCCAAAAACAATCCTTTAACAACAGTACAGCTTCAACACCATTCAAGAACTAACCTAATTACATTAAATTTCCAAATCTCAACTCATCCAAAATTGACAATCACAAACCAACATATTCAATTATACACTTTCAACATATATTCACTTTGAAACTCACATATTCATAAAAAGGAAACTTTCCAATATTTCATTTCCAAACCCAAGTGAAGTTCGTACATAGCTTTAAAATACATATCGACATTACATCGAAACCTTACACAACATTCAAAATACACTAGATGCTCAATGTTCAATATGCTATTAAAGCTATTCAAAACCTAACTACTGACTTAATACAAAAGCTACTCTCTCAGATTCGTCCAACTGCCCTGCAAGGATTCACTGGTCTTCTCGGTCTGCACCTGAGGGGAGGGAAAAACTTGGGTTGAGCTTCACAGTGTAGTGGCTAAAATATTTCTAGCCATTGGTTTTGAGCCACACAACCATCCAAATATATATATACATAACCAAGCACATAAGCATATATCTCACAATGACAATTCAACTATCATAATTCAATGCACATTTCATAAATATACACATTGCGGATGTAGTTCAATTCAAAGTACAACCTAACACATCATGATGCAAATGCATATCAAATGGCTCGAGGGTTCCGTGAACAAAACGATGAAACCGAGTTTTGCATCGCGAACGAAATGAGTCCATTTTCGGATTTCGTGGGCCACAAGTGGGCTGCTTGGAGAAGGCATTATGTCAACGTCGACGTGACTACAAAACGGTTTCCTCTCACCCAAACACACTCAAGTTTCATGATTCAATCATCCATTCATATACAAAATGCCATGATTCAATTCAATGGCATGGTAATTCATATCAAAATGTCAAGCATTTGTAAATGCATAACATGTCAAAATTTCAATTCAATTGTTTTATCATTAATATATATACATCATAATGAAATGTCAACATAACAACAATTCATCCAAGTCATTTAGCACATAATTCACACATCATGCATTTTGCTCATCTCACACAACAACTAGAAATAATTTTACCCACCTTATACTTGCAAAATTCCAAAATCAATGGCTTCCTTCCTCTTGCTCTTGGATAGCCTCTTGATTGCCTATACACAAACAAAATTCCATAAATCACTTAAATTGGAAAATCCCCAATTTTCCCATAAGCACCATAAAACCCTAATCAAACTTCAATCTAATTTATCCATAAATCAAATGGGTTAGAAAATTCTAACTCTAACCTAGGAACTCAAAAGCCCTATGAAAACTATCATCTTCTTCTTCCTCACTAACCCCTTTCTCTCTCTAGGGTTTTCTCCATTGACACACAACACTCACTTTCTCAACCAAACAAGAAGAAAAGAGGAGAAACTTACCTTAGAAGCTTTGATTCTTCCTTTGATCCACGAAATTTCCCACTTTTCCCTTTGATTTTCGACTTTTCCCTCTTCTTCTTCTCTTCTCCCACGTCTCCCTCTCTTCTCCTCCTAGCTTCCACGACAATGCTTCTCTTCCTCTCTAATTTTCTCTTTTTATTTTACTCTTATCCTTCCCATTATACCCTTCATTAACTAGAACTTTCCAACTATACCCTTGGTTGGCTTCGAAAGGCTCCAACTCCCAATCTGCTAACTTAGTTCTATTTTAACTTCAAGCTAACCCTTCTTTCTCTATCCTAATTAATCGCTCAATTCTAACATAAAAAAAATTAAACCACAAACAAGCATAAATAACCATTAAAACAATTCATGCAAACTCAAAAATCAAGGTCTAACAACTCTCCTCCCCTAAAAGAATTTCATCCTCGAAATTCTTACCTGAATCATCAAAGAGATGCGGAAACTTTTCCTTCATCGCATCCAAAGGCTCCCACGTTGCCTCCTCGATCGAATGGTTCTTCCATAAGACTTTATCTAGCTTCACTACCTTGTTCCTCAAAACTTTCTCTTTGGAATCTAGGATCTCCACTGGTTGCTCTTCATAAGTCAAATCCTCTTTTAACTGAACTTCTGAAGGCTGAACTATATGCGAAGGATCTGATCGATACTTCCTTAGCGTCGACACATGGAAAACATTGTGGATCTTAGACAACTCCGATGGAAAAGCTAACTTGTAAGCCAAAGGTCCAATCCTCTCAAGGATCTCATAAGGGCCTATAAACCTTGGACTCAGCTTGCCTTTCTTACCGAATCTCAAAACTCCTTTCCATAGAGAAGCTCTAAGAAACACTTTGTCTCCCACTTCAAATTCCATCTCTTTTCTGTGCACATCTTCATAACTCTTCATTCTATCTTGAGCTGCTTTAATTCTCTGCTTTACTAACTTAATCTTATCAATTGTAACCTGCACCAACTCAGGCCCTACAAGTCTCCTTTCACCTTCTTCATCCTAACAGATAGGAGTTCTGCACCTCCTACCATACAAAGCTTCATATGGTGCCATCTGAATTCCCAAATGGTAGGAATTATTATAAGCAAATTCTATTAAAGGCAAATGATCATCCTATGAGCCCTTAAAGTCCATAACATAAGCTCTCAACATCGCCTCTAAAGTTCGAATCGTTCTCTCCGATTGTCCATCAATCTGCGGATGGAAAGCTGTGCTAAACTGCAACTTAGTTCCCAAAGCCTCCTGTAAGCTTTCCCAAAATCTCGAAGTGAGCCTCGGATCTCTATCAGAAACTATCGAACTCAGAATCCCATGAAGTCTGATTATCTCATCCATGTATTTCTTGGCCAATACATCCAACGAATCCGTCTGTCTAATTGGCAAGAAATGAGCAGACTTGGTTAGCCTATCCACAATCACCCAAATTGCATCATGCTTCCTACTGGTTCTTGGCAATCCCATCAAGAAATCCATCGTAATCTTCTCCCATTTCCATTCCAGAATTGACAATGGTTTAAGCTTGCCGGAAGGTGCTTGGTGCTCAGCCTTGACTTGCTGGCACACTAAGCATCTTTGAGCATATTCTGCAACTTCTTTCTTCATTCTTTTCCACCAGAAATGCTCCTTCAGATCTCTATACATTCTCGTACTTTCTAGGTGCATTGCATAAGGCGCATTATGTGCCTCATCCAAAATTTCTTCCTTCAACTCTTGCACGTCAGGAATACACAGTCTATTACCTACCACCATCAATCCATCTTCCTTTACCTATACTTCAGAAGGTTTGCTATTCTTTATCTCTTCTCTGAGCTTGCTTAAATACTCATCCTGCTCTTGCAACTGCTTAATCTTTTCATTCAATACCGGTCTTACCCTAAAGTTAGCCAATATACAATCCGATTATGCTTGTATCAAGGTCACTCTGAGCTTGACCAATTCCTTCAACAAAGGAAAACACACCGTTTCCATATGGGCCAAAGTCGATTTTCTACTCAATGCATCTGCTACCATATTTGCTTTCCCCGGATGATAGTTTATCATCAAGTCATATTCTTTTAACAATTCTAACCATCTTCTCTGTCTCAAATTCAATTCTTTCTGGCTCATCAAGTACTTCAGACTCTTATGGTCGGTAAACACCCTGGTGGTAACCCCATACAGGTAATGTCTCCATATTTTCAATGCAAAAATTATGGCAGCCAATTCCAAGTCATACGTCGGATAATTCATCTCATGAGACTTCATTTGTCTCAAGGCATAGGCAATCACCTTATCTTCTTGCATCAACACACAGCCTAATCCCTTCCTCGAGGCATCACTATACACTATATATCCATCATTACCCGAAGGCAAAGTCAAAATTGGCGCAATAGTCAATCGATCTTTAAGCTCCTCAAAGATTTTCTGACATTCATCTGCCCATACAAACTTTTGGTTCTTCCTTGTCAATTTGGTAAGTGGAGTAGTTATTATAGAAAAGCCCTCCACAAACCTCCTGTAATACCCAGCTAAACCCAAGAAACTCCTCAATTCTGCTATATTTTTAGGCGCTTCCCACTTCACAACCACTTCTATCTTTTTCGGATCCACATGCACTCCATGCTCCGAAATCACATGTCCAAGAAACACCACTTCTCTTAACCAAAATTCACATTTATCAAACTTGGCATACAATTCATTCTTCCTCAAAGTGTCCAAAGCAACCCTCAAATGTTCCTCATGCTCCTCTTCACTCTTAGAATAAACCAATATATCATCAATGAAGACAATGATAAATTGGTCTAAAAAGGACTTGAACCCTATTCATTAAATCCATGAAAGTTGCAGGCGCATTCGTCAATCCAAAAGGCATAACCAAAAACTCAAAGTGGCCATACCGTGTTCTGAAAGCAGTCTTCAACACATCGGACTCCTTTATCCTCAATTGAAGGTAACCTGACCTCAAGTCTATCTTAGAAAAGACTCTTGCCCCTTGCAACTAATCAAACAAATCGTCTATGCGCGGGAGCGGATATCGATTCTTGATAGTGACATGATTCAGCTTTCGATAGTCCACACACATCCTCAACGATCCATCCTTCTTCTTTACAAAAAGTATCGGAGCTCTCTAAGGCGAAGAGCTCGACCTAATGTAACCCTTCTCCAATAAATCCTACAACTGCTCCTTAAGCTCCTTCAATTCTGCCATAGCCATTCTATAAGGCAGAATCGAGATTGGCATTGTGCCCGGAAGAAGCTCAATAGGAAATTCAATTTTCCTGGGTGGGGGTAGTCTTGGTAATCCCTCGGGAAAGACATCCGAGAATTCCATGACCACAGGTATTTCCTCTAACTTCCCTCCATCAGCCTCTTTGTCCACCACATAGGCTAAAAATGCTTCACATCCTTTCCTCGTTAGTTTTTCCACTGTTAGAGCCGAAACCATTCTAGTTAGACTCACCTTTCTGTCCCCCACAAATACCACCTTTCTGCCCTTGTCAATTTCAAACTCCACAATCTTATGCTTGCAATCCAAGTTGGCATTGTACTTCTCCAAAACGTCCATTCCCAAAATCACATTTAAGTCTCCCATTCTCAAAGGCATTAGATCCACCATTAATTGTTCCCCTCCAATACGTATCTCACAGTCTCTATAGACTTGACTAATAACAATACATTAGCCGATTGGAGTACTCACCATCAGAGGAGTATCCAACGGGCTCAATTCTCTACCAAACACAATTCTACTCAATTACACAAACGAATGAGTAGAACCTGGATCAGTCAAAACAATAACATCTTCATCAAATAATTTAATCATACCAGTCACAACTTCTAGAGCTGTCTCTACATCTTCCCTCGTCATAGCAAAAACTCTCGCTAGAGCTGGTCCCCTCGGTCTCCCTGGAGGGTTCACTTTCCTGGCTGCCTCAGAACTTCTACTGCCCACTTCTGTCACTGTCCTGTGACCTACTGTCTCAGCCCTCTTGGAAACTTGGTTCTGACTCCTCTCATACCATGTGCCCTTTTTCCCCATAATTGAAGCACGCGTCAGTCAGTCGATAGCATTCTCCTTTATGAAACCTCCCATAGTGCTCACATTTAGGAATGGGCGGCTTATCCCCATCTCCTCTCCTACTGCCTCCAGCCGTTGAGGCTTTGTACGAGACAGTTCTCATCTGTCGAGGCCTGCTCGCTCCACTTCTTTTCTTCTCTGACTGTGCAGGGAAAGTCCTGGCACTCCTCTCTAACATAGGAGCACCGCCTCCCCTCTTAAACTGCTCTCGGCCTTTCCTCTTTTTGCTGACAGCACTCTTTATATTCTCGATGTTCTCTACCCTCAGTGCTGCTTCCACCAGATGTTGGAAGTCACAGAAGTTCTGCACCACCACTTTTTCTCTGATGGCTAGGTGCAGCCCTGATTCAAACCGACAACACTTGGCTACTTCACTCAGCCCCAACTCTGCTGTATACTGGGATAACTGCGTAAACCGGCGCTCATACTCACCGACAGTCATCTACCTCTGAGTGAGACTCAAGAATTCCCTCTGCTTCTGCTGAATGTACACCTTAGATAGATACTTCTTCTTATAGACTGCGAGGAAGTCCTCCCACGCCAATACCGATGGCTTCAACTGACTTCCTGAGACACTCTCCCACTAATGCAGTGCATCCCTTTGCAGCAGACTCACAGCATACTCAACCTTCTCATCCTCTTCGCAATCTATCTGATCTAGAATCCTCTCTGTCTTTCGCAGCCAAATCTCAGCTTCCTCGGGATCAGAGGTCCTATAGAAATCCACTGCCCCATACTTCCTCAGTTTGTCAAACTGTTTCCCTTTCTTAACTGGGGTCGGAGCAGAAGATTTGTTGGACCCCAAACCTATTTATTTATTTTATTCAGCATGAGAAAATTGTTTTGAGGTCTTGGTAAGATTATTTATTTTGGAGGAATTGACGTATTCTTGCTAGACTGATTTATTGTTTGAATTGGGTGTTAATGTTGTAAAATGTATAAAGGCATTTTAGGAAGACCATTTAAGTTTAAGAGTATTAAGGCTTAAGTGGACGGGTATTAACGTCTTTGTGTTAGTAGTAAAGTAAGTTAGAAAAAAAAAGGAAAAAGAAAATAGAAAGAGGGAGAGTAGAGACTTATCGTGGGTTATAGAGAAGAGGAGAAATGTTTTTAGGGTTTTGGGAGATTTTCAAAGATCTGAAGATTGAAGCATTCCAAGTAAGTTCTATCAGTTTCTTTGCTTGTATTTTGGTTGTTTGAACCTGATTTAGTTATGTTGCAACTGAAATCAAGGATTGATTGAGAATGGGAAAGGAAATTGTGATTGTCGATGGTCGGAAATGTTGATTTTGCTAGGGTTGATGATTTTGTTGTGTTTCTGTATGATTTAGGGTTGAAATGAGTTTAGAAATGGTGTAGGAGTGATGAGTTAAGGTTAAGGTAAGTTATATTTGAGTTATGGGAAGATTTGTGGGAGATCTGCAGATTTCTAGGTTCGGGGCGTTTCTGGGTTCGCTCATCGCGACGTGCTCAAGAACACGTCGCAACGTGCTAATTAAAATTCGTTGTGTTGTGCGTCGTGACGCGCCCGAGTATTCATCGCGATGTGTGCGGCATTTCTCGTCGCAATGAGTGCCTACATCGCGACGTGTGCAGTATTCTCGTCGCGACGAGGGGCCAGTTTTCTAGCAAAGATGAGTTTATTCCTTTGGGCATAGCTTTTGTTGTAGATGTCCAAATGAGATGAGGTTTGATTCGTTGAGAACTAGAGTCGTAGACCTTCAAATTTCTATTCTTATTTATGCTTGGTTTGTTATAGGAAACCAAGAAGATCCGATCCAAGAGCAAGAGGAAGGACAACGCTGAACTTGGATTATCTGACGACTATAGGTGGGTAATATGTTTATAGTTATTGTGTGATTGGGCAAATTCTTGCCTATGTATGCATATGTGTTTATGTTATGCATTGATTGAATTTGTTTAAGAATGAATTGTTATAAGATCATACATTCTGCTTATGATATGCCTTAAAGAATTCATGGCATTCTGAACATACGGAAATGAATATGTGCTTTGTTTGGGCAAGAGAGGAACGTTCTGTTAGTCACGTGCACATAGACAAAAGCCTTATCCCGGCTGACCGCTTGTGGCCTCAAGATCTTGAGAAATCGGACTCGTTTTGTTTACGGTATAACCCTCAGGTTATCCGTCCTGTTCTATGGAACTCTCGAGCCGTTTGTGTGTGCATTGCATTTTTGAATTGTTAAAGATGAAGCATCTTGAATGTTAGATGTTGTGAGATAATGTCTGAACTGAAGCTGATATGATGAAATTGTACATTGCTTGTTACTACTATGAGTGATAGAATTGTTAGACATATATCTATACATATGTTTGAATTTGTGCTAAATCCCGATGGCTATAAATATATTAGCCACTAAGCTGTGTAGCTCGTCCCATTATCTTTCCCCCTCAGGTGCAACTCAAGACGACAGTTGATCATTTGCAAGGCATCGAGCGCTCCTCAATAGTTAGAGACTTTTGTACTAAGTTAGTACTATGTTTTGGATAGTTCATTGAGCATATTCACATATAACATCATTGTATTTGTATTAAGACTTGTGTTTGTAGTAAGCTCTGATTTATATGAAGTTTGTCTGAATTTATGAAATGGCGATGTACGAAGAATTGTAGTTTCTCTTGTGAATAAGTATGCTTAGATGGCTGATTGTGTGTTGACTTAAAGTGCTTCCGCAGTTATTTCTTTTGTTTGTTCCGACGGGTCACCCCGGGTTTGGCCTCGGGAGTCGAAACTCGGGCCCAACGGTCTTCGTTTTTGTCTCTGTTTTGGATAGTTGGGCTTCAGGAACGGGGTCCAGCACTGTTTGACTGGGCTCCGAGAATGGGGTCCAGCAAGATTGCGGAATTTGTCCCATAGCCTGGATGAATGCCTGAGTGAACTCTTGGAACAATCTCGGATCCAAGACAGGCGCTTGCTCCTGCGGAATAGGCGACTCCTGAGTTTGAGATCGAATGGGCTCACTACTCTGCCCTACAGAAGCCTCAGCATCTCCTGGGGCTCTAGACTCATCCGTGCCCTCCTCTCTAGATGAAGGGTCAGGTGCAACCAATCTCTGCATAATTCCTCGTGTCCTTCTACGAGGCGGGATTTCACTCTTTCAATAGAAACACTAACGATTAGCTCACATTCTACAAGTATGCATGATATGCATGTCACTTAATGCAAATAATCAATTCAAGATGCAATCAATTTATCACATAACACAATAATGCATAACACAACCTATTATATGCCTAGGACTCTTTAAAGCCTAAGCTCTGATACCACAAGATATTGGACCCCGTTCCCGAACCCAACTATCCAAAGTTGAAAGACGAGAAGCGAAAGCGGGACTCCTAAGAGGGTTATTTCAACGAACCCTCACTTGCTTTTAATCAATCCTTTAGAATTTAAAACCAAAAGTGACCAAATTTTGAGGAGAGGTTTCTAAACGTGTTAGAAACCCAATGCTTCAAGAATCACTCAATTTGAAGGTTGGACGAAGGATTTATAATCAAAAGAATCCAATAGGTTTAAGCCCTAATTTCAACTGAACATGTATTGGCGCGAATGCCATAACTTCTCCTACGGATGTCGAATTGCTTTCATGTTTGAACCATTGGATAGAAGACATCGAGATCTACAACTCTTATTAGAGACCTCAAAGCGAGATTCAGCCTCTAAACTGGTCAAAATCGTGAATTACTGGAGCTGACCCGAGTATGTCTGTTAAACGGACTTGCATGTCCGTTTAACGGACATAGACTGACCAAACAACCCATTTTCATCCGAGAAGGTCCGTTAAACGGACATGGGCTGGGAAAAGGGTCCAAATCCACCCGAGAAGGTCCATTAAATGGACTTGGAAGAAGGTTTGGGACACTTTGCCAAGTGTGTGTCCGTTAAACGGACATGCATGTCCGTT
>JANKOE010000206.1:26505885-26527920 GCA_026284465.1 Erythroxylum citrifolium | reverse complement strand
ACCAGCATCTACGACTCTCTGTTTTCTACTTCTCTTCCTACTGTCATTTCGCTTCCTTAATAGCGATAAAATTCTACCCAACAGAATCAAATTCTGACAAGAAAGTAGCATGCTCTTCTAAGTATAGAGAATAAAAACTTTGGATAAAAAATTATCACAATAATAGAAATTGCATTCATGATTTATCAAAGACCATCTGAACCGAATAAGTTCAATTTTACAGATAGAAATTAGAAAGTTTCTCAGACTAAACATGTCAATTACATGTGGAAATCTAGCAATTCACCTCATCAATTGTTAAGTCGGAGTTTTTCCTTTAAATTTATGCAACTTTCTAATAATATCAGTTTATTATAGTGACACAAAATTAGTAAACTGACTACACGTATCATAGAGGAAGATCGCGCAAGAATATGACCTACCCTATTCTTCTCTTGGGAATAACGCAGTGAGCACATCGAATAGCATCTTATTCCGCATCTGATGTCGATATTTGCAGTTCAAATTAAAAACAAAAAAGAAAACAAAACAAGTTGGCAACATGTAACAATTGGGAGGCATTACTATATTAGAAATGACATAATAATATAATTGAATCTTCATGGCACCATTTCTAAAAATCCTCAATTGGAAAAGGCTCTTGGGATTATATGCAACACGTATTAAGTCCCCTCTTTAATTGCGCAAGACATTTGCCATAGAACCTCAATCGTTACCATAAACAATAAGCAAACTGTAGGATTATTGAGGAATATCTACAATTTGCTCATCTTGAATTAGCTCATGGGTCAGGACGCAGGCTTAATTCCTGTAAATTTTAATTATGATATACATGCATGGGCCGTGGGAAACTGGGAGTTTATAACAATAAAAATGACAAACTACAAATATAAGAAGTCAAAAACAGCAAAATAAAACTAGCTCTTGAAAGGTAATTTGGTAAGAATGAGGCGCAGTCACCTTCTTGCTCCCCCAAATACCCGTCGATCTCGTCTCTGCCGCTTCTTACACTTATATTCAAAACATGTTTCTCCCAAATTCAAAGATAAATATTCCTATCTTAATCCCCAGGGAAACATGTTTCTAGTTGATATATTGTGAGTCGAAGAACAATAGCCATTGTAACCCATTTCAAAGATAGATCTTCGTATATACAACTCAACAACTCCGATCTAGAAAAATAACCACCCATCACAATCTTCTTCTCCCACCGTGAATTTCAACGGCCAAAGCCCTTCTCCTCCTCCAATTCCCACCCACCGGCCTTGCAAAACAAGCAAACCAATGCCTCAAGACCCGGCCCAACCCCAAACGTCCACTGACACGACTACCGCTCTCCCTACCTCTCCCGCCCCTCGACGCCCAGGAAACTCTTCTCGGCAAACCGCCATTATTAAACCCACCATCCATCTCCGTATAAACCTCAGGCAACTCTCTCTCACCTATTCTCGCACCCGTGAACCGACCCACTGCATATCCACCACGGGGCAATCTCCAAATAGTCAACCCAACTGCTTCCTCATCGTTATTTTCTACCAAAACCCGCCCGGACTGACTGCTTCCCGGTTCATCATCCGCGGGTAACTCGTGCCTGCAAACAGGACACGAATTTCGCAGTGAAAGCCACGGTAGTATGCAGTCTGAATGATATATATGCTTACAAGGCATTTCTCTTGCCTCTGTTGATAATTCGAACGCCTCTTTACACACCGCACAGTGAGACTCCGTTGACGTGTGCCACTCGTTTATTTCAATCGTCGGCATCGACTCTATTGCAGCTTTTGACGCCGGTGGCTGTTCGTAACGCCCGAAACTGTTAACTTCGATTTGCGATAATTGATCTAACAATCGCTCGAATCCAGATCCTAATAAAAACTCGGACATGCTCGGCGGCAACGGTCGCAAACCCGAGCCGGCGCCGTCGTCGTAGTACAACTCGAATCCCCGTCCGATTTCGGCGTTGTTGTTACCTCCACGAAGCACAATTACCGGGTTGATCGGGGACCGATCGCCGCCGTTTTGGCGATTTCTACGTGTCGGAGCGTTGTTTTGATCAGGACTTTGACGATTACCTGTCATTAACATGGTGGCAGGAGTGAACCTCCTACGGGCTCGAGTCTCCGTTTGTATCACATGCGATGAGTTATCGAGCTCTTCTATGAATCCGCCGTCGCAGTCCGGACACGTGGTCGGGTCCTGACTCCATACCCTAATGAAACGGCTGCATCTGTAGCACCAATGAGAGGGAGACGGCGTGGACATCAAATCAGCGACACGGTATTCAACCTTGGAGACAGATCTACGGAGAAGTTAAAGAGAAGAGGGGCGGTGGGGTGGGGTGGAAAATGGGAAAGTTTTCAGAGAGAGAAAATGAGAGAGGAGATAGGTTTTAAGGGGGGATTAACGGCGATGCTGCGTCCACGGAGCTAGCGTGGTAACTACGCTGGGATTCTTGGACACGTGGCTGTGTTTGATTTGTTGAATGACCAACGACGTTTACTGAGGGGTAAGAGAAAATTCCTCCAGCCTGTGACCTGGTCGCTTTTGTTAATTATCTGGAGAAGTGGGGGCAATTTTTGAATAGAGACAAATGAGGGTCCGTTTGGTGGGTTTTGGGTATAACTGCAAGCAAATTTGAAGAAAGATGACATTTACAAGCACGTTAGGCTTAATCTTTTTCCGTAATTTAAGTGATTTTTTTATAATTGAAAATCACGAAGTGGGTTACAAGGAAATGGGGATTAAATAATAGTTCAATTCATGAAGCCTTGATTCTTGGATCAACTTAAGATTCCTATGACATTCCTACTTGTTCCATAAAGAATGTCAATAATATATAAGAAAGTTACTAATTTTTAGAGAATGAATGAAGTGAGTACGATTTTACAAAGTAATTGGATTGAATTTTATGTAATTATCTCTAGTTAGAATGCTTAGTATACACCACTGCTTTATAGTTTGTACATTACTGCAAGCGTTTGATTTCCAAAAGTACCAAACTAAAAAGTTTGGTGTAACGTTACACCTAACTTTTAAGTTTTAGCTGTATCTTGTACAATTTCACAACTAATATCTCTCAACAATTTGAATACGCTCAAAATTTAAAAATCATTGATAGATAGAATGCCAATTTAAAACACAGTGTCACTTAAATTTGGCGTATAGACAAGGATAAAAGGCGTGATTGATGACATATCCTAATTTTATAGTAATCGTTGATTTAATGAACCCCCCACCATGTGAAGCACTAGGCCTACTTAATTATATGATTCAGGTCAAAGCACCCCATCCCCAATAATTCATCAAACCAGATTACCTCTCTCTCTCTCTCTCTATATGTATATATCTACACATCAATAAACCAGGGAAACACATTCAATATTCTAATGAAATGGAGAGTATAAAAATCAAAAGAAACAAGTGCGTCGGCAGGGCTGGCCTTCTAGATTGATCAATGGCTATAACCTAATAATAATCGGGTCATCGAGAAAGAAAGCCAAACGCAGCCTTGTGAAACGGGAACATGCGTTGCATGCTAATGCGATGGTTGAGTAGACGGTGACGCGTCGTGGAACAAGGGGCTCTACCTTATTTCAAATCATGACTTGGATCTTTAACGCGTGCCACGTTTCACTTTTCTCCTTCGCGTGTCCACTTAGTCCAGTTGTAACCTATTTTAATTTGTCTTGGCTGGCTCTTTGCAAGTGGTTGCTAGTCGTGTTGGTTGTCCTTCATTCTTTATCAATGTCAGTCAGGATTGACCATAATGGAGTCTAGATTAGGGTTTTTGATGCATCCTATAAACAATCCTTGAAACGTTTCTTGCATTTTGCATGGTAGCATGGAACAAGAAATGTGCATGGTGTTGAAAAATAATTATGAAATAGCCATTAATCAGGTGCCACATGGAGACAACACTAGTGGACATGAGCAATTAATACAAGTATATATCAAGGAATTTCTCGATAGAGAATAGATAGCAACTATCTAATATGTGCCTAGGGAAGTTAATCATTGTGCAAATTTTATTGCAAAGTATGCTAGTAGCCTTACGTCGAGTTCTCTTGCTATGCTCTATCTTCCGCTTGGGTTGGGAGAGCTATTAGTGTTGGATGGTTGATTTCATCCTAGTGGTGAGGAGGCCCTAGGTTGTTTACCTCTGTCCCAAAAAAAAAAGTCAGGATTAATTGAAAATTAATATTAATTAAAATTTTAAAAATTAATAATAAAATATTTTAACTTTAAATTTATTAAAAAATAGTTTGATGTTAAATTCTTCATGTATCCTAAGTTATGTTAGATAAATTTTTTGTTACATACTTGACATATATATTAATTGTCACGAATGAAATTAATTATTTAATAAATTTAAGAAATATCCAATCTTTTAAATATATAAAAACAATCTAATCTTAAAATCATAACACCATTGTCATTGTCTTCAGTGACACTTTCATCGTTATTTTGCTGCCCTACTGCACTAGTTACCTCAGCTCCTTGCTCCATTATGGTTATCTCCGACATAAGTTTTTGGCATGTCATTTGCCCTCTTTATCTTTGATGGAATATATAATGAATATAATCAAACGCAGTAATGCTAGCTAATAATGAGATTTGTTTTTATTTTCTATTTTGTTCAAAGTGTCTGAAGCATGTATGTATTTGCTCGATCGGATTATATACACATTATTAGAGTTTAGGGCTATATGTTCACCACTATATGATATTGAAACATATTTGTTGAATTGGCAATTGAAATTTTAATTATTATTATTTAAAATTTTTATGCTAACTTCCATTTGAGTAATAGTTATTAAATTTATTATTAGTTAATTATAGATTAATAGAATTGATGTTTTATTTTTGTTCTAAATTATATTTATATTATATTTTTTTCTTATTTTTATTCTGCTTATTATTCAATAAATCAATTTTTATAATGGTTTAATGCCAGTTATCCCTGCTTGACGGGTAGGTCTTGCATTCAAGTTCCCTTCTGCCTTTGCACTCGAGGGCCAATTTTCGTCCGGCCCGAGGAAACCTGACCGAATCCTTTCGATTTCTAAAAAGGATTACCAATCCTTAACTTTTCGAGGAATTCTTCATCAGTGGTTGTGAATGACCGATTTTTTTCAATCTTTTCGACCTCTTAGTTTAGGAGGAGCAAGTCAGATGCCCCTTATGCCCTGGGCAACACACGTGCTACAATACGTTAAACCTTTCTTTTTACTAGTTTAATATCCAATCCATTGTTTAACACATTGGCTTTTGGTTTCCGTAATGAAATTGATTATACGGGTTACAATCTTGATGTTTGAATTTTCGTGGATGATTGAAGCATAATAATGTTTGAAAAGTGTTCTGTTCTTAGTATGTGAAACTTGCAGCCTATTGATATGTTATTTTTTTCAAATACAGAACTCACCTTGTGATCCATGCATGGTGCATTGTTGTATGCACTGGTGTACATTATTCCAAGAGCATAGGGAGATAAAAAGTTCACTTATCGGATAACTATGTCATGATGAAAACTGTTGTTAATCCTCCCTCAATTTAAGAAATGACCAGTGCCAACAAAAAAATGGAGCACACCCTATCCACTGAGATGGGAATCGTTTAGAGATGTAGGATTATGAAATCCAACATAACATAAACACTCAAGAAAACACTCATCTACTCTCTTATATATACATCAGAATGATAAATCATTATCCATGTTGATGCTTCGTTTTTCTTTTTTGAGATGCTGCCTTTTGATTATATTTATATCTTCGTACTGTTGTAGACGTTATATACGCTTTTCATTTTTGTCTACAATCTACTAATATATATAATTAATACACTTCATTTACCCAAAACCCATCTTCTTTCAAGTGGTTTTTATCCTCCTCTGTCAATTAAATTGCAGCAAAAGAAAAGTTTGCCTACAAGTACTGCATTGTTTCTATAAAAAGGTAACTTAGTAGATTAGCATCAATAACCAACATAGCAAGGCCGTAAAATGACAATGAAGCAAAGTGCTATTGGAGACAATAATAAAGGCGTTTTGATTTTAGGATTAGATTTCTTTTACGGATTTAAAAGATGAGATATTTTTAAATTTATTAAATAATTAAGTTTTATAAATGGCACGATTAGTATATGTGTCACACACATGATAAAAACTTACTATGGTGTAGCTTACCACTTCATCTTGGTTAATTTAACATCAAACTATTTTTTCAAAAAATTGAAAGGTGGAACGTTTTTAACATCACTTTGTAAAGTTTATCTAGTTATAAAATTGAGTAAATTTTGAACTTTTGTTATAATTAACTTTATTAGTATATTATATTTCCTGATTCTTGATTGTTTTATAATCATAGTATGAAAAAAATAGTATTTATTACAATAACCAATTTACATGGTTCAGAAAAAGAATCATCAATTTGTTAAAAGATCCATCCACTTTGGTTTTTCTTCTATTCTATACCAAAATGATTATAGATTTGGCAAACATGTTTTTGGAAAATAAACTTTTAGTGTATTTGCTTGCTAGTGGTGACAAGGTATTTCCTCTATCCAAAATTACAAGAAATGATATCCAACTCTGCTTAAAAGCTCCATTAGCGAGCCATAATTGGCATGATATGAAGAAAGAAGCACAAAAATTCAGTCGTCCCTTCATTTGTCCTACCATCCTACGATAAAAGATGGCTATCGTATTAATAACAAAGTCATACTTAAATCAAAATACAAATAAAATAAAACTAATTTAGAACTTACTTTTTTTCACGTATTTCTGTCAACTCTTACAAATAAAATAAAAGAAAAGGTGAACTGTATTGCCGTCCTCTCCTCAATGATGGACTAGATCTTTTTGGCACTTAAAACTTTGTGCGTAGAAAAGCTGCCTCCCCCCTCAGGGCGGCCACTCTATTATTTTTCCGTCTTTATGGTATTGACCACTGACCAAAATAGACGCCTTTAGTTAAAGCTACTTTCAATATGGCTAGTCTTTAAGATTAAACTTATATTGAAATAAATGAAAATTGAGCATTCGAAGTATATATAAAAAGTAATTCACCGAATTTAATTGTTTGATTTACGTTCAGTTTTGCATCTCATTAGAAATTTTAGTATACATTTGAAAAATAATTGCTGTCAATTTGTTTCGTTATTGGAAAAAGAATTTTTTTTTACAAAGACTCACCTTTGTCGGTAAGGTTGGTAATTCGACGAATGGCTGACAGAAACTACGCAGAAGAATTTTGGAATAACGACTGCAACATGAAGGATGTATGAATTAATAATAGAAAAGAGTCGCAGTTGAATCACGTTAAATAATGCAAGGGGTGAATACCGAGGGCCGTCCCGTCAGAATTGTTGAACAGTCGTACTCCGTTGACTATGAAGTTTGTCTCAGGGAAAAAACAATGTCAAGGGCTGCCTTACCGAGCAAGCAAGAGGAATACGAAGAAACAATAAATAGAAAGCAGCAGAGTTATACAATTCGGCTAATCTATGTACCAAACCGAAGCAAGCCATAAGATTATAAACGCCTGGTCAATATGAAGACTGTTGGTGATTTCATTGCTTAGCACACCCATAAATCTAGATTGTCTTTATAGGGCCTAGAAAGATTAGAATTATCATGTTTTTTTTTGTTGGCACCTTGAAAATTATTCCCAGTTCAGCGGCATATTCATTTACGTGGCAAAATTCACCAGGGATAAGACTAGAGTAATTTATCAAGTTCATTCATTAAATTGTATGCACAGATTGTTTCGTTTGTATGTTTGATTGCTAATTCTTATATTTGTTCAATTAAACATTTAGACCTCGCTTGAACCCTGCTGTTAGTGAGGTCGTCCGTAGTCAATCCGATTTCCATAATCTTTTGGTATTTCATTTTCCCAAGTCTTGCACTGGATATGAAAAAATAGGCAAGAAGTCTTAACACGTACGTGGTGTGGTAATTGAGACATTTGATGTAAAACGCTGAAGTTCTTAATGGCCTCCTTTTGTTCATACGCTCTTAGTTAGCTATATATACAGAGTGAGAAAGAGATCATTCTTCGGAAGGGGAGCCTGATGAAAGTAAAGGGCCCAACATCAGGACAATAACTTGTTGTGGACCCGAGGAAATATCTTACAACCAAGTTATATTTTGCGCCATATTCCATAATCTTATGAACATGTTTAAGTTATTCCCTTATGCTCGTTATATATGTTAGTGTCACAGAGTGCTTCAAATATGCAAAACAGAGGTGGAGGGAATCTCCAACACAAGTCCTCTGATACTAAAATCAACTTCAAACTTATTAACTGAGAGAGGATTTTGTGTAGTCCCTTACCTTCCTCAATGAACACCTCTCTTGTATATTAGAAGGTAGCAAGTAAGAAAACAGGAGAATGGAAAAATGTGAGCTCATAGGTTGACACCGTTGCCCTAAATAGGACAGGCATGAGTGACATGGAGTCTCAATAATTGTTTTTGGTATGGACTAATCATCCATGAGACAAGGCATGTGTCACTTAGGATCCATCAAATGGATTGAATCACAACTCATCATTTTGGGGGGGTGGCCGTTTTGGGGCCCACAAATTGGGCTCATTTGCAACATATGCCCCATAAGTCTTGACGAAGACGCTAGACTGAATAAAAGACAAATAATTTTCTTTGTATTTAGAAATTGGTAGGTCGTACGGCAAAACGCCGGACTTAAATATTATGGCGCTATCAATAGGCTACCTCGTATATATTTTAGGCAGGAAAACAAATTTTGCAGAAAATTCTTGAGTGGAGGTCTTCGAATAGGAATGACAATATGCTGGTATATAAGCTTAAATTTAGGTGTTTTTAATAAGCTAGTTTATGAGTTAAATTAGGCTCATATTGATCTGAGAGTCAATTTTTCTAAGCAAAACAATAACGTTTAACTTAAAAGAATTAAGTCTCGGATAGACCTAAGTCTGAGTAATTCAGGTCCAAATTTATTTAAAATGGACATTATTTTAAACATTTAATTTTAAAAAATTATTTTAAAAAATTAGCAAGACCGGCTCATTGTCATCTCTATGTTCGAAGTCATCGTTTACTTTTATATAAACCCGAGGATGTTCAACGTTGACTGACACATTTGATTTCCAATCATAGGAAATTATATCATATTTTACGATAGTTTGCCACTTACACGATGTGATTGACACAACCTGAACCCCGAGTTTAAGACGAGACTCTCATCACCTCTTCAAGATATACATGAATGGAAAAGAAAGTTTCTTTAATCCGGAGGATAAAGGTCGTAGGTTTTATTATGTACGGGGAGATATGGACTATTATTTTAATAATCGATATAAGAATCACGCAATGTTAGAAAGGTA
The DNA here is from genome assembly GCA_026284465.1 of Erythroxylum citrifolium. Classification (NCBI taxonomy): domain Eukaryota; kingdom Viridiplantae; phylum Streptophyta; class Magnoliopsida; order Malpighiales; family Erythroxylaceae; genus Erythroxylum; species Erythroxylum citrifolium. The sequence continues at coordinate 26,518,554 of JANKOE010000206.1, read as the reverse complement.
ATCAAGATTACTCTTGGATAAGTATTTTTCTTTACTTAGCAAAGATGAAAATTTAGATGAGGGAGCTCTCATGTGTTATGGGTCTAGTCCTATTTTAAAGATTTTTGTTCATCTAATTTTATTAAGTTTGAAATTCAAAAGTGTTATTTATCTTCATGGATTAGAAGGAATGAAGATCGTACAAATTTGAGGCAAAAAGCAAAGAGCTAAAGTTGTTTATAAAGAACATGCCCATATATGAGTTGCACACCCCCTAATCAATGGTTGACATGGTTGTTTGAATAAACATGTAAGCTTTTGTAGTCATGTACTAGTTGAAAGATGATGCTTAAGGATAAACAAGCCTGTGTGGAGTCGGATATGCCTGTGTCATCAATGAACACAATCATTTTCGCTGACCGCATAAGTTGACGTCGAGTTTTTTAGGAATAAAGTCACCACACACAATTGTGTGGGTGAATATATATGTTATAAATTCTTATCCTTTAAAGATTAAAAGATAAGTTTGAAAAATAGAAGTTGTATGGGACAAGCCCTTAGAAAAAGAAGTGTTTTAGAGTCCAAATATCATATATATCTATATATATTGAGGTTTAATTTCTAGGATTAGTTGGGAGAACAATTATATATATCAATTTGTACTCAATCTTGGAAGTTTGGAGAGAAAGTTAAAAAGAGAGTTTAGTTGTGGTTGTTTTGTAATTTTTTTTGAGTGAGATAGCTTGAAACCTTTATCGCTTGTATCTTACTATTTTGACTTAGTGGATTTATTATCAGTTTGTCCTATAGTTTTTACCTCTACAATGGAGAGTTTTTCACGTTAAATCTTTTGTGCAGTTTATCTTTCAGTCATCTATATCATCTAAGTAGTTTGTTATTGGTTAGGTGATCTTATTGATCTTGTGGGTTTTATTTTTCGAAGTCTAACAACTTATATCATACCCTTAAGTTTGGAGACTAGCAATAGCTTTACGATGAAGTTGACGTCAACCAATTACTCATTACAGAGACTTATAATACAAGACCTTATATGTTGCAAGGATCTTTATGATCCAATCGACATTGATAAAAGTATAAAAGATGATGTCTTGTCTAAGCCAAAAAATATGACTAATAAAAAGTGAGAAAAGATGAAGTGAAAAACCTTAGGAACATTTAGATAGTAGATTGATATCTGCATATTCAGTCACATATCCCAAAAGAAAAATCTTTTAATTCACGGAAGAAATTGAAGTGTCTTTATGAGAGGAAGATTGCACATAAAAAAGTCTCCTTGATTAAAAGACTTATGAACCTAAATATGAAGGTACGGACGTCAATGTCAAACTATCTTAGCAATTTTTAGGATATTGTTGTGCCTAAAAAGTTCTAAAAAGACATAAGCTTTTCTACTTGCAAGTATACGAGGTAGTTGTAGTTGATAACCCAGGGCTATCTCCCATAGAGGTAAAATTGGTAAACTTAAATTAAGTTTGAATTAAAAATAAAAATAAAAATAAAAACAATGCAGTCTTAAACATCCTATCCCGATTGTTGAGTGAAAGCTTTTAAGGAAAATTACAAAATTAAATTGAAAAATAAACAAAATCAATTGGGAGCAAAGACAAAATAGATTAATCGAAGTGGAAAAACTCTTAAGAATTAATTTCATTAATTTAATCTCCTATGTATGATTAAGGGAAAATGATTAGATTGTTGTCTTACTAAAATTAATAGTTGGTTTTTAAATCGATTCGAATAATGAACTCGTCTAACTTTTGTATTGAACAAGTTATTATCCGAATTAATTATGAAAACTCGACTACTAATTACTACTAAAGTTAATATATTTCTAGTTCTTAACCTAAGTGCCCATAGTTTCTCGATCCGTATTAAACTTCATCTCTTGAATCTTCATTTACTACTAAAATGATGCAAAGTTTAGCCATTCTATTACATCCATTCAGTTCAGAAACTACAACAATAAATAAGACAACAGATCCGTAACCCAATTATGCATATTCAACTAAATAGCTACATTAGTTCTCAAGAAAAAAGATCAACCCATTAGGGGTATCAAAACATTCATCATCAATAAACAATTCAATCGCATGTTACTGTTAACAGAAGTACAAAAACAATAATAAAATAGTGGACTATCAAAAGAAAACAAATAACAGTAGGCTAAACTAATAAGAGTATAATTCAGTTAATAACAAACAGTAAAATGAAAGAAACAAAGCAACAAATGAGGAACATAATAGGTAAACAAATCATCGGATGAAGAGTTGTGGAGATCTCCAGTCCCTCTCAAGCTCCTAGCTTTGATTCTCGCCTTCTGCTTCAGCTTCTCACCCAGACGAATGTTCACTTAGGTTAAATGGGATTCAGCTCTAACTCTCGCTTTCAACCTATCCCAAACTTCCACCTCTCTACTATTTTACTCTTCTTCCCGACTCACTCTGTTTTGTTTCTCTGTTTCTCTCTTCTCTCTATATCTCTTTGTTCCTCCCGAATGAGTTTCCATTCCTCGGTGGTGTGTGAGTGAATGGAACAACGTCTAGATTGTGAAAGATCACTGCCACCTCTCCTTAACATTCCTTTTATAGACTGTTTTTAGGTTTAGGGTTTCATGCTTGAACGTTTGAAACTACCATGTATTAAACCCGTGATTAAAACTTAGACATTTCACGGGGCCATAACATGTAAGTCACGGGTGTGACATATAAGTCATAGCTGTGCATTTTAAATACCATGCACGGTCGTTGCTTAAATGTCACAACTGTGACATGTTCAAGACAATTGCTAGGTGAAATGTGAAGCATGCATGGTGAATTGATGAATGTGAAGACAACTGCGAGATTGATAAAAAACCATGGAACATGGCTGGTGAAACATGGTTGGATGAGAAGAACGTTAAGCATACTTGGTGATGAAGAGAACTGTAGAGTAAGCAGCTGGAAAAATGAGAGAATGACAGCTGGTGTTTCATGCATTTAACGTGAATGATTAAACATATATATTAGTGCATGTTGCTTGGAGTATGACCATGTGCATGGTTGTGAGAATGGAATTAACGTGAAGCATGCATGGTGAGATGAGAACGTTGCAGGTGGAAAAATGAACATGTGTGTGTGCATAGAATGAACATGTGTGTGTGTGTGTGTGTATGGAATTAACATGTGTGTCTTCATGGAATTAACTTGAATTAATGTGTGTGACATGCAATTAACGCATCATACCCATTTTTATGGAAAATTCTTTTAATTTCCATGCAACATTTATGAGACAATCCAATTAACATTCATGCAATATTCACACCATTTTTACTCAATTCGTCTCACATTAGGATCAAAACATAAGGATTTTTTTAATCAAAATCAAGATACTAAGATAATTAAGAGTAATAGAAACTAGACAAAACAATTCCCTCACACTTAAACTATGCTTTTCCTCAAGCATAATAAAGAGCATTAGACTATAAAAGAAAAAACAATGGAAACAACAAATTTCCCAAATAATAGCCAAAGATATCATCAATCATTCCAATAAGCCCAACCTAAGAACTTGAAACTCATAATACTCTATGAATAAGCAATTCTTCACATATTTAGCCAAAATTAATAAGCACTTTAATTCAAAGAACCATGAACAAGTGTGATAGATACTCACTCCACTCTCCATCCTCTCAAGCATTCAAAGGTAGTAAATATGCACTCATTGTTCATTTCATGTAAGGTATCTACTATAGGCTTGCTTACTAATCCAATCTCCACCACTCATATCAAACATAAACATCAATCCAAAGGTCTTTATTTCGATTGTAATGGGGTCGGGATAAGGGTAGGAAAAAGGAAAATTGTAGTTTGAAACCACAGAGCTAATTGAACATTCAGAGTAATTCAGAAAAATGAAAAATAAAACACTCAAGTCTTTCCTCTCACAAAATAAAGTTAGCACTCCCCATTTCTCTCCTCTTCTTTCATTTTCTGGTCGTCTTATCTTTCCTTTGTTTCTTTGCAATTCATTTTTTCTTTTTCTTTTTTCTCTTTTTTAATTATTCATTTATTCATTTAAAACAAGGAAATTAAAAGAAGAAAATATAGAGGAGAGAAAATTACTACATCCATACCCATCCCTAACTCAAAATCCAACTATTAAGCTATGATCCCCCCACACTTATTCCCTAAACCCAATTATACCTATTCTCTATGTCCTTTTTTGTTTTATTGGATTTGAGTTTTTCCATTCCCAATAGATCAAAGTAATCTGCCTTGAAATTTTTTTTATTTTTCTCCACTACTTCCTTTGCTATTTGAAGGAGGGTTTTTGATGCCTTGAAAATTTTTTTATTTATTTTTCTCCACTCCTTCCTTTGCTATTGGAAGGAGGGTTTTCGATGTTAAGAAACCTGAATTGAATAATAAACTAATTCTTCTAGTTTATTTAATCTCATTATAGGTATTATATCTAAGAGATTTTGGCTAATGAACTATCACTAATAACCTGGCATAAAGTTTTCCTACAGTTGTTTGTTAACTTATTTGTTCCATCAATATCTTTCAGATCAATAAAAGTTCGATAAGTAAAAGTAACTATTCCCTTATCAGGTTCTTGGGAGCTTTTTGCTTCATCATGGCTAGTGGAGAGAAGACGAAGCACCTAAAAGAGGGGAGGAAAGCTTGACAAAGGAAGTTTGATCTATTTTGGGAAAAAGGGAAACTAGACATTATGAAAGTTAAAAGTTACTTCTTTAAAAGGAAAGGTGAGAAAACATTATTGAATAATAGGGAGAGGGAAGAGGGAATGAGGACAGGTGAAACAAGTAGAGGCAAGAAAATAAATTAGAGTTGGTATATATAGAAGAGAACAACAAATTAGCATCTGTAACTTTGTAGTTAAATAGCTATGGAGGAACTAAATGGAGATATTAGAGATAGGGAAAGCATAGGAGCATCATGTTGTCAATAAGATTAAGAAAAAATAAAGAGGCTAAAGAGATATGGATTAAAATGGTGATCCTGGTGAAAATGAGCAACAAAAAAGGAAGAGAAAACATTTTAAAGAGAGGGGAGAGCTTCCCACACTAGTCATGATATTTATAATTTAGTTGCAAAAGTTTATAAAGGTTAATTTGTTTAAATTTTAATGAAATGATAACATAGAATGAAAATTTAGCTAAAATAAATCAAACAAATAATAATAATAATAATAATAATAATAATAATAATAATAATAATAATAATAATTATTATTGTTGTTGTTGTTGTTGTTGTAGGGAAGAGAAATTGTAAAGCAATTTTATAGTGATTTAATAAATAATCCTTTCATACATCCACTCCTTAGTCTCTCCTAGGTTTTTACTAAACTCTTCTTTAAAGTAGGTGAAGAGGAATCTTTTTACAACAATCTTTATTTGTAATGTGTAAATAGTTTATAATCTTCCTTAAAGATTAAGAGTAACTACAAGCCTTTTTTAATTAATCAAAGATAAGAAACAACAACTAAATGAACTTTAAAATTTTAATAATCAAAGATAAGAAACAAATTATAAGGCTCCAAATAACCATTATAAATAAAAATTAGTCATTATAAATAGTTTATTTACAGGCATGCTCAACTAACTGCTTACATACCTTTGACCATCTAGACAACCACCAATCAAAATACTATATAGCTAGACTGAATCTATACCGTTTTTGTTCTTTAAAAACATCCATCAGTTGGCCAATTGAAACCTTTTATCTAGTTGATTTTTCATCGGCTAGCTAAACGTCTAGCTGGTTGAAGTTCAAACAGTTTATATACTTTTACACAACCTATCAAACTACCCTATCAAAACCTTTTGGCCAACTAAACCTAACATGAATCAACATTCAAAAACACTTTCTAACATCACTTTGATCACTTCAAGTTATTTTTTTAGAAATATACAAGAATATTTCATTAATATGGATAATTAAGAAAGGGATTTAAAACCAAATATCTAATCAAAAAAAGCCAAAAGTTTTTGTTAAAAGCACTAAAGCTTCATAATGCCTCATTTACATCAATAACAAAATATAGGCTCGAGTAAATCAAAATGTTGTCATGTAACTAATAACAGATGGAATGGTAGCATCTACACTAGAGGTTAATCATTCAACTATCTGTCACTGGGAGACATTCACTGCATGTGGATTAAAAGGTGCATCTTGCTTTAATTTATAAGTTTTTAGGTGAAACTAAGGCTTATGTTCTCTTACCCTTTAAACATTCTTCTATTCCTGTCATCCCAGATCGCCATAACTACGTAAGATAGCCCAATTAAAAAAACATTCCCAATTAAAAAAACATTTATTTTGTAATGATCTATATTGTAGATTACTGTAAAGATCAACAATCTGTAGGAACTCATTAGGAATGCTACCTTAAGCAGTTTTGACCTATTTCTTTCAAAGCCATATTTGAAAAGGGGTATTGAAAAAATAAGTGTTCGATTGATTCTGAGTTGTACTTACATAAGTAGCATTAGTTAGAGATACTTAAGAACTTCTATAATCTATCATTTATATGGGAGTTGTCTTTTCGTCATAAGCCACATATAAATGCATCATCTTAGATGCATTTGAGTGGACAAAATTAGGTTAAGCCAAGCTACATATGGTTGAGTGTCCCACTATAGCATCCTAGCTATTTTATTTGAAAATTCACCATTACTAATGTCTTTTTATAGGAATTTTTCTACTCTTCCTATAATTAGTGGGACATTCAATATGAATTCCAATAAGTTATAGTCTCGTATCATTCTAATAAATAATTTTTTATTCTGAAATGTCTCTTTAATTGTGATATGCATGTAAAGATATTTCTTTAATTGGGATAAGGCCAATGGTCCATATGTTGACCAATTAGCAAACCAGAAATTGTTACTGGAGCCATCCCCAATTAAAAGAGAATTTGATTATTTCAAAGTATCTCTTAGTCCATACACCCTTTACATAGTGTAGGATACATTTATGGGATAGTTCATATCCCACAAGCTTTAATCCTTTATATGGTAACAATAATTCCATTTAGCCCATACTAGGGACTTGTATGAGACTAATCTTCAAAATCTTTTAGAAATCAAGGTAAGATTCATTGCTTTTAGAGGTATCAAACTAACTCCTCTTTGGTAAAACTTCCCTTCATTTGACTTTTGCTTGAGCTTTAACTTCCCTTCATTTGACTTTTGCTTGAACTTTTTCTCTATTCCCTACCTATATAAATCTTGTGAGTTTATTTTCTATTTCCCTCATAACCATATTAGGTAGTGTTAAGTGTAAGGCCCAGTAGCGAGTTACAAAGTTCAGGAAAAACTGAAATAAGTTGTAACTGTCTAGCTATGGATAATGATTTGGAGCTCTAAAACTTGATCATATTTTCAATCTTCTTAATCATGGGTTTAAAGTTAGTATATACGAGTCTAGATGATGAAACTGTAAATCTAAGATAAGTGAGAGGTAATTATAGAGACTTAAATCCAATAATATCAGAGAACCAATTCGCTTCCTAAACATTAGTAGAGGGCTATAACCCCCTATTTTCCATATTGATCTGTAGTCTTAAAATTTTGGAAAACATTTTCAAACCAGTCAACATGGTTATAGTTGAGTGATTGTCTTTATTTGAAAAGAAAAACATATGATCAACATAGTTTAAAGATACAATTTTATTCCTATATCTAGTATGGTATTTGAAAGCTCCCCCTCTTTAATCACTTCGATTAGCAACTTATTTAGGACTTCCATTATTTGTCAGAATAGGCAGGGTGAAATAGGATTGCCTTGCCTCAAAGCCTTCATACCTTTGATTATCTTATTAGGATCCTTATTGATCAAAATATTATAGGAGGTCCTAGTGATACACTTTTCAATTTACTCAACAAATATATTTGGAAAGTCATAAGCCTTGAGACATTTTAGGATAAAGTTCTAGTTTAAAGAATTATATGCCTTCTAAAAATCAATTTTAATGGCATAGTTCTACTGCTTCTTCTTCTAATATAATTCCTAAATAATTTTGACATGATTAATATGTTATCTCCATCATATCTGTTGGGAATATATGCTCTTTACTGATGACCTGTATGCTCTGGCAAGATCTTCTTAATTATATCAGCAAGAATGTTTGAAATGACTTTATAGACTATGTGACAACATGTTATAGGCCTATAATCATTCAAAATTTATTGTCTATCTCCTTTAGGAATCAAAGTAACAAAATTTCTATTTAGCTTCAACAAAGCTTCCTCTATCTGATGAACTCCTGGATTGCTTATATTACCATATCATTAGCTATGTTCTAGGTTTTCTTGACAAATAAGGCATTCATTCCATTTGGTCCTAGATCCTTACTAGGATTCTTATCCTTTAATACTCTTTTAATTTCCAATATGGTAATAGGCCTAGCCAGATCTTCAATCTTTGTGCTGGATAGTTGATCCTGAATAATCTATTTTATGAAGCTGACAGAGGAGTTGGCGTTAGAAGGAGTTCCCTAGAGAACTAGAAGAAAACACCCTCACTAAGCTTTTCTTATTTTATAATAAATTCATTTCCATGTGATATGGATATAATTCTATTTCTAGCTTTCTTTAAGGCCACTTTCCTATATATGAAAATATGAAGTATTTTTATCCCCTTTTGGAACCCACCTTTCTCTTAATCTTTGCATCATAATGGAAAGCTCAAGTTCAAGTGCTAGGGAGTACCTATTAAAGGCATGTTTTTCAGCAATTTGAAGACTCAGATTGATAGATTTGAGTATAACTGAGATTGAACCTTAATCCGCTCTTCTTTGGTAAATACAATAGCCTAATAAATATTACCAATTACTTCTCTATTAGGGTTTTGAGCTCCTTTCTCATGACCTAAATCACTCTAGTGTATTTGAATTGGCTAGAGCTAACAAAGATATGGTTGGAACCCTTATTAACTGCCTCCTCAAAACCATTTACCTCATATTGGTAATTGTTAAACCTAAAAGCTCTCTTTCTTTTCCATATTTCCATTTGATAGCAAGACCATAATAGAAGAGTGATCAGACCATAGAGATTTTGGAAATATAGAGAGACAATTAGGAAATTTTGAAACCATATAAGATTGACCATACTCATATCTAGCTTAGCTTCCTCCTGAAAAACCATGATCTTATCTATTTATTACTCCAAATGAAGAAGTTACGACCCTTAGGCTAGTCCTTAACTTCAATGTCCATAACATATTGTTTAAAGTCTTTGTAATAGTCCTTCAAGGAATGATTACCCTTTTCCTCATTAGAAAGTGGCACAATATTAATATCCCTTAAGATTAACCATGGATCATGAATATTGACAGTCATTTCCCCTAGCTTATCCTATGGCTCCTTTTTTAAAAAGGTTTATGTTTTATCCGTGTACCATAGAAACCTCCATTATAGATGTTCTTGTTTAAGTCAGAGCCTCATATGAATCATTTGAGTATGGGAACAGTGATTCATCATCTCAACTCTCTCCTTATTATACAAAATTAATATCCTTCAATTGAATTGACAATCATAGTTATCAACCATCTTCTATTTGTGAGAAACTAAATCAAGAATGTTATAATTTTCTTTCTTGATTCTAGATTCAAAAATACCAAAAACCATAGGCTAAATGTTACAATTTTCTTTCTTGATTCTAGATTCAAAAATACCAAAAACCATAGGCTTATTTCTATGAATGAAATCTTTGAAAATTAATTATTTTGAAGGGGAATTTAAACCCTTTACATTCCAAGAAATGATAGACATATTAGGGAATAAGAGAATTGTTCATTTCTTTCTACTAGACTTTCTTCTTCTAGGAGTACAAAAATCATTTATTTTACAATATGTTGTCAGGGATAGATTCACATTAAATAAGCTCTTATTTTCCTTTTTTTAATAGCCTGAAATCCTTATTATCAACATTTTTTGCTTAAGATTGAATCACAGAAGCCTTTTCCTATTCTTTATGGCTGTGTAATTTGATATTATCTTCCTTCTTACCCATTTAAGAACTAATCATGATCACCTCTCCTTAGTCAGCTTTCCTTTATAACTAATTTTATCCTCTTGATTCCTTATTCTTTATATTGTTTTCATTTGCACCTACTAACTCCTAATAACCTGCAGTTGCATATTTTCTTAGGACTAGTCTCTGGTTTCCAGCATAAGTTATCTTCACAATATCTTCTACAAGTTACATTTCACCATTAAGTTTTATAATTGGTATTTCATTTGGCAAATTTCTCAAAGCATCAACTAAAACAAATATTCCGACATAACTAATTAATCTCATCCATTGCTTGATCCATGCATAAAGGTTTACCAACATAACTCGCAATATAACTGAGGCCTTTGGTTGTCTAATATTTAAAAGGGACACTACGCACACACATCCACACTGGTATACTTGTAGTTCTAACATCTTCTATTGTTACACCAAGTTTCCAATTCTGCATCAGCAAATGCTTATTTATCACATGTCATAGGCCTTCTTCAACAAACTTTTATAGCATTACTCTTGTTAGCAAACTTGAAGGAGAAAGCATCCTCTTCATTAACAAGGACCTTAGTAATATCGTACATCTTCCAGTTTATGAAAGCCTATGACTTCATAATGGGATAGGAGACTTTTTTTTCAAAGAAATAACTGTTTAAAGTTAATTCCCACCTGGTTGCTCCTTCCTTTAAGACATCCAAAGGAGGTGAGACAACAAGAGTATCTTCAATCCTACTTAGAGGAGAGTAGTGCAATTTCAGGATTGGTTCAGGTCCCCTTACAACTTGAACCTAGGACTTCCTAGATCTGGTAACACCCCCTATGTTTTGGGGTCTCGATTGAAGAAGAGTGAGAGGATTTACTAGAATTTTCCACAAATGGTTGGAGCTTTTAGGTGTAATGAGTCAAGGTTTTAGTAAGGGATTTGGTGGCAGGAAGTGATGGAAAAATGTCCCATTTTTTAAAACATTAAAATATCTTATTTTGATTTTAAAAACTCATCTTCAAAATTTTGCATAATTTGTTTGAAATATCAATAGGTTTTTTCTTTGAAAGTCAAAACTTTAATTCCTCTTAATAAATAAAATGCCCATAAGTTGAAATTTAATATGAGATTGATTATGCTTGAAGAACTCTTAAAGAACTAAAACGACCGAGTTAAAGGTACAAGAAATTTTACTTTAATTTATAAAATGAAACGACTTCAATCTTCCTTTTTTAATTTATAGGTCATTTGGTACTTGACTTTGATACATAGCCCATCTTTTGGATCAATTGTTTTATATAATTGAATAATTTGATTTTTCTTTCTTCAAAAAATAAACTAATAGTAGTAAATTTGTTTTATTACTATAAAAAAAAATAGATTGTAACTTCTCTTAGTTTAACAAAAAGAGCTTTAATGTATTTTTAGGTAGACAGTAGATATATATACATATATATATATATATATATATACATAAACAATTTCAAAAGTTTTGACACCTAAAACAATTTAATCTAAATTATTAAAACAATTTAATCAAAATAGATCCATAAGTATTAAGATTCATTTAAATTTAAAATATTTTTATAATACAAAACCTTCATTTGAATATTTTGTCGCATATACTAGACATTATAAAGGATTTAATGGACTTTTATTAAAAACATTTTAATGTATTTTAGCTACAGATTAATTTATATCTATTCCAATCCATACATTTTGAGATTTGAGACAATTTGGTGAAAATAAATATATAAAATTAAGAATAATCTAATTTATAGATGAGTTCCCATAATGAAAAAATAAATTAGAATAAATAATTTATTATAATAATTATTGAATTAGTTATATAACAAGCTCTTATGCATTACCTATCAATAGTTAATGAATTTATTGTCACATAATTGTCAAATATATTAAAGTAATAAATTAATGTACTTGGTGATATTTCACATTCCTTCAATCTCAGAGTCCAACTATTTAAGAAGCTAATTGTATCAATTTTAAAACTTGCACGTCATCTTTATTTCAACCCTATAATAAGATTTCTTTTTTATTTTTAAATTTCTAGGAATTTATTTAAGATAATTTAGATCATATTATCTTTTATAAGATATGCCTTAAAATTTCGTGTGAAGTGAAATTCCATAAGCTAACTAGCGGATATAGAACTAGCAGTGGACTTGTCCTAATTAGAGAAATTGAGTAATCAAAAGCAAACCGATGACGATATCAAGACTAGGACAAGTTCCTGACTCATGATACAAAATCTAAAGATGCGCAGAGAGAGATTTTTAATGTCTATGGAAATAAAAATTTATTATCTTAGTCTTCTTATATGTAACCCTAGTCTGTCAATACCTTGATAGGGGTTGTATAAGGTTAAGGTTATTTTCATATTATTCTCCTTGCATCAACTTTCAATAGTGGTTCAGTCAGATTCTGTTGGGGCTGAACGTTACTGCCAAGATCCATATTTCTGGCAAACCTTGCTGTTGAATACCTGCAAGACAAATAAGGCACGCCAGGGGTTGCTTGTCGACAGGCCCCTCCGACGCTCAAGTTAGTCTTTTTGAGAGGGTTTTGGTTGCTAATAATATAGAAAACTAGGGTTGTAATGCCGTACCTGTATCATGGCGAAATAGTACCTTATATATGGGATAAGTGCTAGGTTTAG
>JANKOE010000206.1:26410909-26434482 GCA_026284465.1 Erythroxylum citrifolium | reverse complement strand
ACTATAAACATATTACCCACCTATAGTCGTCTGCTAATCCGAACTCAGCGTTGTTCTTCCTCTGACTCTTGTATCGGGTCTTCTTGGCTTCCTATAATAAACCAAGCACAATCAAACAATAATCGAAACTCGAAGCTCTAAGACTCTAGTTTCCAATGAATCAAATCTCATCTCATTTGGGCATCTATAACTTAAGAAATGCCCAAAGAAACAAACCTGGAAATTGGCCCCTCGCCGCGACTAAATGCGGCATTCGCCGCGGCTAGAATGCCACCTTCGCCGCGGCAAAACGCGCGCTCGCCGCGGCGACAAGGTCGCCTCGCCGCGGCTTACGCCCGGCCTCACCGCGGCACAGGACGCGCTCCCTCGCCGCGGCCAAACATCGTCTCGCCGCGGCGTCAAAGTAGCCTCGCCGCGGCGACAACGTCGCCACGCCGCGGCGCATGACCTGGTTAAGTCGCCGCGGCGTGTTCTTGAGCTCGCCGCGGCGTCAAATCGCAAAACGCCCAAAATCCCAGGTTTTTCTGCAGATTCTCGACAGAAACCTTCCCAAATCTCAATCAAAACTTTCCTAAACCATATATCGACACTTCTACATCATTTCCACACCCATTCTAAGCCAAACCCAAGAACAAACACAACAAAATCACAAACCCTAGAGAAATCGACATTTTCAACACCGACGTTCTCAGATTTCTTCCCATACCCATTTAATCCCTATATTCAGTTCTAAATCTCACTAAACAAGCTGAAATCAACTAATTAGAAGTAAAGGAACAGATTAAACTTACCTGGAACGCTTCAGATTCGTCAGATCTCCGAAATCTCCAAAAACCCTAAACTTTTCCCTCTTCTCTCTTCTTCTTCAGTGACAACTCCTCTCTTCTCCCTCTTCTATTTTTCTTCTTCTTATTTTCTTCTTATATCTATTCACAAGGTCCAAAATACCCCTTTCATTTAAGCCTTAAACCCTAAAACCTATGTAGTCTTCCAAAATTACCCCTCTTTTATTTTATCCAATTTTATCCTACTTTAGGCCACAATTTAAATCCCTTAGTCAAACTTAAATTAACACTAACAAATTCAAAAGCTAATTACTGATCTAATAAGACTTCAAAAATTCAAAACATGCCTCAAAATAACTAAAACAGGTTTGGGGCCCAACAATACATGACTTATATATTGCAACCAAATAATTTTTGGTTACAAAATGCATATAATTAGCAACCATTTTACTATGGTTGCTAAGAATTTGGTTGCTGAAACCAAATTTTCTTGTAGTGTTAAGTGCTACAAGATTTTTCTACATGCTTATACATGATTTGTGGGATGATACATGGAAAGTTGTTTTTATTAAAATGATCCTTTGAAATGATGCATGATTATGAAACCATACTCTTGGAAATGGTTTTTAAGATATAACAAGCTTATGAAAAGCAAGTTTTCAAGAGAATGTGCTTTTGTGGGCATCAAGCTTACAAGATTTTGAAATTCTATGTGTTATGTGGGTTGGTGGTAGTCCCTTAAGAACAGTAACATGCACGTTGACCCAAGTATAGGCTTCTCCCGCCTGCTCGCTAGTAGCATGAAGCTCCCTCAAGGACTCCCTTAAGAATTCACAACTACACAGGACCATTTCATTAGAAATGTGTAGTGCGTCATGTTTTGGACTTACCCAAACCATTTGATGTGTTTATGTGCATCCATAATTTTGCATATATATAAATTTCTGCATTGAAAATGTATTAAAAATGTTTTTGCTTATTGCAACCTATAAAATTGTTACCCACGGGCTTCAAGCTCACTCCCACTTTCCTCCCCACAAGTAGGTGAAGAGAAAGAGATTGAGTAGTCAAGGGCCAAGGGCATCACTCCACTTTTGAAATGTTGTTGTATTTTAAGCTAATCTTGAAACCAAGGCTTTAGTTTCATTTTGAGTAGTTCATTTTCTAAGTATCTTTTGTATTTGAGATTTTTAAAACATTGATGTTTTGGGGCTTGAAATGCCCAATAAAGCTTTGTAAAAAAACTACGATCTTTAGATGCTACTAGTATATAATTTTGTTTCTTCCATGATTTGCAAGGTTTCATAAGGGGGAAATTCGTGTACTGACTTCAGGGAAATTTCTGGGTTGATCTGGGCTGATTAGGCAAAGTTATCTTCTAGGAAGTTGTAGATCTTTCTTTTATCTTTCCAACGGTATATAGCATGAAATTTTCGGACATCTGAGTCAAAATTTATGGTCCATATGAGGGGAGATGTTCTGAAGAGTGTAGAAAGTGATTTTGTATCGTCTCAGTTACTTTTCATTTCTATCGTCTCAGTTACTGTTCATTTCTATCGTCTTATGACGTCACTTCCGTCTTAAAATGATGTCATACCTTTTATCCTATTTTAGACCCCTCAGATGAACGAATTTGTCATCAAGTTCTTCATGAGAGTTGTAGCTCTTGAAGTCTTCTTTCCCACCATATAAAGATCACCTTAATCTGATATCTGTAGGGAAAGTTATGGAAATTTTCCCAACCTTGTATCGTCTGATCATGTCACTTCCAACTCAAAATGGTGTCATATATTTTGGTCTATTTTTTACCCCTCAGATGAAAGTATTTGTCTTCTAGGTCTTCATAAGAGTTGTAACTCTTGAAATATTCTTTCCAAAAATATAAAGAACACCTTAATCTGATATTTGTAGAGAAAGTTATGGCAATATTTCGAACCTTGTATTGTTTGATGACGTCACTTCCTTCTCAAAATGACGTCGTATCTTCTATTCTATTTTTGATCCATCAGATGAAAGAATTTGTCTCTAGGTCTTCATGAGAGTTGTAGCTCTGGACGTCTTCTTTCTAACCATATAAATAACACCTTAATCCGATATTTGTAGGAACATTATGGTAATTTTCCCAACCTTGTATTGTCTAATGATGTCACTTTCGTCTCAAAATGATGTCATATCTTCTGTTCTATTTTTGACCCCTCAGATGAAAGAATTTGTCTTCTAGGTCTTCATAATAATTGTATCTCTTGAAATTTTCGTTCCAATCATCTAAAGAACACCTTAATCCAATATCTTTAGGGAAAGTTATGGCAATTTTCCCAACCTTGTATTGTCTGATGACGTCACTTTCATCTCAAAATGACGTCATATTGTTTGTTCCATTTTTCTACCCTGCAGACGATAGAATTGGTCTTCAGGGTCTTCATAAGAGTTGTAGATTGTGAAGTCCTCTTTCAAGGAAGTCAATCCGAAATCTGTAGCAAAAGTTATTGCAATTGCGCTAAGATAGGTACAAATTGATTGATAGTATAAATATGTTCGATTCTTTCGGGTATAACTTCCTCATCTGACCCCCAAATGAAGTGATTCTTGAAGCAGCAAATTCCTAACTTTTTGCACTGTCTCTCCATGAAAATTTGTATCTTTTGAAGTTTTTTTGTGAAAGTTACATTAGAGTAAGTGAGGGGTCGGTTGCGAGAGCATGCTTGGGGTATGATCACGTTTTAGCTCATTAAGTATATCTTGAGCGGTAAAACTCCAATTGAGATGATTCTTGTTTCAAAACAAACTAAAGACTTAGAGCTATGATTTATTGTGATTTTGGTGTTTGACTGGTGTGGGCACACCACCCTTAGGAAATGTTGGTTATGACCCTACAGGGTAATAAGCTCAAGGTTTAGGACTCCGGATGTTGAGCTCCGGAAATGAGGTCCAACAGATTATAACTATCTTTAAGCAGATTTTTGTATGGATCTTGAAGTGAGTATGAATGAAATTGAAGCAAAATTCAGAAGCTGTGAGGGTGTGCGACTATTTTTGTGGTGAGAGCAAAGGAAAGAAGAAGAATGAACACAACAGAAACTATCCCTTCAGTAGCTTAACTCATTAGGTGCTAGGTGTCACTACTATATAATGACATTTGTCCCCTATGCTTGTAAGTCAATTGTCCTCTCCATAAGCTACCATTTGTCATAATTACACTAGGCCATTTGTCACTCAATCAATGCTGCCATTTGTCACTTAATTTCCTATGCCAATTGTCACTTATTTTTTCATGCCACATGTTACTCATTTTATAAGCCATATAGGCTTAGTCATCCTAAATTTCCATGTGTCAACTTATCTTGCCATTTTACATTTTTCCTAGACTAAATGTACATTTTAATTGATCAATTTTCCAATTGTAACAATTAATTCCAAATTTACTACTTGTAATCCATCAAACCAAAATTTAAGGCACAATCAAATCATAATCATTTGAAACCTTTTATACCTCGGAATATGTCAATTGAGTGAAATTTTCCTAAAACAACATTTTTGTTTATATATATGCTCATGTTATGCATGTGAATGAAATCATATACCAAATGTACCAATTCTTTCTAATATACTGCAATTCATGTGACTATCACTCTAATCCCTCAATAGGTTAGGAAACTGACTATTACAATTCTACCCCATTAGGAAATTTCGTCCTCGAAATTCTTACCTGATTGATCAAATGGATGGGGGTGTTAATTCCTCATGTTCTCCTCAGTCTCCCATATGACTTCTTCTCTCGAATGATTCCTCCAAAGGACTTTCACCAATTGGATTACTCGGTTTCCCAATTGCTTAGTTTGATAACCAAGTATTTTGATCGGTTCCTCAACATTGCTCAAATTAGTTGCAATCTCAACTTCCTATGTCGGTAATAAATGTGTCAAATCTAACCAATATCTCCTGAGCATACTAACATAGAACACATCATGAATCTGAGCCTTTGTTGGTAATGCTAACTTGTAAGCCAATGGTCCAACTCTGTCAGTAATCTCATAAGGACCAATTTATCTAGGGCTTAACTTTTCCTTTTTACCGAACCTTAGCACTCCTCGCCAGGGCAACACTTTCAAAAACACCCTGTCTCCTACTTGATACTCCATATCCCTCTGGTGCTGACCTATATAACTCTTTTACTTATCTTCAACCGCTTTAATCATACTGCAAATCAATTTTACCTTATTAACAAAATCTTGTATCAACTCTAGGCTCAATCCTTAGACCCTCTTCATCCCAGTACAAGGGTGATCAACACTTTCTTCCATATAATGCCTCATATGGAGCCATACCAAAACTACTGTGATAATGATTATTATAAGCAAATTCAATAAGGGCTACATATTGAACTCATGCTGCTTGAAACTCCAAAACACAAGATTAAAGCATATCGTCAATAGTCTGAATAGTCCTCTCACTCTGCCCGTCTGATTGAGGATGAAATGTTGTACTAAAATTTAACTTTGTACCCAATGCTACTTATAAACTGCCAAAATTTGGAAGTAAATCTGCGATCCCGGTCTGATATCATAGATACTAGAACTCCATGTAACCTTATTATCTCATTTACATATCTACGAGCTAATTGATCCAGTGTGTTATCCTCTTTCACAGGTAAGAAATGAGCCGATTTCGTCAATTTGTCAATAATGACCTATATGGCATCATGTTACCTCGGAGTCCTTGACAAACCCATAATGAAATCCATAGTAATCCTCTCCCATTTTCACTTCGGAATGGGTAATGACTGTAACTTCCCAACAACTACTTGATGCTCTGCCTTACTCTAATGGCGTGTCAAACATTTGGCAACATACTCAGCCACTTGCTTCTTCATCCTTGGCCACCAAAAATGTTGTTTCAGGATATTGTACATCTTAGTAGTACCAAGATGCATAGCATAAGCTGCTATGTGTGCTTCCTCCAAAATTTCTTTTCTCAGACCATCAACATCAAGTATACACACAATCTCTGCTTCAACCATAATGTATTGTCCCACAACTCAAACTCAGAATTCAGATTTTGTTTCAACTTCACAATAATTTTCACAAATTCTGGATCCTTGCTTTGAGGTTTTTTTATCCTTTCATGCAATATTGGTTTAAGCTTAGACGTAGCTAGCAATGCTTCATTTTGCCCCAAATTCAACTTAATATTCAATGCTCTCAGTTGAACTAGGTTTGGTAACCTCAATGTTTGAACTTGAGCCACACTACTATTAGATTTCCTGCTTAATTCATCAGCTACAACATTATCTTTACCTGGGTGTTACTCAATTGTGCAATCATAATCTTTAAGCAATTCAATCTATCATCGTTGTCTGCAATTCAATCTATCACCGTTGTCTCATATTCAACCCCTTCTGACTCAACAAATATCTTAAACTTCTATGATCTATAAATATCTGAAATGTTTCACCATACAGATAATATCTCCAAATCTTCAAAGCAAATACCACTACAGCAAGTTCTAAATCATGAACCAGATAGTTGAACTCATGAGACCTTAACTATCTTGATGCATATATAATTCTCTACCATACTACATGAAAACACATCCTAAACCCTGATGTGAAGCATTGCTATACACGATATATCCTCCAGATCTTGATGAAATAGCTAACACCGGTGTAGTAGTTAATCAATGTTTTAATTCCTCAAAACTCGTTTAGCATTCATCAATCCACCTAAAAGGTATATTATTCCTTAGAAGCTTTGTCAAAGGGGCTTAAATCAATGAAAACCCCTCGACAAACCTCCTGTAATAACCTGCTAATTGAAGAAAACTCTAAATCTCATACACATTTCTAGGTGCCTCCCACTTCATTACTGCCTCAAATTTCTTTGGGCCTACTTATATGCTATGTCTAGATACTATATAACCCAAGAACACCACTTGATCAAGCCAAAATTCACACTTACTGAAATTCGCATACAATTGCTTCTCTCTTATTATCTGTAAGACTAACCTCAAATTCTCATAATGTTCCTCTCTACTCTTCGAGTACACCAAGATACCATCTATGAATACAATCACAAAATGATCTAAGTAAGGTTGGAACAATTTATTCATCAATGCCATAAAATGCCAAAGCATTTGTTAACCCAGAAGCCATCACCAAAAACTCAAAGTGCCTATATCTAGTTCTAAATGCAATTTTTGGTACATCAGCTTCTATTATTTTCAATTAATAATAACCCTGACCTCAAATCTAGTTTAGTAAACACCTGAGCTCCCTGTAATTGATCAAATAGATCATATATTCTCGATAAGGGATATTTATTCTTCATTGTTACTTGATTCAACTGCCTATAATCAATGCATAATCTCAAAGTCCTATCCTTCTTCTTCACAAACAAAACTGGAGCTCCCCAAGGTGACACGCTGGGTCTGATTAAACCCTTATCCAACAACTCCTGTAAGTGAGTCTTAAGTTCTTTAAGTTCCACATATGTCATCCTATATGGAGGAATAGATATAGGAGCAGTACTAGGAACAAAGTCAATTATGACCTCTGTCTCCCTATCTGGGGGTAATCCTGGTAATTCAGTGGAAAACACATTCAGAAAATCCCTAACAACACGAATATCCTGAATTATCTGCTCTTATCCTGAATTATCTACTCAACTTGTATCTGTCACATAGGCTAAGTAAGACTCACATCTACTTCGAATCAGTCTAAGAGCACTCGTTGATGAAATTAACCTGGCTGGCACTACTTGACTAACACCTCGAAATATAACCCTTGATTGATTAGGAGATTTAAGGATGACTTCTTTAGTATAGTAGTTCATCACAGCCCTATAAGCAGTAAGCTAGTCCATACCTAAAATAAGATCTATCTCCTTTAACTGCAATATTATCAAATTGGCTTCCAACTCTGCCTGATCAACTCAAATAATGCACCCTTTACATACTTCCCCAATCATTGTAGTACTACCTACTAGAGTACTCACTTCTAAGATAAATTTCAACATCTCTCTCTCATAATGCAGTTTAGATGCTAAATGTAAAGTAATGAATGAATGAATGTGTAGATTGGATCTAATAATGCAAATGCCTCAAATTGAAAGACATGTAACACACCTGCAACGACATCTGGAGAATTCTGTGCCTTTTGTCTAGTGATAGAAAAGATCCTGGCCTGGGATTGTGGTTGGTTACTTCGCACCTTAGTCCTAACACTAGGAACTGCTGAACTTATTCTACCCTTACCTCTGTCTTTTTATCTTGCTCCACTAACTATACTTTGTTGGACAATCGTCTCAATCACTGATCCTCCTCTCACTCCAGGCTGTGCTCCCAAAGTCATGGGACATTCTCTAATATGATGCTTAAAAGAGCCACAAAGTAAACAAGCTCCCGATATCATCCAACACTATCCACCATGTTTCTTTTTGCAATGCTCACAATTAGGCATCTGTTGTGTTTTCCCTCTAGATACTTAACCTCTACCACTACCAACATGAACAAAACCGCCTCTTGGTCTAAACCCTGACTGTCTCGATCTAAGTTGTGATCGTGACAATCTATTATGGCGTTTACTAAATCTCCTGCCAAAATCAGCTTGAGACTTACCATGCCTCTTAATTCTAAACTCCTGCTTATACTCTCCTTCTCCATCCTTCAGTAACTATTCAATTCGAATCGAAGCAGCTCTCAACTCAGTAAAACTACTCAAATTAGTAATAGCTAACCTCGTTCTAATCTTCATATTCAATCCATCCTTAAATCGCCTACACTTATCTTCCAACCGCAGTAGCATACCCCATTAATTCATTAAATTGCACCTCATACTTGGCTATAGTAAGACTTCTCTGTTTTAGATCTAAGAATTCCTTCATCTTTCTATCTAAGTAGATCTTTGGCATGTATCTCTCCTTAAAAACCTTCAGAAAATCTTCCCATATCAATCTACATGGTCGGTTGGAACTGCCGGGAACAGTCTTCCACCACTGATAAGTTGGACCTTGGAGTAGCGAGACTGCGTAAACCTTTCATTAGACTCGCAGTTCATTCGATCAAATACCCACTCCATTTTTTTCCAACCAACCTTTTCTTAGTAGGGTTTGTACTTCCATAAAAGCCTGTAGGCCCCTGCTTCCTAAGTTTATCATACCTCCTTTCACTGCTCTCAAGAATTCTCTAAGGCATTTGTTCAAACTGGGGTACTGGGGACTCTCTATTGGCTGGTATGGACTCAAGGTCAGCTGATTCTGTGACTCAATCTCCTATAGCTGATGACCTATAACAAACAATAATTGTGATCACTTTACGAGTCTCTCACTATATGTCATATTTAAAATGCTTATATATGTCTTTATAGATGCCAAACCATGCTCTGATACCAAAATTATAACATACCACTTCCATAAAGCATATGCCTAAACATCCAAAGGATATTCGAGAACATGCTGTACGAGAATGGCAAGTTAGAACAATCACTTTAACTAACTAAGGCATCACACAAATCACAAGCATTCATAATGATCAAATTTTCCCATTTCATTCATAAACTTAAGCTTACATTGTTACGTTACAATCCATGATCCATATATATACATTACATAACATTTGAGAGTTTACCATTGCACACAAAATATACAACATGAAATGGGATGCTAACTGAAAACATTCTAAACTAGACTTTTCAAATTTTAGCTGACCAAACCTTTAAGCCATTCTTGTTCTCAAAATGACAATACTAGAATTCTAATTGGTTTCTTTAGAAGTTATAACTCCCTTATACCTAAAAGTTCAATGTTACAATTTTGATAAGTTTGTGAACTCAGTGAGTGAACTATCATTGATGTGTTCACTCAATCAGAACACAAATGCAAGTATATAACCCAATTCAAGGAATATAACACATCATTCATTATTAAAACCCATATCACATTTTGTCATATATCACCAAGTACAACATGTATAAAAACATTTCATATCACCATTTTGGAACAATCCAATAATTCATCTCATATCTGTTGCAGATACCAGACTCATTACATTTACTGTCCTGTACCTATTGTGGATACCGAACTCATTATTAACTGAGCCTGTGACTCTTTGTGCACAATTCTTGAGCTTAAAGCTCTTTTTCACATTAGTCACTTTAATCACAACTCCTTTATCTGATCATGCATATCATTGTAATAGAATGCATCAATTCACATATTATGCTATCAATACTTTTCATTCAATGTGCTCATATCATTTATCACATTCTTTGGATTTGATTTCGGCATTCAACATTCAGTTGCATACACATTCCATATTACACATGCAATTTAAAAGCACTTCTAATAAATTCCCGAATATCAAACTCCTCAGACCAACAACGTATTGAATTATCATAATCACATAACTAATAATTCAATAACTGAAATTTAAACAAAAACAAATCAATCATATCGTGAAACATCTAGGTTAACTCACAATATGGTTCAAAAAAGCTATTGCCTTGATGATGTGACAATGTCTAGATGTTGGCGATCAACTTGTGCTTCTTTAGTCATGCAATACACATATATTCTATACTTTACTAAGTTGATCAATCATATGAATTATTCAATCATGCACATGTATATGTGTCATGTTCAATGCATGCTCAATTGACATTCCCAGGTATTTATCCTTATTCATAAATTTTGACCATTCAAACATTATATTTTGTATACTACCATTTTATAATTAGGTTTATACTTTTAAGTTAGCTTGATTCACTCCAAATTTATCAACCATACTTTACACTTATCCTTGAACACTTTCATGACAAAAAAGCATCTTATAACACACACACACAATTGTTACTTTAAATCTGAAATTTCAGCAAGCTAGATCTATACATTCACCAAACTTTTTCCAATAATATTTATTTATACATTTACCCAATTCTCATTCATAATTACCCCATGTTCTTCAATGCTCATTCATCCATACCTTATACACATTACTCATGTCCTTAAGATCTTGTTTGCATTAAAAGAAGACATTTATTCCTTTAACAAATCATAATTTCTAGCTTTAAATACAACCACATAAAAAGCAGTTCATTCTTTAGGTTATGACATTAATTAACTACATAAACTTATCAAGCTCTTAACCAATTAATCAAGCAACAATCTAGGCTCATTCCTAGGCTTAATCAAGTCCAAATATACCAATTTAGAGTGAATTTTATCAGCTTGTTTCACATGTACACAAGGCTGAAATTAAAATTCCAGAATTTGTCATCAACATCACTAATGTGTGTAACTTTTTTACCTTCAATACTTCACCGATTTTACAAGCTTAAAGACATTACTAACACTTGAAATTTTCTAGATTTCATGTCCTTTAAATTTAAGTCATTTCAAGTTAATATAACTTCCATATTTGTTACACTAAGGCTACAAAATTCTGCTCATTTATGTCATTAACAGTCACTTTTTACAAACACACTTACAACTCTAATTTTCTAGATTTAAAAACACCTTAATAACACCTATCTTTAGCATGAATTCCTCATCAATTATACTTCATATCCCAACTTAAATCATCTATACAATAGCCCATAAACTATTGTTTTCGTACATGCAAAAATAGAACAGAAAAGTACCCATTCATTTTATAACACCCACATACCCCCTGAGAGGATATGCAGATGCCATACAAAATAATACTGAAACAATCCAAAACAGGCTAAAGCATTTCCAAAAACTCAAGTAATATACATTTCATTTCATAGGTTGGGTCATATTTAGAACATAACATACACATGGTACTTATCACATACAAGCCTTAAATCCAAATCCAACCTGTATTAAGGTTGTTTTGGGTCATATTTAGAACATAACATACACATGGTCCTTATCACATACAAGCCTTAAATCCAAATCCAACCTGTATTAAGGTTATTACAAACCATCAAACAAAATACAAATTCCATTATGTCTCATTACATTAAATACAAATACAAAATAAACTGAACATTTCCAAAACAAAACACAATCTCCTTGGCCATTGTGATTGTCTTTGTCCCAGTCTTTAAAACATTTTATCAGAACCTACACAGAGGCAAAACCACCGTACTAAGCATAAAGCTTAGTGGGGAAATAACTAAACAATATATAAATTGGCAATTGTTTCCAACAATCGTCTAACATTCACATATACAGAATCAGATCACATCTCAAGCAATCTTTAATTATTCATATTAAAGTGCAACCCAAACAATATGTATCTCAGAACAGGACATATCGACTTCAGAGAAAATATTGGCTTCAGAGCAAAACTTACAAGTATCATAATAGAATACCATAATATCATAACCAAACTTTAAAGTACCAAAATAGAACTTGATTGTATCAAAATAGTATCTGATTATATCAGAACATAACTTTGTTATTTCAGAACAGAGCTTGATTGTATCAGAATTGAACATGTAATAGAATAAAAAACAAATTAGCCTGCTAATCCTTTTTACAAAAGTGTGTAACAGGACCAGAACAGAAGATACCCATATTTGGTATCTGAAACAGAAGAGACTTAAGTCTATGAAACAGAAGACATTAAAGTGTCTAAAATCAGAAGACCCCTTAGTGTCTGGTTACAAGAGCAGCTGCAGACCATTCTAGCCATGCCTATTTACCCACAACTAGAACTTGTCAATTTTCAAACAAAACATTTCAGATTTCAAAATCTCATGCAAAAGATGTACTGCATAACATATGTCTTTATTCTATTTTTCTCAAATTGAACATAATCTTTCATATCTAACCACTTAATATACCTCATGAACATAAACATTTGCAATAATGTACCAATAAATACATTATGTATTTACACATTACATATAATTACAAAAATTCCCAATTCACAAATAATCGTACTCAATTCAGATCACATAAATCATTTGAAACACATTTGTGTTCATAAGGATATATTCATCATTGAACACACCATACATTTCAACATTAGACACATTATTAACTAACTACACATTCCTTAAGTAATTACCTCAATTAACAATCCATAACTAAATTAACTTTTACTTAATTAATCTAAGCTCAATTTAAGTTCATTTCACACCTTAAACAAGTCTAATTAAGTCCCAATGTACCAAATAAAAAGACCTAAACTTATATAGTTCAAAAAATGCACAAAACCAAGTTTTTTACCTTACTAACCATTTCCCACGACTGCAGGAATATGCCTTATAAATCCCACCATCGTGGGATGTGTGAACCAGAGGGTTCACTCACCTACAACCTTTAGTTTGTTTCCAAAACTTAACTTCTTCACTTCCATTCGATACACCTTCACTAAAGTCCATCAATTTCACTTTAATTCTACCTTATTCATGCTTCAATACCTCATCAAATTCATGTCCAAATCCAATTCAAAAATCATTCATTAAGCATCTCACAATCCATGATCTTTCAGATATCAACATCCAAAGCAAAAGCTATTAAACAAGTACCATGTTCTAGACCTCAATTCATTGTCAATTCAATACATGTTCTATCTAAGTGAAGCATCAAATAATTCATATTAAACATGCAATCAAGTTTAGCATTCCCTTACCTTCTTAACTTCAAATTTTAACTCCAAAAAACCAGCTATTCTAATCCTTCCAAGTAATCAGCACACATCTAAGATCAAGCTACAAATTTTAGCAGTAGCAAGACAATAACATAGAAAATAGCAGGATTGCTTCTTGATGCAATAACTTACAAAGATTCCAAGTGTAGATGATCCAAAATCAAGAAAAATTCCAGAAGTTGAGAGGGAGTAAGAGGTTTCAGTGGTGAGAGTAGCGAGAAGGTAGCATAAACACCAAATGAGCTGGAGTGTTTCAACTCTTGCTTTGCAAGGTGTTCTAACTTTGAAGGGACACATGTCCTTCCATGGGGTGACCTACATGGGAAACATAGGAGTGAGCCACTTGTCTTCTTATCATGCTGCCAAATGCCATAACTCAATTAGGCCACTTGTCACTCAATCAATACTATCAAATGTTAATGCATTAGCTATGTCAAATGTCACTAACTCATAGGTTTAGTCATCCAATTTTTCATGTACCAACTTGACTTGCCACTTGACAATTTTCCTTGCCCAAATGTACATTTTAATACCTCAATTCTCTAATGGTAATAATTATTTCCAAATCATTAAATATAATCTATTAGACCAAAATTCTAGACATGTGAAATTCACATTCAAATCATAACACAATTTTTACACATATAACACATGTACTTTCATGAACATATAACACTTCAATTAAGGCATAATTTGGGGCCTTACAATTCTCTCTCCCTTAAAAAATTTCGTCCTTGAAATTCATACCTTATCAAAATAGTTAAGGAAACAAAGATCTTATGGTCTCTTTTGGTTTCCATGTTGCTTCCTCAAGCCCATGGCGTTCCTAGAGTACTTTTACCAAAGGTATTCGCTTGCTTTGGAGTTGTCGGACTTCTCTGGCTAAGATATATACAGGTCTTCCTTCATAAGTATAATCCAGTTGTACTTGAATTTCTTGTACAGGAATCTTATGTGTATCATCCGACATATATCATCTCAACATGGAAACATGAAACACATAATGTAACTTGGCCAATTCTTTAGGAAGAGCTAATTGATAAGCTACTGGTCCGATTCTCTTAAGAATCTCATAAGAATCGATGTATCGTGGGCTGAGCTTACCTTTCTTCCTAAACCGAGGTATCTTCTTCCACGGTGAAACTTTGAAAAACACCTTATCACCTACCTGATACTCAATATCTTTCCTTTTTAAGTCAGCATAGGACTTCGACCTATCACTGGTAGCTTTAAACCTTTGCTGGATAACTTGAACTTTCTCTTTAGTATCTTTCACAATATCAGGCCCGATCATCTTATTTTCACTTAATTCTATATAACGCACCGGAGTTCTACACTTCCTACCATATAGAGCTTCATATGGCGCCATGCCAATGCTAGTTTGATAACTGTTGTTGTAAGCAAACTCCATTAGAGTATGATAATTATCCCAAATTCCCG
The DNA here is from genome assembly GCA_026284465.1 of Erythroxylum citrifolium. Taxonomy (NCBI): domain Eukaryota; kingdom Viridiplantae; phylum Streptophyta; class Magnoliopsida; order Malpighiales; family Erythroxylaceae; genus Erythroxylum; species Erythroxylum citrifolium. The sequence continues at coordinate 26,419,642 of JANKOE010000206.1, read as the reverse complement.
ATAATTCTGGCACATAACCCTGAAGCATATTTTCCAACACCTGAATAACTCATTCAGATTGTCCATGAAAGTGGCACTAAACTTGAATTGAGTACCTAAACTCTTTTGTAGAATTTTCCGGAATCTCGAAGTAAATTGAGGATCACGATCAGAAATAATAGATAGTGGTATCCCATGCAACCTCATTATCTTATTTACACATATATCTGCTAGCTTATCCAAAAAATAATCAGGACAAACAGGTAGAAAATGAGCAGACTCAGTGAACTTATCCACGATCACCCATACAGCATCATGCTTCTTTTGAGTGAGAGGAAGCGCAGTGAAAAAATCCATGGTAATGTTATCATATTTTCATTGAGGAATCGAAATAAGATGTAACAAACCAGATGAAACCTGATGCTCAGTTTTAACTTGCTGACAAGTCAAAAATTTGGATACATAATCTACAACATCACGTTTTGTACCTGACCACCAGTAATGTTGCCTCAAATCTTGACACATCTTTTTTTGTATTGTAAAGACAATATTATGGGCCTCAAATAATAACTTTCTCTTCAATTTATCATTAGCTGGCACACACAATCGATCTTTGTAATACAAATCACCATCTCCTTTCACAGAAAAGTCAGGTTGTTTGCCTTCTCGAGTTGCCCAGACAAGTTGTTGCAACTTATCATCAACTTTCCATGCATCACAAATTTCTTGTCTCAACGTAGGCCTAGCTTTCAATTGAGCTCTAAAAGCTCCATCCGATGCAAGTCTCCTTTCACTCTGTTGCACTGACAATGCTAAAATAGTCTTCTGACTCAAGGTATCAGCCACGACATTAGCCTTACCTAGATGGTAATCCTTAATGTAGTCATAATCTTTAAACAATTCCAACCAACGTTGTTGTCTCATATTAAGTTCCTTTTGGGTAAGCAGATACTTTAAACTTTTATGATCAATAAAAATACTACATTTTTCACCATACAAGTAGTGCCGCAAAATTTTCTAAGTAAACACTACCGCTGTAAGTTCAAGATCATGTGTAGGGTAGTTTTGTTCGTGAGACTTTAGTTACCTAGAGGCATATGCAACTACCTTTCCATCCTGCATCAAAACACGGATCAAACTATTTCTAGATGCATCACTAAACATAACATATTCCTTACCAGAAGTGGGTTAAGCCAACATAAAAGCTTCAGTAAGCATTCTCTTTAATTGATCTTCAGTAAGCATTCTCTTTAATTGATCAAAGCTAGTTTAACATTTATCAAACCATTCATACTTCACTCCTTTCCGTAGCAATTTAGTCAAAGGGGATGCTATCACCGAAAACCCCTTCACAAACCAGCAATAGTATCTGCCAAACCCAAAAAACTTCTCACTTTTGTCACATTCTGTGGTGGCTTCCAATTAACAATTGCTTCAATCTTATTAGGGTCAACCCTAATACCTTAAGAAGAAACAACATGTCTTAGAAAAAATACCTCCCGAAGTCAGAAATCACACATACTCAACTTAGCATACAACTGCTTTTCCCGTAGGGTTTGTAAGAGAACCCGCAGATGCTCAACATAATCATGCTTATTCTTGGAATAGACTAGGATATCATCTATAAACACCACTACAAAATGGTCTAAATATAGCCTAAATAATCTATTCATCAGATTCATGAATGCAGTTAGAGCATTAGTTAACCCAAATGACATTATCAGGAATTCATAATGTCCATAACGGGTCTTGAATGCAGTCTTCAGAACATCCACATCCTTTACCCGAAGTTGATAGTATCCTGATCACAAATCTATCTTTGAAAATACTCTTACATATTTCAATTGATCAAACAAATCTTCTATCCTTAGCAACGAATAGTTATTTTTCACTGTGACTCTGTTTGGTTGCTTGTAATCGATGTACATTCGGAAAGTACCATCCTTCTTCTTAACAAACAGAACCGGTGCTCCCTAAGGTAAGATACTGGGTTGAATGAACCCCTTATCTAGTAGCTCTTACAACTGCACCTTCAACTCCTTCAATTCAGTAGGAGCCATTCTGTACGGTGTTCTAGATATAGGAACAGTGCTAGACATAACTTTAATAGGCAACTCCGCTTCTCTTTTGGGAGGGAGTCCGGGCAGCTCTCGTTCCTAGAATCAATCACAAAAGCCAAATAAGCTTCACACCCTTTCCTAAGGCACCTTCAAGCTTCCACAGCTGATATCACACTAGCCAAAAAACTAGTGCAGGTATCATACATTATCATTTCAGGTTGAATATGCTTCCTAAGCACAACCGTCTTAGCATTACAGTCAACCACTGCCCAATGCTTGGACAAACAATCAATACCCAAAATCAAATCGAATTCATGAAAAGGTAATTTAATCATATTTGCTACATACTCACTTCCTTGGATCATAACAAGACAGTTTCTATAAACCTAATTAACCAACACACTACTACCCAAAAGACTAGTTATATGAATATCATACTCTAACTGATCTACAGGCATCACTTTATTGGAAATTTCTCCATCACAAATATAAGAATGAGTGGATCCAGGATCAATCAAAGCATGAATTTCAGAATCAAAGAGAGAAACAGTACCAGCAATGACTTCAAGTGCATCCTGATCCTCACGAGCTTTCAAAGCATAAGCTCGATTCGAAGTAGAAGGTATTGCAGGTCGATCAACAGTCTTTGAAACAGTACTCGGATTACACCTGAACTGATTAGATCCTCCACAACCTCTACCGCGTCCTCTATTCCTAGTAGGTATATGAGAGACCTCCCTACTAGCTTGTGATGTTTGAATTTATCTCATACGACAGGTTACTATCAAATGATTAGTGCCGCCACATCGAAAACATGCACCTGTAGCCATCCAACAAGTACCCCAATGATATTTGGAGCAATAAGGGCAGTCCAGAATACCAAAACTTTGGCCCATAAAGGAACCCCTATTAGAAGCAATCGATGAGGGAAAGTTTTATCGCCTTCCTCTAGCCACTAATCTCTGAGTAAATTCTGGTTCAGTGGAGGCACCTTCACGACTCCGTTTACCCAAAGACTGACCTTCTCTAGCAAAGCCCCTTCGCTGCACCCTTTCTCTTCTAACCATCTCATGCTTCTCTATTTTAATAGTAACTTGTACAACTGATGATAGGTCATTTGCTGCAAAAGAGTAAATGTCGTCAGATGCTCTTTAATCGAATCATTTAAACCATCTTCAAACTGATGACACTGAAACTTCTTAGTAACTACAGGTTCAGGTGCATACTTATTGAGTTGATTAAACTCTCTATTATACTCGGCAACACACAAGTTTCTCTGTTTTAGGTTCACGAACTGCTTCCATTTCTCCTTTCTATAAGCTTTTGTCACATACTTAGCTTTAAACTCTTGGGAAAAGAAATCCCAAGTTAAAAGCTTCGGTACTTGAGGGTTCCTTAAAACAAACTCCCACTACTCATAGGCTACTCCCTGAAGAAGGGAGACAACACAGTGCACAATCTAATATAGTGGACAACTAATTTCATCTAACACCCTTTTTCACCTTCTCCAACTAGAATTATGCCCTTTTAGAGTCCTCCAGAGATGTTCTTGTAAATTTCTCAACTCCATACTTCCGCAACTGATTAATTGGAGATTTGGGTGTGGTCATACAATGTAATAATGTCATCATATCTTGTGACAACTTAACCAAAGCCTCCTCTTGAGCTGGACGTGGAGGAGGTAACACTTCAGCTTCACCTCGATTGACCCCAGAGGGTCTTGATATAAATGGACGAGATCGCGCAGGATTATTACTCTCTGCAACCTTGTCAACGGCTTCATAAGATCTTTCCATACTCAAATCTAAAACTAAAACATGGGATAACCCACATTAAGCCAAACAAAACTCTTATATCCAAGTATAAGAAATATTTAAGCGCTAGTTAAACCAGAATCGTTTAAACCATGCTCTGATACCAATTGGTATAACACCCACATACCCCCTGGAAGGATATACAGACACCACAAAAAACAATACTGAAACAACCCATAACATGCTAAAGCATTTCTAGAAACTCAAGTAACATATATTTCATTTCATAGGTTGGGTCATATTTAGAACATAACATACACATTGTACTTATCACATACAAACCTTAAATCCAAATCCAACTAGTATTAAGGTTATACAAACCATCAAACAAAATACAAATTCCAATGTCTTCTTACATTAAATACAAAACAAAAACAAACTAAACATTTCCAAAACAAAACACAATCTCCTTGGCCACTACGATTGTCTTTGTCCTAGTCTTTAAATCTTCTTATCAGAACCTATACGGAGGCAAAATCACCATGCTAAGCATAAAGCTTAGTAGGGAAATAACTAAACAATATATAAATTGGCAACTATTTCTAATAGTCGCCCAACATTCATATATACAAAATCAGATCACATCTCAAGCAATCTTTAATTGTTTGCAATCCAAACAATATGTATCTCATAACATAATATAACATATCAAAATAGGACATATTGGCTTCAGAGCAAAACTTACATCTATCAGAATATAATACCATAATATCATAATAGAATTTACTAGAACAGAACTTGACTGTATCAAAACAATATCTGATTATATCAGAATTGAACTTTATTATTTCAGAACAGAGCTTGATTATATCAAATTTGAACATGTAATAGAATACAAAACAAATCAGCCTTTTAACCCTTTTGAAAGAAATAGGTAATGGGACTAGAACAAAAGATACCTATGTTTGGTATCTGAAGCAGAAGAGACTTAAGTCTATGAAACAGAAGACATAAAAGTGTCCAAAATCAGAAGACACCAGAGTGTCTAGCACAGAAGACACCTTAGTGTTTGGTTACAGGAGCAGCTGTAGACCCTTCTAGGCATGCCTATTTACCCATGACTAGGACTTGGCAGTTTAAAACAAAACATTTCAGATTTCATAATCTCATGCAAAAGATGTAGTGCATAACATATGTCTTTATTCCATTTTTCTCAAATTGAACATAATCTTTCATATCCAACCACTTAACATACCTCATGAACATAAACATTTGCAAAAATGTACCAATAAATACATTATGTATTTACACATTACATATAATTATACAAATTACCAATTCACAAACAATCATACTCAATTCACATCATATAAATCTTTTGAAATGCATTTGTGTTCATAAGGACACATTCATCCTTGAACATACCATACATTTCAATATTAGACACATTATTAACAACTGATTCCTTAAGTAATTACCTCAATTAACAATCCATAACTAAATTAAATTTTACTCAATAAATCTAAGCTCAATTTAAGTTCATTTCACACCTTAAACAAGTCCAATTAAGTCCTAATGTACCAAATAAAAAGACCTAAACTTATATAGTTCAACAAATGTGCAAAACCAAGTTTTTGTACCTTCTTAACCATTTCCCACAACTGCAAGAATGTACTTTATAAATCCCACCATCGTGGGATGAGTGAACCAGAGGGTTCACTCACCTACAACCTTTAGTTTGTTTCCAAAACTTAACTTCTTCACTTCTACTCAATACACCTTCACTAAAGTCCATCAATTTCACTTCAATTCTACCTTATTCATGTTTCAATACCTCATCAAATTCATGTCCAAACCAATTCCAAATCATTAATTAAGCATCTCACAATCCATGATCTTTCAGGTATCAACATCTAAGGCAAAAGCTATCAAACAAGTATCATGTTATAGGCCTCAATTCATCATTAATTCAATACATGTTCTATCTAATTCAAGCATCAAATAATTCATATTATAGAATGCGATCAAGTTTAGAATTTCTTTACCTTCTTAACTTCAAATTTTAACTCCAAATAACTAGTTATTCCAATCCTTCCAAGTAATCAGCACACATCTAAGATCAAGCTGCAAGTTTCAGCACTAGTAAGATAATAACATAAAAAATAGCAGGACCTACTTCTTGATGCAGTAACTTACAAAGATTCCAAGTGTAGATGATCCAAAATCAAGAAAAAATCCAGAAGTTGAGAGGGAGTAAGAGGTTTTAGTGGTGAGAGTAGTGAGAAGGTAGCATAAACACTAAGTGAGCTGGAGTGTTTCGGCTCTTGCTTTGCAAGGTGTCCTAACTTTGAAGGGACACATATCCTTCAATGGGGTGACCTACATGGGAAACATAGGAGTGAGCCACTTGTCTTCTTATCATGCTGCCAAATGTCATAACTCAATTAGGCCACTTGTCACTCAACCAATACTACCAAATGTCAATGCATTAGATATGTTAAATGTCACTAACTCATAGGCTTAGTCATCCAATTTTCCATGTACCAATATGACTTGTCACTTGACAATTTTCCTAGTCCAAATGTACATTTTAATACCTCAATTCTCTAATGGTATCAATTAATTCCAAATCACTAAATATATTCCATTAGACCAAAATTCTAGATATATGAAATTCACTTTTAAATCATAGCACAATTTTAACATCTATAACATTTCAACTAAGGTATAATTTGGGGCCTTACACATTCTTCATTTTCCAACAAATCTTTATTACTAACACCACATTCAATCCATCCCTAATTAACCATAATAAAAATTAGCTAACATATACCATAATAGGTCAGTATTTCACTTAGTTGATTAGCTTAAATGCCACCTCAAATGTCAAGCTTTCTTAGCCTCGCATGCAAGAACAATTAAAGAACATTGAAGGAGTATGATGGGTTCGGCCAACGTTTAGCCTCTCTAACTCTCTTTATAAAGGATTTTGCATGGTTTTGGGGTCGTGATGGAAAAAAATAAGGCTGAATTCAAGGGTCTGGGTGAGATAAAGATTTTAGCAATGAGAGGGAGAAGAAGGAGAGTGTATACGATAGCTGAAATTTCAAAGGCAAGGAAAATGACCATGACTTCTATATATATGGTTTGAAATGAGTGGTCTTTCTTTAAAGACACTTGTCGTGTAATTAAGTAACTACATGTCCTCCTTTTTGGCTGCCAAATGTCACTTAATTCCTAAGCCATTTGTCACTTAATTCTCCAAGCCCTTTGTCACTCATTTGATAGGCTTAGTCATCCTAAATTTTCAAATATCAACTTGTCTTGCTACTTGAAATTTTTCCTAGGCTAAATGTATATATTAATTAATCAATCTTCCAATCGTGACAATTAACTCCAAATTACTAATTGTAATCCATCAATTCCTTTTATTGGTAAACCAAAATACAAGACATTAGAAATGCACAATCTTGTCACAATTATTTTGAAACTTTCATACCCCAGAACATGTCAATTGAGTGTACATAAAATCTTTGTATTTTTTTCTTAAATCATAATTCATGTGTTATGCTAATATTATGCATGTGAATGAAATCATAAAATCATCACCTAAATGCACCAAATTAATTATATAATGATGTAACTCATGTGAGTCTGTATGTTAACACTCTAATCCTTAGTAGTTTTGGAGATCGGCTATTATGTGTGAGGTATCGATCTATCGAGGAGTTGTCAAACTAATCTAATTCTAAGTTTTTTAAGGACTAAAGAATTATTAAAATGAAATAAAAACTGCAAAGAAAAGTAAATGCATGAAGATGATTGATTGGAATTAAAATGTATAATTAACACAAAAAGAAACACATTAAGCACCGTCAAATTAACAATGGAAATCACACAAGGAAGATTAGTTGATTATGAGAAGGGAAATTTATATTATCGTCAAATGCTAACATCGTTACTTTTGAGTTAATACGGTGTCGGTATGAGATCCCATATTGGTTGGAGAGGAGAACGAAGTACGCCTTATAAGAGTACGGATATCTCTTCCCCATAGACGCATTTTCTTAAGTGTGGGAAGAGCAAAATCGTGAGGGCCTTAGCCCGATGGGCAACCCAAAGCGGACAATATTTGTGGACAGGTGGTTTAAGTTGTTACAAATGGTATCAGAGCTGGTTCCTGACCCGTTGTGCCAGCGAGGACGCTGGGCCCTAAGGAGGTGGATTATGAGATCCCACATCAGCTGGAGAGGAGAATAAAGTATGCCTTATAAGGGTACGAATACCTCTTCCCCATAGACGCATTTTTCCGAGAGCGGGAAGAGCAAAACTATGAGGGCCTTGGTCCATTGGGCAACCTAAAGCAAACAATTTTTGTGGGCGGGTGGTCTGAGCTGTTACAGAATATGTGATACTCAACTTAATTGTTAAATGTCAGACCAAGGTCTGATGGTGAATGTGAATGTTAAAGAAAATTGAGCACAAGTGAATGATTGAATACATATGTGGCATTCCACTACATGAATGCATGATAACATAAAGGCAGTTGTGACCGGAGTCGCTAGTGAAAAAGAGCTTAAAACTTAGAATGTGGTAAGAGCCTCTGGCTTACTATGTATATGAGCCATGTATCCCCAACGGATAAGGGACAGTTATTAATGAGTTTGGTATCTATGATGGATACGAGATAGTGAAAAAGGCACCAAGTCAAAATAAAGTAATAAATGATAGTAAGTCTCATGAACATCGCACATACAATTTGATATGCATTATACAAATGATTGAATTGAATTGTATGAACCATTTGTAGGAAAATCCCGGGACGTACATCACATGTACAGCAGCGGAAACAAAAAATTTTTGTTCCCGGGACTTTCCCGATCCCCAGGATCCAGGTACCGGTATGAAAACATCAACCTAACAGCCAATAGAGACTGTCT
>JANKOE010000206.1:26378698-26398433 GCA_026284465.1 Erythroxylum citrifolium | reverse complement strand
GTGGCTACTCTGGTCACAACTCCCATTATAGTCATGCATTCATGTATGGAATGCATATGTCCCAATTTACACAGTAATCGTATCACAATTTATCCACCCACGTGTCACTATATACAAAATTAATCACATATCACAATTTACAGCATCAGAAGCTAGGAATTCACGATCAATTTTTCATGGCATTGGACCTTAGTCTGACATTCCACATTAAAGCGGAGCTTTACACAATCTCATCCATATCCAATTATATTGTTACCAGTCACAGAGCGGAGCATTTCACAATTTCATTCGTATCCTAATACCCATTTTAACAGTCACATATATACACATAATTCATCCAGTTCATAGATTCACAACCAGAAAACACTTCTATGTCATATCTCCCAATGCATCGGACCTTCTGTCCGGAATCCACAACATAAATAATCGCAAGACCCACCATTATCTCCACAGTAAACATATAATAATGGAGAGATAGCCATCTAGGTCACTCACCTGTACTTCCGAGCTAATACCTGAAAGTCGCAGTAACGTCGGTGAATCGATGCTCCAAATGTGCCTCTATAACAGTTATAGTATGTAAACATTACCAATTGTTCCATTAGAAATATTTAAGAATGCACATGTAGCGATTACAGTGAGTACAATGCATGTTCGTGACATTCCTGGCACTTTTCCAAATATTGTCATCACAAAAAATTCCCTCTAAAAATTATAAATCTAACGGCACCAAAATCACTAAATTCAAACCTCTATAGGTCCAAAAATTAATAAAACAGTGATCAGAAAAACAATTACCCGACTCCCGTACTTTGACTCAATCCATCCACGTCAATTTCACGTCCAAAAATTCCCAATTGCCCATAAAATGAAATTAAATATTTCATGAATCCAATGCCTCGAGAATCAGGTCAATCGAACGTCGGACGGAAAAGTTATTCACCAAAGAAATCATAAACCCGAAATTAAAACAAAAATCTGCATATATAGGCGAGCTTCCAGAATCAATTTCCTCTTCCTTTTTTTTCCATCTGAATTTCAAACCTGTATAACTCTTTACACACTTATCATAAAATTACAAGCCATATCTCGTTGGAAAGATCATGAAAAACTCTACAAGTTTCACGAAGGACACAAAAATCAATTTCACCCCTAAGGGTGTCAAAAATATACTCAAAGCTACTGCCCTCACAATGTGCCTCAAAACAGTGCAACATTTTGCAAAATCCATAACCTCCCATTTTCTTTGCTAAAAATTACAAGCTTTTGCCAAAAGAAAGATCATAATGTTTCCTACAACTTTTATGAATAACAAAGAACCAAATTCGATTGCTAAATGGGTCAAAAAAATTCAATTAATGATGCTGCCCCTACATTTGACCTGAACAGTGCTACCATTTTCTAAAAACCATACCTCCTTGCCCAAATATCGAAAAATTCTCTACCTTATATCCCTGGAAAGATCAGATAACATACTTCAATTTTCATGAAGGGCTTAAAAGCCAATTCTGTTTCTAAGTAGGTCAATTTCTTCCATGAAGGTGGCTGTCCTGTTAACTAGCAAATTGCCTAACTTAAGTCCAGTCTTTGAAAATTCATAACTCCAAATTCTGACATCCAAAATTAACATGCTATATCTCATTTTCAAGCTAATTTCTTCCTATACAACTTTCCAGAAGATCACTTGAACCAATTTGAATAACAAAAATCGCTAATTTAGCTTCCAAACACAATACTCACAAAACCTACATTTAAGGCTAGGTTCCGAACCAATGCACATAAACAACCAACATTCAACAGGTCATAACTCCCAACATACATATAGAAAAATTGCATACTTAGTGGCTATGGAAAGATAACATAACCCTCTTCAACTTTCATTAAGACCAATTTCACCAATTCATCCTAAATCAATTTAGAAAAATGCATCAAAGTTTCAGGTCATCAATCTCGGTTACTGTTCACACAGCTCATATACTTCACTTTCCAAGCAAGATTCAACACTCTTCTAATCAAAATTGGGTAGAACTTCCTTCATATAAAATGTAGCCAAATGTCTCAATTTTAATTTAAGACAAACCTTACCTCAATTGCTTAACCACACAACTAGTTATAGCAAAAACATTGAACCATGTACAAGATTAATTTTCCAGCTTTGATACTCAATTCAAGTCCTATCTTTCAAATGTCAATTCTACTTCAATTAGCATTCAATTTAATCACCCACTCAACCAAACTTTCATCAAACATTTCACTTCAACATAAACCCATAAAATTTCAGCATCCATACTCAATCATTTTCTTGTAAGCATTAAGCATCTAACATCAAAAAAATCACTTCAAAACATATAATTCATGCTAATCTCATCAATTCATACACAACCATAACCTTATATCCAATAACTCAAACCATAGGTTTCATGAGATTAAGGCATCATAATTCACAATTAAAGAACAATAATTTCCAATCAATGCATCAAACCACTATGATTTAAAGAGTATAAGTAAATGCTTACCAAATCAAAGCTTCCTCTTAAATTCTTCAACTAACAATAACTTCTCCAACTACTCTACTTCCTCACTTCTCCACCCCATGCACGGTTCTCATCATGGTAAAAAGGTAGAAGGTTTAAGTTTGTAAACATATAAGGAAGGCTCTTAAGGTAGAAAGAGAGCAACAATTAAGCCAAAATCAAAGGAGAAACCAAGAAGAAGAAGAAGACTTTCGGTTGATGAAGGAAATGAGAAAATTTCATCTTTTCATTCTTTAAGCAAGGAACAACCGAGAATGCTTGAAGCATTAAATGAAATGGGGATGTGTCACTATGACACTTGTCCAATTAATTGAGAAAAAGACAAAACTAATTAATAATCTTTGATAAATGAAACAATCCTAATAAAATTTTACATCTTTAATCCATTATCAAGGGTCCCACTGACAATTCCAAAATAATATACCCAATAGCCCAGTACCATTTAACAGAAAATTTCGATACAAAAAACTAGCCAGTTTTTTCCGGTCCGGAAAATTTTTCCAGAAAATTTCAGAAAAATTCCTGAAATTCCCCTAAAATGTAAAACACATTAGAAATCACTCCAATAAATTTTTCAAACACAAATGCCACATTATCCCCAACAGAATTTCATTTAGGCACAGATACCGGGAAATGTCATGAATGCATGTACAGTTATTTTTCATGTGCAGAATTTCACTGTTCACAAATAAAAATACGCCTGAAGATTTCCAATCAGTCATAATCACTCTCACTCCTTTCCAAATTACTATTTTACCCTTCCCGTCGAGGGTGAGATGTTATATCAATAATATCATATTTAGAAATATATTTATAATACACAAGTTAAAATATTAAAAAAAACATATATAATTTATATTAATTATTTAATTTTCTAAAATATTTTTTCTTTTAATTATCATGGTATACATGGTAATAATTGTTGTTCACAAGGGGCTTTTTATGGTTAACAAAATTTCAATGACTCAATTTAGTTCTTTAAGTAACTTTTATTATTTGTGCCATATTGATCTAATTCCTTGTTAAATTTCGAGTGATTCTTTTTCTCACGTTTCAACACTTATTTGTAATGCTTACATAATAATTATCTACTATATAGGGGTAACGTTGCGTACTATAAAACCTCTCCATATTCTACTTCATTGCGGGACTTCAGACTGCATATGAATGATGATAGAAATTATGTAATCCACGTGTAACTTTTTATTTAAAATTTATATATTTTTTCATCAATAATTTTGAAATCATGTATATTTAATATGTTTATTCATATATTTCAAACATTATAACTAGTAAATTTCATTTAAATTACACTAATATATATTTGACATATCATCATCATAATTATCACACTTAGTCTGAAGTTCTGCAGTGAAGCGGGGTCTGAAAAGGTCTGATAGTGTGCGACCTTATCCTTACATAACAGAGAAGCTGTTTCTGGTAGACCCACATGTAATAGAAAAAAGTGACGTAGGTTAACAGAATAAATATTGCAAAAAAAATAAAAATAATAAATTACAAATAATAATAATAATATGAAATCACTAATATATATTTGACTATTTTAAATATTCAAAGTAGCAGAGAGATCGAAGCTGGATTAGAAGACTATTTCTTGGATAGTAACGAGGAGTTTGACTATAAACTCTCTGAATCAGAAAAGCAGAAATTTGCCAGATGTAAGGACATAATCTTCTGTGAGCATGAAGTAAGTGCATATCTCATCGAAGAAGGCAAGACTACTACTAGCAGCTTGGCTTTCGGTATTTTAGATTTAATCCCTGTTTCAACTTTCGTTGATTAGCGTACAAGTGAATAAGGCGACTGACCTGACTTGGCACAAGATGGTGATAATCAGGTGGCATGAGCCACATCTTGTGGATGATGTATAACAATTCCAACAATTTTCAAATTCAAGAATTGGGCTTTGATTTTAAGAATTAGGATTTAATTTTAATTAAGTTTAAGATTATTATGATTAATTAATATATTTTAATTAAATAATATTTACTAATTTTAATTATAAATTAGAATAAAATTAATTATTAAAAAGTTAGAAATCTTATTATTATTTTTAAAAGTACCTAGCATACAGGTAGCAACATAAAAATCACACCATCAAGAAAATATTCATCGATAAATATGAACTTAAATTCATTTAATATTTATAATTTATTTTGAATATTTTACAAATGTTAAAGTTAATTTTAAACATTCCAAAAAATTAAAGTTCAACATATATTTTAATAAAAATTATAGAGTAAAAAAATATAAATAAAAATAATACCAAATTATATAGCTTTTCATGTCATTTTTTGGTGCACTATAATGATTTTTTTAAATGAATGGATAACTAATAGTTCAATACTTTATTCCTTTATAAACGTTTGTACAAAATTATGTTTGAAAATATTACTCTATCTAAATGTAACTAATGACTAAATTTATTTATGCATTTTGTTCACATGTCATCCTTTTAAATCATAAAAATGTTTGGTGCTATCTTAGAGTTTAGAGCAATTTAAAGTAAAAATTTAGTATGTTATATGCAACACAAAACTTTTAATATATATTTCATAATTCTAACAAGATATATAAAGTTAATTTCAGCATTTAAACATTTTCCTGGTTACGTAATAATAATGAATAAAAATTACATAGTGTTTGTTAACTATACCATTTTTTTATTTGTTGTATATATGAAGAATTTTTATTTAGAGGATTAGGAATATCCTTACATAATTATCTTCAGTAATGTCATGTTTGTAATGCTTATATAATAATTATCATAAATGATAGAAATTATGTAATTCACATGTAACTTCTTATATAAATCAGTGCATAAAAATATCTTTTCTGGACCAATACGCGTTTCGGTGCAGACCGCAATGCGAAGCATTATTTGTATTGTTGTCAAATCTTTCGGTCCATTGGAACTCTAATAGAGTACACCAAAATAATTGAAAAACGAAAAAGAGTTGACATCAGTTATGGTGGATGAGGTTGAAATTGAGCAGCATGTTATATAAGAACAATATGTTTCTGTGTTCTCTTTTTCGTGTTTTTCTATTATCAGGTCATGTTAGACTCGCTTCGGCCTTACATTTACTAGAACGTACTGCAACTCCAAATAGGAAGGCATAAATGTCAAAGGAACTAAAAAGCTGCAAAAACTGCCGACCAATATAAGTAAAAAATGTTACGTAGATTACAATGACCAAATTCATGATTGGCCGGTCTGTTAAAAGCAGAGGAGTTTTAGTGGAGTTAATTACAGTCTGTGACGTCGTGCAACTCTTGTACAGATTGCCGATATGGATTAGATAACTCAACATTGAACATTGGAAGTTGACTCTGTATATAGGATCAATTCCAAATAAAAACAAAATGCAGCCCCCATATCGTCATGATCTTTGTTGCAACGGAATTCTATAAATGCGTTACTCATCCTTCAAAGGTCTTGTAATAGTTAGATTCCATAATCAACTGGGTATCAATAACTAGTCAATTTAAAGTATGTTAATAAGTTTGTTTTCAGCTTGAGACAACAAAATCGTACGCTCATTTTTGTCTTTACCAACGCAAGGGAACTGTTAAGAGTACTTGCAGGACATGTATTATGCTCATTTTAAGTCCGGAAGTAAATTATAACTATGAATTTTTTCAATGTTAAGCCTACAAATTATAAATAAAGAAAAGGATGGTTTAATGTTAATGAAATAAAAGGTCTTAGCATTTTATTTGTTAAATGCAAGGTCATTAATCTTGGATTAATTAACAGTTAAACTAAGGTGCCCGTGCCCTAAATAAACTAAACATCTTTATTACCAACTTATTATGCGTGTAAGTATTTATTTAGACATCCAAACACGGCAACCGTAAAAAGTGGCAACTAAATAATAGCATTACTTGTATTGTGTTACAACAAAATTTTAAGAAAATAAAAAACAAAACCGGAAAGCGCATAAATTAGACAGTTCTTGATCATTAAATCACGGCGGAAATAAAACCCTAAGGAGTAAGGACCCGATACCTATTGTAAGAACATATTCTGATATCCAACGGTCTAGATCTGTCCACCACTTTATGCTTATCACTCCTCCATTTCTTCACTTCAGTCTCTCTGTGTTTACTCTTTATCAGCCCAATCTCTCTCTTAAAAAGCATGGCGAGAGCCACCATCACCCTCTGTCATCTGCGTCACTTCGCCATTTCTATCTGATCTCTTGTATATGCACGCAAATTTTCACAAAATCTACTATTCTTACACACAACCAAGACTTGGGCTTTGGCGTTTTTTCTTTGTTCTTTTTGTTTTTTGGTACAAGGATTTTTGGTTTTGAAACTTTTGATCAACAAAACCAACTTATTTGAGACTTCTTGTCTATACTTTTAGCGTAAAGATTGAATCTTTACCCTCTTATCTAATGATCACAGATACATATCCTAATATTTTACCCGATATATCAATCCGATCAATGCTCAAAAACGAGGACTTGGGCAAGCTGATCAGAGAGCAAAGGTTGCAACAAGACGCAGCAGGCGAAAGAGAGAAAGAACACATTTTCCGAAGTGGGTCGGCCCCGCCTACAGTGGAAGGGTCTTTAAGTTCGATTGGAGGATTGTTTGATGCTGCTGGGTTACGTGGTGTAAGAAAGAGCAATAAAGGTGGTTTCTTGAGTGAAGAAGAAATAAAGTCTGATCCAGCTTGTATTAATTATTATTATTCTAATGTGAACTTGAATCCTAGATTGCCACCTCCTCTTGTTTCGAAGGACGATTGGAGGTTTGCTCAGAAATTACACGATGTTGGGGTCAATTCTGTTGTTGGAGATGGAAGAAAGGGGAGTAGAGTTGGTGATGAGGACGGGAGGAGTTCATTTTTCTCTGTGCAGCCAGGATTTGGTGAAGGGAAGTATGACAACGGGAGCGGGAATGGTGGAAATGAGGAGTGGGGAGGAGATGGGCTTATCGGGTTAGCCGAGTTGGGTCTAGGAGTGGGGCAAAAGAGCATTGCAGAGATGATTCAGGTGAAGCTCGGAACTGTAGCAGTCTTTGTTTTCTTTTTTAACGGTTTTCATATGTGGTTGCTGGGTTTTATTTGCTTGTTGCAAATTTCCTTACAGTTATATCCTTCACGTTATCTCTTGAGCAAAGGATGTTTATTTTATTAATATGGTTTCTTCAATTATTGACCTACATGCTGCCTTTTCTATTTTTTTGTTGTCTGTTTACTTGGTTTGATTTTTTTAGGTTCCTATATCATGACATATATATTATGCAATCAATAGTTGATGTGGGGACAATCTAATTATCTTGGTGCCACCTAGAGTTGTCTATGGGCTTTTCTGTTTTGAAACGTCTTATAACATAGACTTACTTCTCCCCTCTTCTTATGATTAAACAAATATTATTGCACGTACAATCCTGCAGCATGTTTCTGCAAGTAATGTTTGCATCCTGTACAAAGTATCAATACTGAGTTTTTTGGTGCAATTTGAATGAACTGTCTTTTATTATTATAAGTGAGTGCAGTAGCACTGGTCACCGGAGTATATTCATCTACCTTACATTCATATGTTTATTAATTTCTTGGAGATCAAAGTCTAATTGCTATTTTTGCTGAACTCGTTTATCTATGTTAATTTTTATATACGGCTAGGTCAAGATCTTCTAGCATTTTCTTTCTTATTCTGGTCCCTGTTTTAGTTTTACAATTTTGCTTTGCAATGCAGGATGGTCGGGGTCATACAAAGCCCATCTTGAGGCATTCGTCTTATCCAGCTAGCTGCAATGTCCTTAAGGAAGACATAGATTCTTCTGAAGCCCAGCTTGCTCATCTCCAACATGATTTGGGGTCTGTTGATATTTTGTGCAATAATGCAAATAAACAGGGTGGGTCTTTGATCGCAAATACTGGTTCATCAGTGTCTCTTAGTTATGCTTCAGCTTTAGGTGCCTCATCACGAAGTGGCACGCCTGACCCTCAGATCATGGCTAGAGTTCCCAGTCCTCACATTCTACCCATTGGAGGAGGCAGGGCATGTCCTATGGACAAGAGAGATGGAAACGGTCCGAATATATTCCCTGGGATATCATCAAGTTTGACTGAATCTACTGAGCTGGTTGGTGCTTTTTCGGAACTAAATCTGTCGTCAAATCAGGTGTTTGATGGAGAGAATCACTCAAATTCTCAAGCTCAAAATGGAGTTGATTATCACCAAAACCCCTTCAATATGGTAGGCGGCCATAACAATGTCAACCAACACTTGTATGCGAATTCTGTTTCTTCCAACTCTTACATGAAAGGACTGTCTACCCCAACTCTTAGTGGCAGAGGTGGCTCTCCTATTAAGATCCCAAATATGGACTACCTAAATTCTTCACTCACAAACCATAATTTAAGTGGGTATCTGATCAACCCTTCATCCCCATCTATGACTGGAGCTCACCTTGGTAGCGGAAAATTTCCACCAATATTTGATAATATGGCTGCTGCATCTGCAATGGAGGGAACTGGGCTGGATGCTGGATCCCTGGGTACATTAGACCTAAATTTGATGGCTGGTGCAGTAGAATTGCATAACCTTGGTAGAGTTGGAAATCAAAGTGGAGGTAATGCTGCTCTTCAGGGCCTCCTTGTGGACCCATTATATCTGCAGTGCCTTCAATCCAATGACTATGGTGTTGTTAATCCTTCTATTGGTAGAGATTACTTATGTAATCCTTATGTTGATCTAGTACAAAAGGCTTATCTTGGAGCATTGGTTGCACCTCAAAAATCACAGTATGGGGTGCCCTACCCTGGCAAATCTGGTAGTATGAGTCACAATCTATATGGAAATCCAGCACCTGGTTTTGATCTGTCTTATTCTGGAAGCTCATTAGTGGGGCCTCTGCTTCTGAACTCTCCTATTGGATCAGGTAGTCCAGTCAGGCAGAGTGAAAGAAATATGCATTTTTCATCTGGGACGAGGAATCTTGCTGGGGGTCTTGTTGGAGCCTGGAACTCGGAATCTGGTGTTAACCTGAATGACAATTTTCCTTCCTCTTTACTGGATGAGTTCAAAAGCAATAAAACTAAATGTTTTGAACTTTCAGAAATTGCTAGTCATGTTGTTGAGTTCAGGTAGACCTACATGATTGCACTCTTCAATTCTATTTACCACGGGCCTTTATATGTCTAATACTTTTCTTGAATGAACAGTGCTGATCAGTATGGGAGTCGATTTATTCAACAGAAACTTGAGACTGCCACAACAGAGGAGAAAAACATGGTCTTCAATGAAATTATGCCCCAGGGCCTGTCACTTATGACCGATGTGTTTGGTAATTATGTGATTCAAAAGGTATTTTCTGGTTGCATTGGACTTGTACTATCTTGAATTTGATCATGTGATGAAATGATTGCATTCAGAATCAGATACACCCAAAAAGAAATATGAGATGATATTCCTTTGGCTAAATTTCTCTTTGTCTGCAGTTTTTTGAGCACGGATCTGTGTCTCAAATAAGAGAACTGGCTGACCAGCTAACTGGGCATGTGCTGACTCTTAGCCTTCAAATGTATGGTTGCCGGGTGATCCAAAAGGTATACTTATTTAATGATCCCTCTGTGACATTTCTTTGAGCAAGAGAACTGGTTATGCATATAACAAACTTACTGTGTTGCAGTTTTATGTACTTTTATGGTTATATTTATTGAAAAGGGTGCATGCTTACATATCACACTTGTGTCTTGACCGTATTGATACATATTTATATTGTGGAGACTGAGCTTTGATACTGGAAGTTGACTTGGTGAAGAATTACATATTAAACTTGGCTATGAAACTTTACTTTTATTTTTACATATATTGATCCGAATTATCAGGCTATAGAAGTTGTCAAGCTGGACCAGCAGACTAAAATGGTGAAAGAGCTTGATGGTCATATTATGCGATGTGTACGTGATCAAAATGGAAACCATGTCATCCAGAAGTGTATTGAATGTGTACCCGAAAATGCTATACAGTTTATTATTTCAACATTTTATGATCAAGTTGTCACATTATCCACCCATCCATATGGTTGTCGTGTTATACAGGTTCGTAAATGTAATCTCACCATTGCAGGATGTATATATGCTTTACCTGTTAATAAAATGATATGCAGTTCCAACAGTAAGGACTCTAACTTGGCAAATATGTTTTCTTATAGAGGGTTCTGGAGCATTGTCATGATGCAAAGACCCAGCAAGTAATGATGGATGAAATTTTGCAGTCTGTTTGCTTGTTGGCACAAGATCAATATGGGAATTATGTTGTACAGGTTTGTTTGCCATTTTGAATGTTTTTCATGATAACAAACTGGGCAATGACATATTCTGTGAATTCAATATAAGGGTTCTTTGAATAGTTTGCCTCCTTTAGATTAAGAGATTGTGCGCAATTGTCATAGCCTAATCATTTTCCAAGCCTCACATGTGCTCTAAACAAGCATATAGTTGCTGAATTACTAACCTGATGCAAAAGGGAAATTTAGTTGCTGCCACCTCAAGTGTTGGGAAAATTTTCAGTCTTCATTTACTGTTGGTTTTATCCATCATGAACCTAGCACTTGTCCACCATCTCCATACATGTCCTTGCTTGCGATTAGTGTGAATTATTTGTCTTTTATCACATGGGTGTTTTCTACAATGTTGCAGCATGTCCTGGAGCATGGAAAACCACATGAACGTTCAGCAATAATTACTAAGCTAACTGGGCAAATAGTTCAAATGAGCCAACAAAAGTTTGCCTCCAACGTTATAGAGAAGTGTCTAACTTTTGGTACTCCTACAGAAAGGCAGACCCTGGTTGATGAGATGCTTGGTTCTACTGATGAAAATGAGCCTCTTCAGGTATGTGATTGTACTCTGCAAACTTCCAAATCTTTAGAATTTGGTTTTATTGTCTTCATTTTCTTGTTTCTTTTTGTGCCTCTCCTTTATATTTACCTGTTTATTCATATACCATGTGTTACTATATTTCCCTTCTATGTTACTGCCAGCGATGTACTTCCTTATCTCAGAAAAGTAGTTGCAACATTTTAATCGAGAATATTAATCATCTGCCTAAGTTCTATATAATCTTCACAGGTCACCAGTTCCCTTCTTTGGTGCACCAGGGCCCTCCATCTCTCCCACTACCCCATCCCCTTCCCTCAAACATCTCCTTGAAAAAGATAAAAAAGTAAAGGGAATAAAGGACCCTCCAATAATTATTCTTTTATGCTGTGAGAATGAAATATCTTGTGCATTTCCTCTCAAAGTAGGTGAACTCTCCATCAATGTTTGTAATGTTTGTTATTAACTCTCATATGCCTCATATGACAGGATTCTTTAATCGCCTAAAATTGTGCTAAATTTGAAATCTTTGAGCTCTTATCTGTTTTTATGTTTCATCATATGCAGGTCATGATGAAAGACCAGTTTGCGAATTATGTTGTACAGAAAGTGCTGGAAACTTGTGATGACCAGCAACTTGAACTGATTCTTAATCGAATAAAGGTTCACTTGAATGCTCTGAAGAAGTATACTTACGGGAAGCATATAGTTGCTCGTGTAGAGAAACTAGTTGCAGCTGGAGGTAATCTACTTCTTGTTGGAGTTATCTTAATTTCGTCAATGATTATTATGGTTCCTAGATGGAAATTTGTGTCATATTAAATGGGAATAGAAGGGTGGTAAAACTAACAACAATTGGCATAATTTTATTGCAGAAAGGAGGATCAGTGTTCTTACCCTGCATCCAGCTGCATCAGTGGCATAGGAGAATGTACAGCTGACTGAGGAATAGTATGAGCCCTTCTTTCTTCCTTTCTTCCTTTCGTGTCTAGATTGACGGCCCTGTCTATTTCTTTAGATGGACAGGAGCTGGATGAAAATAAATCTATTGGTATGTACTTAAAACTGTAGATTGTTAGCTTGAGGTATGCCTAGAATCAAGGCTAGCTGAGGCTCAGATGGGAAGTTGCTGATCCATGCAGAGAAAAAAAAGTTAAAAAGTAGTTCAACTTTTAAAGATGTATAAAGAGAGAAGGTAGTATTCCCACATTTGAATGTGTCCTAAAATACGTGAAAGACAGGGCCGAGACGGCCTGTATTTAAGAGATTCTGAAATTTTCTTATGTATGGATCCTTCTAAGAAAATAATAATTTGGAGGACTTTTTTTTGGGTTTATCATGGCTGTGATTCTTGTGATACGCCCGTTAATATATTATTGTAGAATCTCACGATTTAACTCCATAACGTCACCAATATCTATTGTTATGGCATTTGGAATTGGTTTCACTGGGACCCCTTTTTCTTTTCATCTAATCTGCGGTCCTGCGATTTCATCATCTTGTATAAGCATTGTTGTGGAGGTTGCATCGGAATGCGGGCTAACGCCCAGAACTAGATCAGGTCTTGAACAAGGCGGATAGTAATTAATTTGCATTCCCAGCTTCATCTCCTTGTGCAACAGTTTCGGACCATCCGTTTGCATTCCCATTAATAGAGATATATTGCCCGGAATCTCGTCATTCACCTGCAAATTTCTGTTTGAGTACTCCTCTATTGCCTCCCTGTCAAGAAGGAGAAAAAGGATTGGATTTCTGTTATAGTTGTTGACATAAGCAGATCACTAAGATGGTTCTGTTATAGTAGTTGTTGACATACTTGAAGCCTGGTATGGTCAACGGCCAGTACTTGATTGGTTTGTATTTGGGTGGGAATGCCAATGAGAATATAAGGTCGCACCAATCAAGCAAGCTTTTGCTACTCCGAGACTACATAGCCTTGCCCGTATCCTTTAACATTTACATTTGCTGACATTGCATACTTCTTTTTGTCTTCCAGTGGAAGTTCAAAAAATGCTGCCACAGCTGTCTTCATTTGCTGTAGCACAACCTCGGGTACTCCAGGATTTGTGACCCGAAAAAGAAAAAAAGAAAACATTCTTGGTCGTACGTTTATATGAAATAAGACACCTTCAGTTGAGGCAGGCACAATGGAGTTGGTTGCTACCTGAAAGAAACCCCATTCCTTGCATGCAAAATAAGGCTTTCTTCTCTCATCTTCATCTCCATTCACAAGGAAGCATAAGTTTATCAGTGGAATCTCAAAAAAGCTGGACACAACTCTATATCCTGTGGTCTACAACTGAATTCTTGTACATGACATTCAGGAACACACGGGATGAGATCCTCTGTGCCCACTTCTCAGTTCTTTCCCCTTTGTTAGAGGATCTCATCCACGATCTGTTGTCTCATCCCGAAACACACAGAGTATCGTTTCCCACTATTTTCAGGATGCTTGGTACTGGTAACGAGCTTCCGTAACCCATTCCTTCTTCCAGATGCCTTTTTGATCCATCACGTCTAATGGCCCCCATGTTCAGGCCTATATACTATTCAGTATCTTGGAATCGTTTCTTCTCCGTAGATGCCGTCAAGAAGGATTATGGAATTTTTCTTATCATGGTACCAAGCAAACGATATAACCGCTTTGATCTTCAGTTTTTGGTTTGCCTTGGCTTTTATTTCAGATTATAAATTCAAACGCCAACCGAAATTCCTATTCCCAGAAAAGAAGGCTGATAAAAACAGTAACTTGGTGCAATTTCCTGATGGAAGTCTGTATCATTTTGCTACAAAACAGCCGGCAATAAGATTCTTATGAAATTGAGACGGCAAAAAGACTAAGAATGGCTTTCTATGCGCCTAGTTCTTTTACACGGGTGCTACAAGTCTTAAATCTTTTTGAGTTTTGGATGTGAATGCATTGCCCTAGCGACTGCAAAATCTGGCATTCTCAACAGCCTGCTTTTGTAGATAATTCTCCCATTTTTGGGCCTTTTCATATTCATATCTCTAGATCATATTCATATTTTCTCAAATATTATGTCCACAACAAAATAAAACATTACTATTTCGGGCCAAATACAAAACGAAGCCATTTCCACCACGGAATCACTCAATATGGCCCTGGAAAAAGAAAGACTCGAGATCCATGGTTTTACTCTGTTTCGTTCAAGTTAAATTCAGAGGACAGAAACTGATAACATAAAGAGAAGCCCTACAAGTCTTAAGCCCCGAAGCTTCGTCGTACGCAAAACTGTAGGATTCGGGGCAAACTGCCTTAAAAATTTGAGTAAAGGCAGTAGGCTTGCAACTTTCAGGACTAGAAAACTTCCCAGTACAGCAATATCTATCGGTTTTGGCAGCTAAACATGCACTCTTACAACCCACCACCTTCCCTCGTCGCTTGACAATTAATGAATAAGGGCAACAAGCATTCAAATTGGTCTTGCATGCAGCAACTCCACACCCTGAACCACCACCAATAGGCAGCATTGAAACTGGAATATTGAAACCATCAACCAAACTGACATCATAGTAATGTAAGGCAGATTTTGAAGTCCCAAATGTCATTTCTACTAATGTTGCAGGAGGCGTTCCACCAAGACCTCTGCAATGTAGAAGTCCTGCACAGCCTCCAGTTTGGCACGATCCTTTGCCAGTGTTCTTGTCAAAGAAACAGGCTTGTCTTGCCCAAATTCTGCCCGACCATAGCTTGGGGACTTGAATGGTTGTTTGTTCACCACTACTGAGATGAAATCCTCCTTCGTTCGGAGTTACATGACCTGCATTGCCTAGGATTCCTGGCCATATGCTCTCATTGCAGTTGTTTACAATAATAAGTTGGGTTCCACCTGCAAGAAAAAAAGTAGAATCAGTGGCGGGATAAATTGCATATACGTGGGCTGAAGAGGAAAACAGGAACAGAACCTGTCATGAATGCAAAATTGCTGTAGAAGTAGAACAAAAACAAGAAGAGGAGATGTAAGTAAGTTGGCATTGCTTCTCAGTTTGTGACTGTTAACCTGGCAATTAAGTGCATCTTTATAGCACGGCACGTATAGAGAGAGGCTTCCTATTATTTGGCCATTAACAAAAGCGGGAACGGTTATGTAGCTTAACAGTTGAGAAATTTGGAAACTTAAAGGTAGTATTCTGCAGTATCCATCCGTTCCTAAATCATGCTCTGCAGTCCAAAACCTCTTGTGTTTGTTCTGATAACTGTATCAGATGTTCCTTTTGCATTATCTTACTCAACATTCATCCCTCTGGTTCCATCAGTTCTGATACCAAAGAAATTTACCTATCATCACATTTACTAGCACCAGGGACAGATCCAGGGGGGCTGGCAGGGACTATAGCCCCCCAAGACTAAAAAGTTTTCAGAATATATACATATATATACAGGCGCCAGCTCCTTCAGACCAGAAATTTTTCAGAATATATACATATATATATAGGCGCCAGCCCCCCAAGACTAAAATCCTGGATTCGTCGCTGAGCACGGCATTAAATCATCAAATGACATGTCAGCACTTTGACTACGTTATGTATGGGATCCTTCTATGATGATATAAGGACTCTTCCATAAAATGGTCAATGCTATTTAGTTGAAGGTACTGACTCAAAGCAACCAGTAACTGACCCTAACCCTAGCCCTTCTCAATCCCGGAAGACACTTCTTTCTTTGGTTGCTTCGGGTTGGAAACAAATAAAACTGAAGGAAAGTTTGTAACTTTTTATATATTTTGAAAAAGATAAAAAAAACACAACAGTGATTTTATTTATTTTAAATTATTAAAAACATTAGTGATTATAGAAAGAACTGTCAAATTTTAATATAAATTATTAGATAGTTAACTGTTATTTATTTTATTAAAATTAATTACTTAATTTATGCTATTTTTAAAATATATAATACAAGATAGAAGACTTTGTAATATTGCATAGTTATTTGTAAAACATATTTTGAAATAAGAATAATTTTAAAATAAATAATTAGAATATCTAGCTAGTTTCTCATTGTTTAAAAGGGTTCCACTTCTTTGTTTAATTGGAAGATTTAGTAACTAATAATGATTAAAATCAAAATGGATAAAGTTTATCCAATCGGTCTAACTGATTATTCAAACTCTTTCTTACCTTGTTGAAGTTGTTTCTTATGTTGTATACAAAGTAAAGTAATTTTTTTTTCAAGTTCTTTAGATATAGAGGTCTTAATCAAACAAGTTTGAGAGATTACGAATTCTTAGATTTTGACATAAACAAAGACGTAGTTCATATATGATTACAAATTCTTAGATTTTGACATAAACAAAGACGTAGTTCATATATGATTACAAATGGTCTTGGACCCAAAACAGTGTTACTTCTTAAACCTGGACAATAATAAATGAGATATCTTCTCGCTAAAATTAAAAGAGATATAAAATAAAAACTAACAAACACACAAAACTTTTATTAAACAGTTTGAGTATCTAAATTTTAAGTACAAATATTTATTTGGAACAACCGCTAAAAACACATCAAAAACATCTTTTTTTTTATAAATAATTTCAACAAACCATAATCCCATAAAACCAGAAATTGCTAAACTATCTACTATATACTAACATACAAAAAAATTAAGACATTTTTTGACTAAAAAAAATAAAAAAATAAAAAAAAAATTTTGCATTATTTATAATACTCTCCATTAATGCATAGGTTTTTAATACTAATCAAATGTCTAAAATACTCAAATGTTGAAGGAACTGGTCTTGTTAATATGTCGACCTGATGCTCATTGGTGTTGTAATAAGCTATTTGCATGCTTCCTTCTATTACCAACTCTTTAATAAAGTGACGGAGAGTCCTAATATGCTTTGTGTGGCAATGATAGATTGGAATTTTGGTTATAACTATGGTGAATTGATAATCGTAGTAAATTATTATTATTATTGTTATTGTTGCTTTATGCCATTTAGAATTCATCATAGCCGTAATGCCTGATATGTTACTAAAGTTATAGTCAATGTATTTAGTCTTTATTGATGATAAAATTGTATAAATTTGCTTCCTTCATTTCCATAATACTATACTTGATTCAATAATCAAAATATACCATAAAGTGCTTCTTTGATCATTTATATAGAACTTGCCCAAGTACTACGGGAATAGTAACATAGACTTAGATCATCTTTGTTGTACCAAAGACAACAAGAACTTGTTCTCTTCAAGTATCTCAACACCTTTTTAACTGTACCATAATTTATCTTGTAACAGTCCAGACCACCCGCTCACAAATATTGTCCGCTTTGGGCTGCCCTTGGGTCAAGCCCTTCACGGTTTTGCTCTTCCCATCCTTGAAAAGACGCGTCTTCCCGAGTACAGGAACAGCAAAATCGTGAGGGGCTTGGAGCTCAAAGCAGGCAATATCTATGGGAGGGTTATCTGAGCTGTTACAAATAGTATCTTAGCTAATACCCGAATCTTGTGCCAGCTAGGCTGGGCCTTAAAGAGGGCTGGGCCCTAGGGGGTGGAGAGTGTGAGATCCCACATCAGTTGGAGAGGAGAACAAAGTATGCCTTATAAAGGTATGAATACTTCTCCCCCTAAGACGTGTCTTCCCAAAGGTGGGAAGAGCAAAACCGTAAGGGATTTGGCCCGAAGGACAATTCAAAGTGGACAATATCTGTGGGCAGATGGTTTGGGCTGTTACAAGTGATATCAGAGTCGGTTCTTAGCCCGATGTGCCAACGTAGGATGCTGGGCCTTGAAGAGAGATTGACCCTAGAAGGGGTGAAGAGTGTGAGATCCCATATCAGTTGGAGAGGAGAACGAAGTATGCCTTATAAGGGTATAAATACCTCTCCTCCTAAGAAGCGTTTTTCCAATGGTGGGAAGAGCAAAATTGTGAGGGGTTTGGCCCGAGGGGCAACCCAAAGCGAAAAATATCTGTAGTCGGGTGGTCTAGGCTGTTATAAATGGTATATCAGAGCTGTTACCCGAATCGTTTTGCCAGCAAGGCTAGGTCCTAAGGGGGTGGAGAGTGTGAGATCTCACATCAGTTAGAGAAGAGAACGAAGTATGCCTTATAAGGGTATGGATACCTCTCCCCCATAAGACGCGTCTTCCTTAGTGTGGGAAGGGAAAAACTGTTGGATCCCGTCTCCGAAGCCCAACATTCGGACCCACACAGTATAGAGGACCCAAAACCGATCACACAACGACCGTAACTAGGAGAGGAAAATTCAATTAAAAGATTCGGGTTGGCTTTTTAATAAAAATGATCCCTCGGATCATACGATTCCAACGCAACTGGAATCGCTCAATTCGGGTTAGAAATGAAGAAGTTATGATTAAAATACTATCTAAAAGAAAACAACAAAATTAACCCTCTACCGACTTCAAGACAAAATCCGAAAAGCTTGGAGACTAAATAGACACATGGTTCCTTCATAGAACTTGTAGCATTATGTCTCTAGTTTAATTTAAAACAAGATTCTCCTCGATCCGAGCTTCGTAGCTCCGGATATTGCAAAATTAGTGAAGCATATTCAGACTTTAACCACCGACCACCATACTTTGATTTAAAGCATATTTTTCAAAATAAAATAAATACTGGTAAATCAGGTGTAGAAAGATAGGAAATTTTCTTAGAAAATCAACGCTTCAAAAATGGGGGCAATCGGAGGTCTACACAAAAAGTTATGGCCAAAAGAAGGAAGAGGGGTCGGTCGGCCAGGAACCGACCCCAAATGCTGCGCTCGGCATGCCTAGCGCCTGGCGCTCGCCCGCCCGCGAGCGCTTGGGTGCTCGCATGGGCGAGCGCCTAGGCGACCCCTCCTGCAGCCCGACCTATCAGACTTCTAACCCTCATAACTTTCGACTCCGAACTCCAAATTGGACAAAATTTGACTATATTTCATAGAGAAAAGAAAGATCTACAATTTTGAAGAAGGACTCCGACCTGTACTCCAACTCTATAAGGGTCAAAACTGGACTCAAAGTTCTGTCTGTAAATTTGCAAAGTTAACAGCACTTGCATTTAATTCTAGCGACCCACACCTACCAATTTAACACACAATAAATAGCTCATCACTCATCCTAGAAGAGCTCTATAGCTCGCCTATCAATTTAACACACCATAAAGGCTCACCAACCTTAACAAATTTTCCAGAAAGCTCTCCCAAACACAACCAACAGCAACTCAACAATTAAAGCCTTGCACACACACATTTTTCCAGATCACACACAGATCACAATTCAACCAACACATGAAAAGAGAGTACTAGAGCTCTCATTCTCTTTCAAGCATAACCAAATGTGCATCCACAGCTTTAGTTACATATCGGCA
>JANKOE010000206.1:26359771-26372049 GCA_026284465.1 Erythroxylum citrifolium | reverse complement strand
CTCTTTGGCCTTCTTTTTCATAGGTTTGGCCTTGACCCCTGTTTGGGCCTTCTTTTTCATTGGACCCTTCTTCTTTTGCTTGCCCTTACCCTTGGGCTTAGAAGAAGAAGCTACATTAGCTTCTGGCCTATGAGCCTTAATAATCAATATCTCCTCTGTGTTCTGGAGGGTATTCATCAACTCACTCAAGGTGTAATCCTTGCTGTTGAGCTCATAGTCCAATTTAAACTACTGAAAAGAAGAGTTTAAGCTATTGATAATCATAATCATCAGTGTATCCGCATCCATATCCGCCCCAAGCATCTCAGCCTCAGTGACCGCAGAGATTACTTTAATCATGTAATCCCGCATCAATTCACTAGGTTTGTGTCTGAGATTATAAAAGGTTTGGATAGCTTTCACTCTTATAGACCTAGTCCTCACACCAAACATCTCATGTAGGTGATAGACCATTGCACTAGCAGTTTTCATACAAGCAATTTGGTTTTACAACATGCCGCTAACAAAAGCTAGAATATAACACTTAGTAGTCTTGTCAGCATTTCGCCAATGCTCATATTGTTGGACTATCTCAGGAGTTGAATCTCCACTCGGAGGTGTAGGCTCAGTTTCAGTTAACACCCATGAAATACGTTTAAGAGGCTTTTTGATCCTAAAAGTGTTCAAGGTACAAACTTGAATGCAAAATGGTAGTATACAAAATATAATGTTTGAATGGTCTTAGGGTGTATAAGCACAAATTGAATAGTCAAGATCTATGTATAAGAATACATACCCAGAAAGTCAATTGAGCATGCATTAAACACGACACTTATACATGTGTATGACTGAATATTCGTATGATTAAACAAGTTAGTGATTTGTGAACTATGTATGTATTGCGTG
This sequence comes from Erythroxylum citrifolium, assembly GCA_026284465.1. NCBI lineage: Eukaryota > Viridiplantae > Streptophyta > Magnoliopsida > Malpighiales > Erythroxylaceae > Erythroxylum > Erythroxylum citrifolium. Next base: position 26,371,164 of record JANKOE010000206.1, on the reverse strand, counting down.
ACTATAGATGCAAAAGTTGATTGCCAATATTTAGACATTGCCGGATCATCAAGGCAACAACTTTTTTGGAGCGTACTGTGAGTTAACCTAGATGTTTCTGACTATGATTGAATTGTTTTTGGTTAACTTTCAGTTATTGAATGGCTGCTTCTATGATTGGTATGATTCTGAACATTGTTGGTTCGAGGAGTTTGATATTTGGGATTGTATATGGAAGTGTTTTTAAATGGTATGTTCCTCCCAACGTAGCTTAGCTACCTGTAGTTACTTTGTAATGTCTACATATCCCCTAGGAGGATATGCAAACGCTACACAAAACAGTACTGAAACATTCTGAAACATCTCATGTCTCTCTATTTTAATAGCAGCTTATACTAGCTGATGATAGGTCACTTGCGGAAAAAGACTAAATGCTGCCACAAGCTTTTTGATTGAATCGTTAAACCATCTTCAAACTGATGACACCGAAACTCCTTAGTAAGTACAGGTTTAGGTGCATACTTGTTGAGTCGATTAAACTCTTTGTCGTACTCAGCAACAGACAGGTTTCTCTGCTTTAAGTTTAAAAACTCCTTCCATTTCTCCTTTCTATAGGCTTCCGTCACATACCTGGCTTTAAACTCTTGGGAAAAGAAATCCCAAATCAAAATCTCCGGTAGTTGAAGATTCTTCAAAACTAACTTCCACCACTCATAGGATACTACCTAAAGAAGAGAGACAACATAATGTATGTAACATCCCGTCCCTAGATTAAGGGTTAGAATTTAGATTTCAATAATGGAGAAAATATCAATGTGAGAATTAGAAAAATTTGCATTTCATGCTTAGCAAAATGTCAGCATAAATGCATGTGGATTTGAATTTTTGCACACATTTAAAACGACTATACATGCACTCATTAACATTCTAGGTATAATTGAATTGTAATGTGATATTGTTGAAAATTGTGGTTACGGTGATGAATAATTTAGATGGTGGATTAAAGAATTAGGAATTGTTTACAATTGTATTGAATAGATTCTAGATTGTGATATATAAAAAAATTTACGTAAGTTGATGAAGAAATATTTGTCTCTGTTATGGGTTAGAAGATTACGTATATGGTTGATGTACTGTTCATGCATGAAAATGTATGAAGTGTTAGCAGAGGTGACTTTGAATAAGCGAATTAGTGTGGAGTATTTTTAATGCGAAGTGTATAATGAAATGAAGTTGTTGTTGAAAAACGTAAAATACAAAAACATGGAAGTGCAAGAATTAGTGTTACTCGAATATGCTCTGTTTTTGATGTTAAGTGTGGTCTTCCTTTTGAGTTGTTATGGAAATGAAGTTAAGCTAGTTTAATGAAAAGTATAATAAGAGATGAGAAGATTTTCTGAAATGAAAGCTGAGAAGAAAAACAAAGATTGTACAAAACGTTTGAAAGGCAGAAAAGGGTAAAACACAGAACATGAAGAAGATGAGTATCTGATATTTGGGTTTGTGATGATTTTGAGAATTTTGAGAAAATTTATATCAATGGAAAGCTAAAAGAAATATCTACAACTTTCATGAAGACAATTTTGTCAAAATCTATCTACATCGATACAGTTAATTCATGGAAGTTTAGATCAAAATTTAACCTCTCTTATCTCTTCATTCTCAACCAACTTCTCTAACGTGTTTTCCTTCACTAAATCCAACACTTAAATTTTTATTTCTAGTTTTTCCACTCCATTTTCATTTAACTCATTCACCAGAAATTCACAGTGCCCTTAAGACATAGGGGAATATGTTTCTAAAAGAAAGTGTTACAAAATAACTTTAGTATCGGGGTCTAAAAGAACATGCAAAGTTGACCCGAAATGCTATGGTTATGGAAAAATATGAAAATTATTTAATAGGCTAGAACTTGTGATTGCAGTGGTATTACTGACTTTTAAACTTAAGTATAAATTATAATTAAGTAAGTCTTAATGAAGGGAAGTGGATATGTGGATAAGAAACAGACATTTCTTTATCTATCTCGAAACTTCTTTCTCTAGAGTTCCTCCAACACAGAGTTTTTCATCAAATATTCACTAAAGTTAAATCTTGCTTTTCTCTGTTTGTCATCACTTCCACTTTGATATTTCTTTCTTCTATCCCAAGAAAAATCGAACCTTCCTGTCAACTTTCAAGTTGATGTACGTGGGTGCATGAGGGATTCGTGTTACGTAATTTTGCAGATATTGTAGCTTTAAATAAGTAAGCTTGTTATGATTATGTATTTTTGTATGAAATGAAGCATGCATCATTAGTTCACTGCTAAATGGTTAAGATCAATGATTTTCTTATTTTCTAGAAAATGAGTGAGGAGATTTAGTGTGCCGTACATGGTGATTTTCTTTGGATTTGATGACTGAAATGTTATGGGATGATGTTCAACAAATTTTTGGAGTTGAAAGATCAACCAAAATGTGTATGTGATGAGAGCAAAAAATTTTTGGAAAAATGAATATGTAATGCTCTGTTATGTTGAAGTTTTTATTATTCATATACATAAACATACGTAAGCTTTGAAGTGTTTTTAGAGATGATTTAAAATGAATTTAGAGTTAAGAGGTAAATGTATGGTGATTTCTAGAAATGTGAAAGAATGATTAACGTGATAGTTAGAGGATTAAATGAAGAAAATACAAAGAAATGCAGGAAAATTGAAAGTGAAGAAGTGTAGAAAATGTGATGAAATGCGTGAGTGCTCTAGTTTTGGGATGATTATGAATAACGATAGATTTTTGATTTGGTTGTGATTTTTAAGCTGAAATGAAATAGGAATGAAGAGGAAATATTGATATTTAAGCAGAAAGTTGATTGTAATAAATAGAGTATATATACTATATTTTTCCTCTTCACTAGTCACATATGGGTATGTATTGAAAAATTAGTGGATAAGTTATTGAAATCAATTTACCAAAGGATTGAGTGTATGATTCAAAGAATGATGAGTGTTTAAGTTATGAAATGGGTAAAACCCTGGGATTGTCATTGAGCATGCTTTGTACATAGTCCATTTATATAATTGTGCATAAATAAATGCTTGTAAGTGTGCAATTATTAATATATATGCAACGTGTGTCTTGCATAAATGGATTGTGCACGCTAAATGTCTGCATTCAGGTGTTCCTAGAATTTGGAAGCAACTGCTAATTTGAAGCGTACTATAAGTAAACCGAGATGGTCTCATTTCATTGTTTGTTCTGTTTTGAATTTTGTATTGATTGATTACTGAATGCTTATATGAATGTTAATGATTGTATTGATTTCTAGACAGAAAGTCCAATGTTTGTGATGTTGATTGGGATATTAAAATGCTACTTGTATATGAATGAGATGAAATAAGTGTGCATAATATGATTGTTAAATGCCGGACCACAGTCCGATGATAAATGTGTTTTGAATGTGCATTTGCATATGAATGAAAGTTTGATACTCAACTTTAATGTTGAATGCCAGACTGCGGTCCGATGATATGTGAACGTGAATGAATGACAATATGGAAATGTGACTGAGGCATTCCATTCCATGAATGGATGAAACATAATGGCAGTTGTAACTAGAGTAGCCACCGATCAGAGCTTCTAGCTCAACGTTTGAAAAAGAGCCTCGAGCTCGAAAGTGATTCAGCCCTCATGCTCACAGTTTAATGAGCTATATATGGGACAGATTATCAATGAGCCCTATATTGGACAATTATCAATAAGCCCAGTATCCAATAGATACGGGACAGTTTAGGCACTCGGTCACAAAAAAGTAATAAATGGAAAGTGGTTCTCATGTGCACTGCATATGCATAGTATGAATGATTAAAGTGCATTGAATGTGAAATGTGAAATGTTATGAATGTGATTTATGTATTACGTGACTAGGTGAGCCATCAATGATGGTCACTCATTGAGTTCGCAAAACTCACCCAAAAATTTGCAGATATTTTTCAGGACTCAGAAGAATACATCATTAGGCAAATGGGCATATACTTACTGCATGTAAAGGAAAGATAGAGGTTGGGATTAGTTCGCGTCTACATTAGTATTTTCCTATTTTTTTGGTATAAGTTTGTATTCGGCAATTTATGTAAAATAATGTATTCCAAAATTTGTGTATAATGTGTATACAAAGGTTTTTATGGTGGAATGTAAAGACATTATGACTAAAAAGTTTTGTTTTTGTAATGGGCCCCAATTGGCTATTGCAATCCTATTAATTGTACTGTGTTGATTGAAAATGTTTATGAATAAAATTGGGCCCAATTTGGTTATGAATTTCTGTACATTATGTTTGTGATTTCATAAAAAAAGTTATACCAAATTTTGACTGGTTGAGTGTTCTAGTACGCCACCCTCACGGGACACGAACTCGGATATCACCCATAGATGTCGGGCACGTGTGTTGCGGGGGTGGGGTGTTACATAATGGGGACAACAGATGCCTCCTTACTAGTTATAATGTATTGGCTCATTGATACTCAAATTGATCTAGGAACTAAAGAAATGTTGGTTTCCTCTATTACTGCACATTATGTTAAGAGAATTCTCTTTAGTTTGCATCCTTCAAAGGCTTCCAGTCTAGATGGATTTACGACTCTGTTCTTCCAACGTACATGGGATATAACATGTTACCTCTTTACTGAGGTGGTTTTGGAATTTTTTGACTCTTTTAAAAGCTGATGGTCCTCAATCACTCCTGTATCTGCTTGGTACTGAAAAAACAAAACCTTTTTCACTTAAGATACTTCATCCCTATTTTGCACTGCTAAACCATCTATAAGGTGATATCAAAGCTTGTAGTTGAACGACTGAATTTGGTACTATCTATAATTGTAAATTCTACACAAAGTGTTATTCTTCCGGATCGAAATCCTAAGGATAACATTCTTCTTCTTTAAGAGCTGTTGAAAGAATATCATTCGGGTAAGAAATTGAACAGTTGCTTGTTTAAGATTGGTTTCTTCAATCTTTTGATACAGTGAGCTAGAACTTTATAAGGCTTTGTCTTGATAACTTGCATATTCCGCACCAATTTGTTCAGTGGATTATGGCATGCATTACCACCTCTTCATGGAGTATCATGGTGAATGGTACCCCCACTATGCCTTTCACACCTGCAAAGGGGATTAGACAAGGTGATCCATTATCATTGTACTTGTTTACATTTGTTATGGAGGGACTTTCTAGACTATTAAACCAGCTGCTCCCTCTCAATGGTGGATGTCAATATCACCATAGATGTAAGGAACTTAACATTACCCATCTCATATTTGTTGATGACTTGATACTCTTGTGTGGAGCTAATTTTGCTTCTATCAGAATCATGATGCATGTATTTGATTTATTTGCACAATGGTTTGGACTCCATCGTGACTTAGAGAAGAGATGCTTTTATATTTCCGATGATGTGTGAATTCATGTGGCCATTTGAAGACTCACTGGACTCCATCACAGTCTTATTCCTATTCGTTATCTAAGCGTCCCTAATTCCCTATTATGGCTTCAAAGTTGAAGTTTCTTGATTGTTTATATATTATCAAAAAAATGAAGTCCCGAGTGATGGCTTGGCAGAATCAATTCCTTTCTTATGTCATTTGACCTACACTCATTATTTCAGTGCTTACAAGTTAGTTTGCATCCTTCAAAGGTTTCCAATCTGGATGGCTTTACGACTCTATTCTTCCAACGTACATGGGATATAACATGTTACCTCTTTACTGAGGTGGTTTTGGAATTTTTTGACTATTCTAAAATGCTGATGGTCCTCAATCACTCCTGTATCTGCTTGGTACTAAAAAAACAAAACCCTTGTTACATAAGAGACTTCATCCCTATCGAAATCCTAAGGATAACATTCTTCTTCTTCAAGAGCTATTGAAAGAATATCATTTGGGTAAGAAATTGAATAGTTGCTTGTTTAAGATTGGTTTCTTCAAACTTTTGATACAGTTAGCTGGAACTTTATAAGGCTTTATGTTGATAACTTGCATATTCCTCACCAATTTGTTCAGTGGATTATGGCATGCATTACCACCTCTTGATGGAGTATCATGGTGAATGGTACCCCCACTATGCCTTTCACACATGCAAAGGGGATCAGACAAGGTGATCCATTATCACGGTACTTGTTTACATTTGTTATGGAGGGACTTTCTAGACTATTAAACCAGTTGCTCCCTCTCAATGGTGGATTTCAATATCACCATAGATGAAAGGAACTTAACATTACCCATCTCATATATGCTGATGACTTGATACTCTTGTGTGGAGCTAATTTTGCTTCTATCAGAATCATGATGCATGTATTTGATTTGTTTGCACAATGGTCTGGACTCCATTGCGACTTATAGAAGAGATGCTTTTATACTTCCGATGATGTGCGAATTCATGTGGCCATTAGAAGACTCACTGGACTCCATCACAGTCTTATTTCTATTCGTTATCTAAACGTCCCTATTATGGCTTCAAAGCTGAAGTTTCTTGATTGTTTATATATTATCAAAAAAATGAAGTTCCAAGTGATGGCTTGGCAGAATCAATTCCTTTCTTATGTCACTTGACCTACACTCATTATTTCAGTGCTTACAAGCCTACATATACATTGGGTGCTCATGTTGCATTGCCTCGAAAAGCAATCAAAGAACTTGACTGCATTATGAAATCTTTTCTATAGTCAGGACAAGTGAGAAACTCGAACAATGCTCGAGTCAAATGGAGTGAAGTTACGAAAGCTCAAAAAAATGGCGGTCTTGGAATTATCTCATTCTTGAAAATGCTACAAGTTTTGATATGTAAAAGGTTGTGGAGATTATATACGGATTGAAATGCAATATAGACAAAATAGATTCACGAATACTACTTAAAATACACAAATTTTTGATAGGTTGATTATACAAGAGTGGGATCTTGGATACTCAAACAAATGATGAAGTTAAGGGAATTAATCTATTCTATCCTCACATCAAGCACTCTATTGGTAATGGAGAAAAGACTTTAGTGTGGTATGATAATTGGTTAAAAATTAGTCCCCTCATGCACAATAATGATCTTCAGAGGCTTCACAATCGACTACCTCTAAACTCCAAAGTATCTTTTCTACTTTTCAATGGCAAATGGCTAGGTAATTTATGAGGGTTCCCTGCTCTCACCTCCCAAACTTACACAATGCAGTAATGATGTATAACATTTTTTGGAAGCTACAATCGAATGGAGTTTTTTCCAATCAGTCTTGTTATCACCTATTATATGATTGCTCCATGGTGATCCTTTGGTTTAATTTTTGTGGCATAATACTATTGGTCCCAAAGCCATATTCATCACGTGGCTAGCAATAAAAAATAGTTCAAAAAGATGGAATCAATGGCATAGGAATGTTGAGGATCTAAGCTTGTTATGCAATCTCTGTGACTATGCTAAAGCTATATGGAGCCTCATCTTACACTTGTTTTTGTCACACAATGATAGCTATGAGTGGACTCAAGTACTGCATTAGATTATAAGAAAAACAAAGAAGGGGACTCCTAATGTATCTTTGTATACAACAACGTTCACGATTACTATATATAACATTTGGAAGGAAAGAAATCGACGCCGATTTATAGAAACGAAGGAGGAAAAATATTAGCTCGTGGACAACATCATAAATCATAATAGAGCTAGTTTAATAGCCAAAAAATCTCATTTTCCCTCTCCTCGGACATGAAGAGCAGATGGTGGCTATGAACTTCTGAAACTTAGCATTATCTTATTTTGTAATCTTTGTTCCTTGTCGTTTTTAATTACTTAGTAATAGAAATGTAGGCATCTATTGTCTAGATCTTATGATTTTTGTCATGTTGTGATGGTTTTATTCTCCATTAATTTAAAAAAACTGAACAACTCATCAAAGTGATGCATAAGTCAAAAAGTATAGTTTCAATATAAAAAGACCTTTAAATAAATATTAAAAAATGTGATAATTTATAAAATATCAATTAAGGACAAATATAAAAGTACAAAGAGGTCCTAATTAAATAAAATTTCTTTCAATAATCTCCAATTCTCTCATAATTGTGTGAAATCAATCACCACTCATTGGTTTAGTGACTATGCTAGTCAATTAATGTAATGTATCAACAAATTCTAACTCAATATCCCCATTTCCACATGATCTCTAATGAAATGATATTTGATTTCTATGTGTTTGGCTTTTGAATGTTGAATAAGATAGGCAGATGGCATTAGTGTTATCATACCTAATGAGTGTCTTTCTAAGTTTCATACCGTAATCTCCAAGTTATTATCTAAGCTAAAAAACTTGTGCACTACAATTACTGGCTACTATATATTTGGATTTAGTAATTGATAATGTAACCAGATTTTATTTCTTACTAAAATATAAGACTATTGCATTGCTTAGGAATTGGAAAGTACCTAATATGCTCTTCCTATCTAAGAGGATACCAACATAATATGCATTTGAATAGAAAATCAAATATAAGAATGTATCCCTAGTGTTAGTCCTTAATGACACTAAAGAGTGGGTAAATTGGGTGTTTATAAAATTTAAACGAAATATTGCTAACTTAGTGTGTTAATGAACATAATTTATAAAAATGTGAATTTGATATAAAATAATGAATTTGAATAGCACAATTAACTAATAATGTAAAAAGGTAAGGGAAGAGAAACAAAAATTGATTTATAGTTGTTCGAAAAATAACCCTTGCCTATGTTTACTCCGAAGACTTTTAGAATTCCATTATAACTCTTTTCTTCAAAATGAAGAATAAATTTTGTACAATCTTTTATAGACAAAGAGGAACCCTTTTATAATCTTCCTCTAAGGTGAAGAGAAACCTCATTTCCACTTAAAATACCACTATATATAATATACAAATTTCATTCCTCTTGAATGTCTTCACTCCCATGAGTCTATTATCACTAAATTTCTCTCCCCCTTTTTGGAAACATAAAAAACCAATTAGTTAGAGGATGAAATTTAGAGTCAATCAAATGATATAGGTGATCAAGGCGATGCATCATGATCTCCTAGAAAGAGTCAAGTTCACTTTGTAGCATAGTAAGTTGATACTTAATAGCTTCCAAATAATCATCAAGCAAATACCTATGACATGGTTATGAGGAAGCAGTCTCATCATCTGTAGGGAGTTTAACAGTGTGACCAAGTAGAGGCTTATCAAAAGCAATGTCATATCTATAAGCCTCATTTGTTAGTGAAGGTTACTGAGGTTAAAGCTATTGCCACTAATGTGGTCGAGTCATTTGAACATCAATTAATTAGTAAATCATATGATTTAGAGTAGTGGAATAAAAAAGAGATAAATAGGAGGTATTCAAAAATGATGAAATATAAGGCTAAGTATTAAAGCATAAGGGATATTTTCTTTTCTTTTCTTTATTTTGATGGAAATACACTATATTGAGAAGAATGAAGGTACCAAAATGAATGGGCTCTCCTAATCTGAGGGTAGAGAGGAACTAAAGGTCATCATGGCTTAGAAATGTAAAATGAGCATTAAAAACAAAATTATACTTAATAAAAAGATGAAGAAAATGAGAATGACATTGATCATATAAACATTTTTAGGTATTTTAATGACCTATGTATTAGTACCCAACATAAAAATGATTTTAACTCTACTAGAAACAGAGTGAGGTTGAATTTGATATTAGGTATGACATCTATAATAGGAAATATTTTCTTGAATAGAAATGCTTAAAATCTAATTTATAAGATTATAACTGAGATGGATGTCGACACGTTGGATTTAAGATAAAAGATAAGTGTCACTTTACATCACTCTATGATAAAGATAAATAAAATAAAATAAAATATATTAGCTTATATGATAGGTTTTCCCATCCTTAATTAAAAAAAATTTATTAGACAATATTTTTAAAATCATTATAGGCAAGATGGAGAAATGGCTTTGTTTTTATGTAACTCTCATAAAGCATAATCATTAATCTGAGAAGAGCGAGTAATGAGATACTCTTCCTTATTAATATAAGGAGGCATAGGAGGTAGAGGAGTTGAGGATCTCTTTTGAGGCCCCCAAATCTTGAAATAAATGGGGTTAGTCCTACCTTGAGTGAGTAGCCTAGATATAATATTATAATTACTACTAGTTCTTGTTGTGAGAGTAGATGAATGACATAAAATAATGGGGTAAGGAGTTAGCTAAAAAAGGTTTAAAAGGGTGGGTACTAATGGTGTATGCTCACTTACAGGGAAAACACTTCCATAAATTCAAGTTCACCAACTTTAATTTCCTATTCACCATAACAAGTAAGATGTAAAATGAGCATAAAGTATGTGAAGTTGATAAATATTCAAAATTAAGGTAGTTTGAAGAAGTCAAAAATTGAGAAGGTATAATATCAAAAAATGCAATCGCACTTAGAAACTAAAACAAGATATGAAATGAATTCATTTTTATGATAATGATCCATAATTATACCTAATTAAAAGGAATCCCAATTTCTTCAAAATTTTTATATTGAATTCATTCAGAGGATTATAAATTAATAACTTTAAAGCTAAAATACATTCCAATTGAATTAATAAACCATCAATTTCACTAAAGATTGCATAAATTTAAGTAATTTAAAATTTCCCAAATTTTATTTGGCAACAATCTCAAAAGTCCAAATTTAAAAACAATATGATGCAATTGAAAGTTGAAAACCCTTAATTCAACATTTAATTTCTCTAATAAACTATTAATTAAGAAAATAACTGAAGGTATGCTAGGAATTAAAACAGTCCCTAATTCTAAAACCCAACTTGCCCAAATTCCAAATTTATTTAATCTAAAGGATATTTTCTGAAATTGATTGCATAAAAATATTGAAACATCAACATAAGGTAAATGAAACACTAATCGAAAGAAAAATTCATGGATTTTGAGTAACTCCCAAATTAGATTTAGGATTTATCCTAAATGAAGTTGGATGAATTAGAGATGAATATTGATGGAGCTTGGCCTTATGGGAGTATAGGAGCTCAATGGTGTTAAGAAATTTGCTTGAGGATTACCGAAGAAGCAAAAGAGACATTGGAAGATAGTCGAGCTTCACGTGAGAGGACTTAGCAAGATTGATTCTTCAAAGGTGATTTAAAAGGGAAAGCAATTTTCAAAGAGTAGGAAGAAGGGGAAAGTAAATTTTAGAGAGTTAGTGGAATAGAGAGAGAAATGGTTTTTTTTTATAGAGGAGAGATGAATTAGCATTGAAGGGGGAAAATTAACATTGAAGAGACAACGGAGAGAAACTAAATTTTTGTTTTAAAAGGTATTATATGGGTCAATGATTGAACCCAAGTTTATCATATAAATTGGCTACACTTTCATGGTTTTTAATGTACTTTTTGACTCTTAATTCGTG
>JANKOE010000206.1:26082446-26101284 GCA_026284465.1 Erythroxylum citrifolium | reverse complement strand
CCGAGAGTTAAAAAGGGGTTTGTTCTTTTCCTAAGTTCTTTCCTTGTTATCATCTTCTCCGAATTTCTTCCCATACATAGCGTTTTCCATCAAAACTCCTTCTGAGAGTTAACTTTGTTTTTTTATATCCCTCACCGCTTCCTCCACTACTAAGTGTTTCTTCTGCCTTAAGAAAAAGACAGAAGTTGGTTAGTGTTCACAGTGGTTTACGTAATTTTGTATGGAGTTAGGGCTTGAAGATAGTTGAAGCTTTTGGAGTCTTCAACAAGTAAGTAGTGAATAAAATTATTAGAGTTGTGAATTTTTGAAATAAAGTTGATGAATTTATTATTAGTGCATGATCATGGCATTTACGTATATTTATATTCTTGAACATTGTGTTAAGGTGATGAAAATTGTGGATATGGTATTATTTGGTTTTTGATGGATTGTTAGTGATCAAATGTTGTGGAAATGGTTCTTGGAGTTGAAGTAGCAATGAAATGATGTATAGGATTAGTGTAGAGAATTAGATATAGAAAGGTGATATGCTTTGTTTCTTCACTATGCATGTATGAATATATAGGCGTTCACCTATATATCTGAGTTGATGAAAACTTAGAGATGTTCAAGTAAAAGGTTTTCGAGTTGAGGAGTATAGATAGTATTGTTTGTGAAGAAGTATCATCTTAGGTTGACTTTTGTTTCGTCTATTTGTATGGGGTGCAGACGAGGATTTTTACGGATCACAAAAGTCTCAAGTATTTATTGAGTCAGAAAGAGCTGAATTTGAGACAAAGAAGATGGTTAGAGTTGCTCAAGGATTATGACCTATTGATTGAGTATCTTCTAGGAGAGGTAAATGTGGTTGCGGATGCCTTGAGTAGGAAATCCTATATTTCTCACATTCGATCAGTTTATCTGCCATTATTGGAAGAGATGCCTAAGCTTAAGATAAGCATAAATCAGGAAGAACCAAATTGTGTTATTGCAAATTTCAGAGTGAGGCCGATACTTAAGGAGAAAGTTAAGGAGTTACAAATACAGGATGTAGAATTGAGTAAACTCCGAGAAGAAATTAAGAATGGTAAGAAATCTGAAGTGGTAATGAGGGATGATGGACTCATGGTTGTCAAAAACAGACTTTGTATTCCAAATGTCAAGGAAGTAAAGGATGAGATACTGGATGAGGCACACAATACGCCTTATGCCATGCACCCAGGTAGACCAGGATGTATAAAGATCTAAAAGAGTATTTCTGGTGGAAAGGCATGAAGAGAGATGTAGCAGAATATGTGAGTAAGTGTCTAGTATGTCAGCAAGCCAAGGCTAAACACTAGGCACCTTCTGGCAAGTTAAAGCCATTGTCCATTCTTGAGTGGAAGTGGCAACAGGTAACTATTAATTTTCTAATGGGTTTGCCTAAGACTAGTAGGAAACATGATGCAATATGGGTTATTGTTGATCGTTTGACAAAGTCAGCCCATTTTTTGGCAATTAAACAGACTAATTCTCTGCATGTGCTAGCAAAGAAGTATATTGATGAAATAGTAAGATTATATAGGATTCCCGATTCAATAGTTTCTGACAGGGATCATCAATTCACTTCGAGATTCTGGGGAAGCTTACACGAGGCTCTAGGAACCAAGTTAAACTTTAGCACTGCTTTTCATCCTCAAACAGATGCCCAATCTGAGGGGACCAATAGGACCCTTGAAGGAATGCTCAAGGCATGCGTGATGGATTTTAGGGGCACTTAGGATGAACACTTTCCATTGATCGAATTTGCTTATAATAATTTGTACCACTTAAGCATTCAGATGGCTCCTTATGCAGCATTGTATGGAAGGAGATGTAGAACTCCGATATGCTGGGATGAAGAAGGGGAGAGGAAACTGATAGGGCCAGAGTTACTTCAGATGACAGTCGACAAAGTTAACCTGGTTAAACAACGGCTTAAAGCTTAAGGCAACACAAGATAGAATGAAGATTTATACTGATGTACACCAAAAGGAGATGGAGTATGAAGTCAGTGAGAAAGTATTTCTTAAGATGTCTCCTTGGAAAGGAGTCATTAGGTTTGGAAAAAAGGACAAGTTGAGCCCGAGATATGTGGGTCCCTATGAAATTGTTGAGAGGGTTGGACCGTTAGCTTATAGGTTGGCGTTGCCCCCGAAATTGTCACAGATAAATGACGTCTTTTAAGTGTCCATGTTAAGGAGATATAGATCGGATCCATCCCACATTATTCAAACCACTGAGGTTCAATTGAGAGATGATCTGAGTTATGAGGAGATTCCAATGGAGATTTTGGACACCAAGGAAAAGGTCCTCAAGAACAAGACAGTTCAGCTAGTCAAAGTCTTGTGGAGAAACTATTCTGTGGAAGAGGCCACGTGGGAGCCCTTGGAAGCCATGAAGGAAAAGTATCCACAACTCTTCAACGAATCAGGTAAGAATTTCGAGGAAGAAATTCTTTAAGGAGAAGAAATGTTGGCCCCCAAATTTTTTTGATTTGATTAAGCATGATTTAAATTTATTTTGAGGTCTTGCTATATTAATGTAAGTTGGAATTAATTAGCATGTTAATGTAAGTAGATTATGTGACATAGGTTAATTGGATTAAGGTGTTAAAGTGGTAAGATTGCAGAGGGGCATTGTGGGAAGATCACTTAAGTTGTAAAGTCTTAAGGCTTTGAAGGAAGGGTAAAATGGACATTGTGCAATCATTAAGGGTATAAAAGGGGAGAAAAATTGGTGTCTTCCATTTGGAAGAATCTAAAAACAAAAATTGGAGAAAAGAGAGGAGAGAGAGTGTCGTGTAAGGGGAAAAGAAGAGAAAGAAAAGAGAGTTGAGCTAGTTTCAACTTTTCTTAACCTTCAAGATGGATTTTGGGGTTGAGCAAGAAAAAAAAAGGAAGAGGAAGATTAGAGCTTCCATTAGAGCCAATAAATCCATTGTTTGGTGGAGATTCAAGGTAAGTTTGTGTTTTAATATTTGGATTTTTGGAAGGGTTTTGGTTCAAAAAGCTTAAGAAATGTATAGGTTTAGGTATTCTAGGATTAATTTCATGTATTTGGTCCTTTGGGTTTTCTAAATTGAATTATATTGAATTGAAAATTTTTGTCATGGTTAAAGGGGGGCAAGCGAGGTAAGAGGAACAAGAGGAGAGACATCTCTGAACAAGTTTTCAAGTAAGGAAATTAAGGTGGGTGACATTTTATAACTGAGTTAATAGGCCATTAAAGTTTCTTAAAATAAATGGAAGTTAATGATTTCCAACCACCTTGATAATTTGCATTTATTATCCTTTAAAAATGCTTTGAGAATGAGCCATATGATTTTGTATGTGAATTTCTATGAATGACTTATGAGCTGATATGAAAATGATTTCAGATGGCTTCATAATGTATTTGTCACTTTTGAATGATTTGGGAAGTGGTTATATTATAGGGTTTTGGTTAATGAAGTGTGAAATGATGATGAAATTGCATATGAAATGTTTAATGCTCATGGAAGACAAGTTTTCAAAATGTGCCATTTGGGACAATTGGTTTTCAAGTTCATGAATTACATGTTATGTGGGTTTGGATTATGACGTATTTTTGGCTCGAAATACCTACTAAAGCATTGTAAACTCTTATATTTTGATGTAAATGAAATAATATACATTATGTTTGTTTATGTCTTTTTAAGTCTTTACATTGCTATTTTCAATTTTTCATAAGGGTAAGAATTGTGTTCTAAATTCAAGAGAAATTATGGAATATTCTAGGTAGAACTGGCAAAAATTGTCTTCTTGGAAGTTGTAGATGATCTTTCTAGCTTTCCAATGACATAAAGTTTGTAATTTTTGGATATCGGAGTGGAAAGATATGATCATTGCAAGTTGTGATGCTGCATGAGATTTGTGTATAAGACAACTATGATAAATGATGGGAAATTGTGGTTTTGATGAACCAAATGAGTTGAGAATTGGGAGTTTTATGAGATAAATTTGGTGTTTGAATTAATATAAAGTGATTTGGCACTAGAAGAGTTGAATTGGGAAGATTATGAGTGTTAATAAATTTAGATTGGATGTTGGAAGCATTAGAGAGGCTTTGGAGGGGTTTGGGGATCCCCTATGTTTGTTAGACGGACATTAGGTCCATTTAGCGGACCTTATCGGGTGAAAAAGGATCCCTAGCCTTATAAATGTCCATTAAACGGACCTTCTTGGGCGAAAAATGGCTCCTAAGCCCATCTATGTCTGTTAGGCGGACATGTATGTCCGTTTAACGAATATTTACGGGACAACTACAGTAAATCGTGACTTTGACCCTTTTAGAGGCAAAATCTCACTTTTTGGTCTTCATCAAAGTTGTAGATCTATACGTCATCTTTCAAACTGTCTAATAATGAACTCAATCAAACATCTCTAGTAAAATTTATGGTAATTGTGCTAAGATAGATACAATATGATTTAGGGTATAAACATTTTCGATTCTTTCGGGAATAACTTCCTCATCCAACCTCCAAATGAAGTGATTCTTGAACAAATAGATTCCTAACACAATAAAAATTTGTATCTTTTGGAGGTGATTTGAAAAAGTTTGATGGAGAGGAAGTGAGGGCTCAATTGGAAGAACATGTTTAGGGTATGAACACACTTTGGCTTTTTAAGCATATCTTGTTCTATAGAGCTTCGATTAAGATGGTTCTTGCTTCAAAACAAACTAGAGACCTAGAGTTCATTTTCTTTGAAGAAGTCTAATTGCAATTTTGGTGTTTGAATAGTGTGGGCACACCACCCTTATGAGATTTTGGCTAATGACCCTACAGGGTAATAAGCTCAAGGTTTATGACTCCGGATGTTGGTCTTCGGAAATGAGGTCTAACAGAAATGGTGACACGTGGCATCAGGAATAAGTGACAAATGACTCAGGTAAATGGATTACAAGTGGCTTGAGTATAATTGCGACAAGTGGACCTTGAAATTTGTGACAAATGGAACTTTAAACTTATGACATGTGGTGTTGGACCCCGAACTCTTCTTGGAAGTTAAAATTATTAAATGAGAAATTATTGGCGATTAGTTATAAGTAAAGAAAAAGGAGAATTCTTAAATTTGAAATGAGGTAAGAAATGGTTTAGGTACAAGATAGGTTATATGTGAAATGTTGGAAGTTAAAAGTTGAAATGTTCATTGAGTATGCTTCGGTGTTTTAGCAATAATTTTTTCTCTAGTTATCCAAACGAGATGATTCTTAATTTGGATTAAATTAGAGACTTAGGGATACAAATTGTCTGAAGAAATTGAGTTTTAATTCAGTCTCTAAGAATTTCAATTTTGGTATGGAAGTTGAACACAAAATATTGTTTCAGTATAAGAACAATTCGGAAATGTTCGGGGTATAACTTTCAAATTACCAAACCAAATTGAATGCTTTTGGTGTCATTAGAAACTTAAGAAAATGAGGAACATTTTACGAGAAGGAAGTATTTTCAAATTCCTTATGAATTTTTGGAAGGATTTAGTTAAATTGTTAGAGGTATAACATGTTTGTTTTAACATACATAAGGGGTAAAATAGGAAGGACAACATAAATGTAAAATAGGAAGGATAACATAAATGAAGGGTAAAATGGGAAAAGACCAAATAAATGGTTTTGAGTTAAGAAAGAAGAAGAGAGAAGTAGTGAGAAAGGGAAGAAAAGAGAGCAAAATGTGAAAGAAGAGAGGAGAAGAAAAAGAATCGTGGGAGAAGCTAAGAAGAAGAAAAAATCGTGAGAGAGAAAGAAAGAAGAAGAAAAAGAAGAGGGAATCATCTTGTTAAGGTGAGTCATCTTTTCTTTCTTCTTGCTTGTTAGAGAAGGAGTTAGAGAGAGAAAAAGGGTTCTGTGTAGAGAATGAAGGGTTTGTGTTGGAAGGAGACGATTTGAGAGACCCATTTGATTTTTAGGGTTTCTAAACTAGGTTTTGGCTTTTCTAACCTAAATAGACCATGGGTAAGTTAATGCTAAGCCCAATTTAGCAATTAATTCATTTTTATTTTAAAGTTTTAGGGATTTTATTGAATTGGAATTGAATGGGAGATTGCTTTGTTTTAGGAAATCAAGAGAACCCTATCCAAGAGCAAGGGGAGAGACATCTTTGAGCAAGTCTATAAGCAAGGAAATCAAAGTGGGTTTCTTGTTTATAATTGAATAATGAGCCATTAAAGTTTTTCCAAATTAAGAGAATAAAATGATTTCAATTACTTCATAAATGTGCATATATTGCTCTTAAATGATTTAAAGAACTTGCTTATATGTGTGTATATGCTTAATTGATTGGATTTGAATTATTTTGAATGTGGAAAATTGCATTGTGATGTATGATCATGTTATGCCATTGAAATGTGTCATGGCATTTTGTATAAAGAAAAAGAGAAAAAAAGCATAAGAATATGAAAATGTATGGAAATGAATTGGGCATAAATTTGGTTGTGATTGGGCAAGAGAGGAACCCGTTTTGTTAGTCACGTGCACGTTGACCTATAGCCTTCTCCCGGCTTCCGTCTTGAGGCCACGAGATCCTGAGAATTTGGACTCATTTTTTTCATGGTGTAAACTTCGGTTTCTTTATTTCATTCCATGAAACTCTTGAGCCATTTGTTGTGCATTGTGTCTGTGAATTGTCAAGTTGATGCATACATGATTTGTATTATTGTGAATTGGTTGAGAACTATGCTTTTCTTGATTTCAATAAGAATTTTCTATGACAAATGAATAATTTCAATGGTTTTTCTTGTTATCAATTATAAACTATTACCCACCAGCTTTTAAGCTCAGCCCCACTCTCCTTCCCCTATTCAGGTGATCAGCAAGAGATCGAGTGAAAGAGAGTCAAGGCATCACTCTGATTAGGTATACTTTTGTATTTTAAGTCAGACTTTGTAAACATAAGGCTTTAGTCACCCTTCAAGTATTAATTATTCAAGTATCTTTTGTATTTTGGGATTTTGAGATATTGATGTATTGTGGCTCAGAGAGCCCAGAATCTTTGTAAAACGCTTAGTTCTTTTGATGGAAATGAAATTTGATTATGTTTTGCTCATGATTCTCAAAGGGTGTTTACCACATTTTCAAGTTTTCATAGGGATAAGATTTGTGTTTTGACTTCCAGGGAAAAACTGGATTAACTTAGGTTGAATTAGACAAAGTTCTCTACTTAGAATTTGTAGCTTATCTCTTATCTTTCTAACGGTATAAAGAATGAAATTTTTGGATATCAGAGTTTAGAGATATGATCATTATAAGTGGTGATGCTGCATGGGATTGTATACATAGGACAACTATGGTAAATGATGAGAATTAGTGATTTTGATGAATCAAATGAGTAGAGATTAGAGAATTTAATGAAACAAGGTTGGTGATTGAACTAAAATGAAGTGATATTGCACTAGGAGAGGTTAATTTGAGAAGATTATAAGTGAAAGTAATGTTAGAATGGATGTAGGAATCATTGGAGAGGCTTTAGAGGGGCTTGGGTATCCCCTATGTCTGTTAGACAGACTTTAGGTCCGTTAAACGAACCTTTTCAGGTCTAAAAAGGCCCCCAAACCAGTCCATGTCCATTAAATGGACCTTCTCGGGTCTGGAAAGCACTCCCAAACCCGTCTATGTCCGTAGGCAAATATGTATGTCAGTTTAACAGACATATAATGTACACTTTTGGAAATTTGCATTTTTTACCCTCTAAATGGCAAAATCTTGCTTTGAAATCTTCATGCAAGTTGTAGATCTAGAGGTCCTCTTTCAAACCGTCAATAATGAACTCAATCAAACATTTAGTGAAAGTTATGTCAATTGTCCCGAAATAGGTTCATTATGAATGAGGAAAAAATCATGTTTGATTCTTTTAGACATAACTTCATCTTCCAACCTCCAAGTGAAGTGATTCATCAAGCAATAGATTCCTAATACACTTTTCTATCTCTCCATAAAAATTGGTAGTCTTCGGTGTTGATTTGAAAAATATTGATGGAAAGAAATTGAGGGATCAGTTGGAAGAGCATGACTAGGTTATAAACATACTTTGGATTTTTAAGCATATCTTGAGCTATAACACTCCAAATGAGATGGTTCTTGTTTCAAAATAAATTAGAGACATAGAGCTACAATTGCTTTGAAGAAGTCAAATTGTGATTTTGGTGATTGGCTAGTGTAGGCACACCACCCTTGTGAGATGATGACTAATGATGGTTCTTTGAGATAACCCTATAAGGAAATACATTCAGGTTTTATGACTCTAGATTGTTGGGCTCTGAAAGCGGGGTCCAACATCTTGTGGTATTAGAGCCCATAATTACTATCTTATATAGGCATTTTTTGAATTATGTGTCAAGGTACATGCATTGTGAACACGTCATAGCAGGCAGTATTGATTCCTAGTTTGAGTCACGTGCATGGGAACTTATTAGAAGTTTGAGCTAAACGAATTAGTAAGCAAAAATGATACCTTTCATGATATGAGAAAATGAAAGTTGTGGATAAATAGAAATGAGAAATAGTATATGGGTAAATATAACAGATAATGATTCGACGTATTTGTATTGGGGGATGCATTATTGAATACAACATCAATATTGCGCAGTGCTGATATATCCCCGAATGTGATATGGATGTGAAAATATTTTCATGAATTGATTGAGAAAGAAATAGAGACATGGGTGGAAATGACAAGATTTAAGGTGTACAAGTAAAATTGAAAGGTTGAATTTGGAATTTAAAATGATTGTTTAATTATTATGATAAGAGTTATGATCTAATATAAGATAGTGATAGTGATATATGTAGAAGATTGCAAGGTTATGTCGACCAATTATTATGAGTACATATGTGACAATGTGGTTACATTGATGAATAATATGATTGAGTACATATGAGATCTATATTTGGATATGGTATAAGAGGTAATTTATGATCCCTATAGTTAAAATTATAAGATGAATCAGAGGAATATGCCTTTTATCTCATTGAGTTTTATTATAAGGATATTTTGATCATGTAAAATGTGACAGAAATTAAAATTATTGAAATATTATGAATAGTCAAATTGCTCGTATTAAGGTGTTAAGAATGGCTGAAACAGCATTGATGACGATAACAGTTGATTGATAAAGATTGCATAAACAATATAGATGATAGTAGTAAGAAATCTTCTTTCGAAGAAGAATTTCATTGAATTAGTTTAAGCAGATCAGATAGTTTATATTAAGGAGATATAAATTAGATTTTGATGAATGTGTTGCCAACACAGGAAGTTGAGTTTGCAAATAAATTGAAATGTGTGGAGAAATTAGTATGAATGAGCAACATTAGAATAAGTCAATGTGAAATATGAGGAAACCTAAAGAATGGAGAAAATCATTTTAGCCTTCTCCCGACTTCCCGTTTGAGGCCACAAGATCCTGAGAATTTGGACTTGTTTTGTTCACGGTGTAAAATTCGATTTCTCCGTTTCATTTTGCGTAACTCTCAAGCTATTTTTTGTGCATTGCATCTGTGAATTGTCAAGTTGATGCATACATGATTTGTATTATTGTAAATTGGTTGAGAACTATGCTTTTCTTGAATTCATTAAGAATTTTCTATGACAAATGAATAATTTCAATGGTTCTGATTTTTATCGATCATAAACTGTTACCCACGAGCTTTTAAACTCACCCCTACTCTCCTTCCCCTATTCAAGTGATGAGCAAGAGATCGAGTGAAAGAGAGTCAAGGCATCGTTCCGATTAGGCATACTTTGTACTTTAAGTTAGACTTTGTAAACATGAGGCTTTAGACACACTTCAAATATTAATTGTTCAAGTATCTTTTGTATTTTGGGATTTTGAGAAATTGATGTATTGTGGCTCAAAGAGCCATTGAAGCTTTGTAAAACGCTTATTTCTTTTGATGGAAATGAAATATGATTGTGTTTTGCTCATGATTCTCAAAGTGTGTTTACCGCATTTTCAAGTTTTCATAGGGATAAGATTTGTGTTCCGACTTCTAGGGAAAAACTGGATTAATCTAAGCTGAATTAGACAAAGTTCTCTACTTGGAAGTTGTATCTTATCCTCTTAGCATTCCAACAGTATAAAGTATGAAATTTTTGGATATCGGAGTTGAGAGATACGATCCTTATAAGTGGTGATGCTGCATGGGATTGTATATATAGGACAGCTATGGTAAATGATGAGAATTAGTGGTTTTGATGAATTAAATGAGTAAAGATTAGAGGATTTAATGAAACAAGGTTGGTGGTTGAACTGATATGAAGTAATATTGCACTAGGAGAGGTGAATTTGAGAAGATTATAAGTGAAAGTAATGTTAGAAGGATGTAGGAATCATTGGAGAGGCTTTAGAGGGGCTTGGGTATCCCCTATGTCTGTTAAACGTACTTTAGGTCTATTAAATGGACCTTTTCAGGTCTAAAAAGTCCCCAAACCAGTCCATGTCCATTAAACAGACATTAGGTCCATTAAATAGACCTTCTCGGGTCTAGAAAGCACTCCCAAGAATTCATAAAGGAGCATTAGGAAGAAAAGGATGTAAATATTGCACATAAGGTTAGGTTAGCTTGATGTTTGAGGAGAAATTTAGTTGAATTAGTAAGTGAATTATTGACCTATTGATATATGTTAGAATAACATTTATGATGATTGATTAGGGATGAATTTGTTTGTGGTGTGGTGTTGAATGTGTGTTGGGAATTTAATTAATGGATTAGTTATGTTCTATTTTGATTTTAAAGCTTGAAAGACCATAATTTTTGAACTACCAAATGAATGATTTGAATTGTAATTAAAGATGAATTGATGAGGAATTGAAAGATCTTTAAGTTATAATTGATGAACTATCTTGAAGGTGTCCAAATTTGAAAGAAAAGTGGAAGAAAAGTGAAGGTGAACTTTCGATTCACCCATCCCACGATCATGGGAATTGTATTAGTCCCTTCCCACGATCATAGAAATGCTTGGAAGAAAGGAGAGTTTGTGTTCTGTGTTTTGTTTGAGTCATATTGTTGGATCTCGCTTGATTCCGGAATCCAACTCTTGCGAAATTATGAAATGTGAGTGTATTCCCATGAAATCTCCTTAACCATCATCGATTCATCTTCTTGCTCTGATACCAAACAATGTTGAACCCCGCTTCCGGAGCCCAACATTCGGAATCATGGTACTAAGCTTATTATCCCACAGGGTTATTTCCATGAACCCTTATTAGGCATCATCCCACAAGGGTTGCGTGCCCACGACAGTTAAACATCAAAACAAACTTATTACTTCAACTCAACCATTTTACAAGGAAGTCAATATGAACATACACAACCGAAACTACTTCAATTTATCATTTCATTACTAAAGCAACAGAGTTTGGAAAACTTTATTTACATATCAAAACCCACACCATTGGCTTATTACAAAATACAAAATAGAAAATTTGAAGAAATTCCCTTAGGATCTTGATCACTTGATCTCTTAGCTATCACTTGAAGATGGGACAGAAATGGGGTGAGCTTGAAAGCTCGTAGGTGATAAGTTTAAAATTGATAACAAGCAAAACTATTGAAATTATTCATTTGTCATAGAAAATTCTTATTGAATTCAAAAAAAGCATTGTTCTCAACCAAATCACAATAATACAAATCATGTATGCATCAACTTGACAATTCACAGATGCAATGCACAACAAATGGCTCGAGGGTCCCTTGGAAACAGAATGGAGAAATCAAAGTTTACCTCATAAACAGAATAAGTCCATTTTTTGAAGCTCATATGCTACAAGCGGGCAACCTAGAGAAGGCTCTTGTTGACGTGCACGTGATGAACAAAATGGTTCCTCTCTTGCCCAAACAGAAGCACATAATCAAGCTCAAAAATCATTTCCATTCATTTTCGTATTCTCATGCTTTTTCCTCTTTTTCTTTAAACAAAATGCTATGGCACATTTCAATGGCATAACATAAAACACGTCAAATTCACAATTTAGCACATATTCACACAACAACTATAAATATATTACCCACCTAATTTGCTTGCAAAAATACATGTCAAGGTTGTCTTTCCCCTTGCTCTTAGGTAGGATTCTCTTGGTTCCGTAAAAGAAACCAAGCCTCATTCAATAGGAATCCAATTGGTAATCCCACAATGCAAAATCTCTAAAATTGATTTTAGAATACTTAAACCCAAGCATTTTCTAAACTCCATGAACTAAAATCCTTCCAAAAATCCAAAAGATTCAAAATGATCTTACCTTGATTGTTTACCAACTGAAGAGATATTTAGCTCAAAGGGAAGCTCCTCTCTTCCTCTACCTTTTTCCCTTTTTGAACAACTCCAAAATCTCTCTTGAAGACTAAGAAAAATTAAACTCTAGCTTGTTTTCTCTTCTTTCTCTCCTTCTCTTCTTCTGTTCATATTTCTCTCTCTTCTTCATGACATTCTCTTTTTCTCTTCAATTTTTGTTCTTCTCTCTTCTTAAAATGCAAGACAACACTTGTCCTTCCAATTATGCCCTTAATGATTGAGAACTGTCCAATTTGCCCTTCCATTTATGCCTTATGTCTTTTATGATTAAGTGTCTTGCCAAAAATAGCCTTGAACATTATGGCAAGGAAGATGACGTAATTTCCTAATACTTTCTTCTAGAAAAATGTTCCTCATTGTCTTAAGTTTCTAATGACATCAAAATCATTCAATTTGGTTCATAAATCTGAAAGTTGTACCCCAAACATTTTAGAACTATTCTTATTCTAAAATAGTATATTATCACAACTTCCATCCAGAATTTGAAAGTCTTACAGACTGACTTACAATTCACTTCCTTCATACAATTTGTGGCTCTATGTCTCTACTTTATTCCAAAGCAAGAATCATTTCATTCGGAGCTCTACCGATCAAGATATCATCAAAATAACAAAGTATGTTTAGTAAAATATCCAATTCATACTCTTCCAACTGATACCCTTACTTTAATTCAAACAATCTTTTTCGAATCCCCACCAAATGCTATCAGTTTCTATGGAGAGATAGAGAAATGTGTTAAGAAACTATGGGTTCAAGAATCAGATCATTTTCAAGTCAAATAACAAGGTTATGGCCGAAAGAATCAAATATGATTTTGCCCTCAATCATATTGCATCCGTCGTGGGACAATTGGCATAACTTTCAATAGAGATGTTGGATCAAGGTCATTCTTAGAATATTTGAAAGAAGACTTCAATTTCATGAAGACTTGAAGACAAATTCTATCATCTAAGGGTCAAAAATGGACCAGAGGATAGGGTCAAATGAAATCAGACTTAGGGTCATATGAATTGGGAAAATTGCCATAACTTTCCCTATAGATATCGAATTAAGGTGTTCTTTGGATGGTTTGAAAGAGGACTTCAAGATCTACAACTTTTATGAAGACCTTAAAGATAGATTCTGTCATCTAGAAAAGTAGACCAGAAAATGTAAAATGAACAGTGCATAGAAGAAGTTTCGACACCAGAAGATATAGAAGGTCAACCATAGAAGATACAAAAGGTCAACCATAGAAGGTACAAAAGGTCAAACATAGAAGAAGCAGATGGTCAAACATGGAAGAAGCAGATGGCCAAATATAGAAGAAGCAGATGGTTAACCATAAAAGAGGCAGATGGTCAAACATAGAAGAAGCAAAAAGTCAACCATAGAAGAAGCAGATGGTCAACTATAGAAGAAGCAGATGGTCAAACATAGAAGAAGCAGATGATCAACCATAGAAGAAGTAGATGGTCAAACATAGAAGAAGCAAAAAGTCAACCATAGAAGAAGCAGATGGTCAACCATAGAAGAAGCAGATGGTCAACCCTAGAAGAACCAGAATGTAACATCCCACCCCCGACGGGAAGGGTAGAATAGTAATTTGGAAAAGAGTGAGAGTGATTAGGCCTGATTAGACATCTTCATGCATATTTGTATTGGTGAGTAGTGAAACTTTGCACATGAAAAATCATTGTATATGCATTCATGACATTTCCCGGTATTTAGGCCTAAATGAAATTTTGTGATGGATAATGTGGTAATTGTGTTTAAAAAAATTATTTGGAGTGGTTCCTTGTGTTTTTTTATTTTAAGGAAATTTCAGAAATTTTTTTGAAAATTTTCGGGGAGAATTTTTGGACCGAAAAAAATCGCCAAGTGGCGAACTGACTGATTTCCGGTACTGGAAATTATTGCCCAATGACACTGAAAAATTGGGTATATTATTTTGGGACTGTAATTAGAGCCATTGGAATGGGGTGAATTAAAGATTAATTTTATTAGGATCATTTTATTAGAAAGGTATTAATTGATTTTGTCCTTTTCTTATTAAGTGAGGGACAAGTGTCTTAAGCTTATTAATGCCTTAGAACATTCACGACACTCCCTTATTAAGGCTATCTTTCATTTGTTCTCATATTATGCTAACTCACTTCTTTTTCTTCTACTTTCCTTCACCCACGATTTTGACACTCTTTCCTCTCCTCTTCTTGGATTTTTGCTTACTTCTCTTTGTCATCTCCTCCTCCATGGCTTACTCTTCTTTGCATACAAAATAAAAGTTCAACCTAAGCCATGAAGTGATGGTTGCCGTGGGTGTGAGGAGTGTGAGAGGGAAGTTGGTGAAAAGTGGAAGACATGGAGAATTAAAGGCTAATGAGGTGAGAATCTTGTTTTTATGGTCTTAAATTGGTAGTTGATGCACTAATTGTAAGGTATTGAACATTGATTTCATGGTACTTGGGATTTGATTGGATGGGTATAAATTATGTTTGTGTAGGGATAAATGATAGAACATGTAAATGATAGTTGAATTGTGTGTTTTGGATGGATTTTCATGATGTTAGAAGATGATTTTTTTAAGCGAAATTGATTGTATGTGTGTGCTGGAATTTTGGGGATTAATGTTCAAGGATAAGTTATGAGTTAGTTATGGTAGAAATAGGAAGTGATATGGGTGAGAAATGGTATGAAAGTGATAGGAATGGGTTTAAGTATAAAAGCTGGAAATTTGATGTTGTATGGATTTCAATGTTTTGGTCATAACTTCCTCTATGGTTGAGCAAATGAGGTGAGGCTTGTCTTGAATTAAAATTGAGACATTTGGCTACATTTCTTGTGAAGAAAGTGCTGCCTAATTTTGATTAGAAGAGTGTTGAATCTTGCTTTGAAAATGAGGTATAGATGCTGTATGAACAGTAATCCGAACTTGAAGATCTGAAACTTTGATGAATTTTTCTAGATTGATTTAGGATGAATTTGTGAAATTGGTCTTAATGAAAGTTGAAGCCTATCTTGTTAGCTTTCCATTGCCACTGATTTTGTAATTTTTCGATCTGTATATTGTGAGTTATGACCTGTTGAATATTGGTTGTTGATGTGTATTATTATGGGACCTAGCCTTAAATGCAAATTTTGAGAGTATTGTGCTTGGAAGCTAAATTAGGGATTTTTGTGATTTGAATTGGTTCAAGTGATCTTCTGGAAAGTTGTAGAGGAAGAAAGTATCTTGAAAATGAGATATGGCATGTTAATTTTGGAAGTCAGAATTGAGAGTTATGCATTTTCAAATACTGGACTGAAGTTAGGTCATTGGCTAGTGATCAGAACAGCCACTTGCATGACAGTTTTGAGTTAGTTAGTGATGGAATTTGGCTTTAAGCCCTTCATGAGAAATGTAGTATTTTGTTTGATCTTTTCATGGGTATAAAGTATGCAATTTTTCGACATTGGAGCAAAGAGTTATGATTTTTAGAAAATTGCTGTTCAGTTCAGGTGGTTTCAGTGGGCAGAATCATTCATTGAATTGTTTGACCTACTTAGCAATTGAATTTGATTTCATGTTGTTCATGAAAGTTGTAGGTCACATTCTGATATTTCATTTGGCATAAATCTTGTAATTTTTAGCAAAGGGAATGAGAATTTATGGATTTTACAAAATGTTGCACTGTTTTGACAAAATGTTGCACTATTTTGAGAGGCATTGTGAAGGTAGTAAATTTGAGTGTATTTTTGACACCCTTAGAGGTGAAATTTGTTTTTGTGTCCTTCATGAAAATTGTAGAGCTCTCTTTTCTCTATGACATAGATACTAATTTTGTCCAATTTGAAGTTTGGAGTAAGGAGTTATGACCTATAGAAGTTGGTATGTCGGAGAAAGTTGTGCAGATATGTCATTGAAGTAGTGTAAGTCGACTTGGATAAGTTGACTAGCACATGCACAGTAGTGTAAGTCGACTTGTAGTCTCAGGTAAGTCGACTTACACATGCATAGGAGGGTAAGTCGACTTAGGATCCTCCGCCTAGTCGACTAGGACATGTAATTTGTCCGTCTGACCTCCGATTAACCTGATTCTCGAGGCATTGGATTCATGAATCATTTAATTTCATTTCTATGTGAAATTGGGAATTTTTAGAGGCGAAATTGACAAAAATTGGTTAGGTTAAAGTGAGGGGATCGGGTAGCAATTTTTGGACCGTTTGACATCCGAATTGAGCGATTTTAGTGTCTATGATTTCTTTGGGCATAGGGGAAACGTTTTTACAACGTGATTTATGGAATGATACCGGGAATGTCACGAACATGCATTGTACACATTTTAATTGATACATGTGCATCTTTAAATAGCTCTGCCTGACCTTCACCTAAGCACCTAGCCTTAGAAATGGCAGCATACACACAATTGGTTTTTCTTAAATTTCCATTAATCTAACCTTCCAAAAATCAAGCCAAAACCAAGCTAAAACCAATCTACTTCACTCCAAATCAACCAACATGAATTTGTACCCAAACAATCAAGCCATGCTTTATGAAATTAATGCCTAATACATCCTTATTCATGCACCATAACTCCCATTTAATGCATCTAACAACCAATTCATTCATTAAATTCATAATTAAAGCTTAAAACAAAAACTTACCTACCTAAGCTTTTCCCTCTTCAATAATACACCAACTTCTCCACTTAACTTCACAAACACTTTAAGCTTGTAAGCATGAAAGGGAAGCACTCAAGGGAAGGGAAAAGTAGCAATTTTAATTAGAATAATTGAAGAAATCAAAGAAGAAGAGAAAGTTTCAGATGATGGGGTAAAAACCATTAAACCTCATCTTTTCATTCTTTAAATTTGAAGATATCGTGAATGAATGAAAGCAAGACCATTAAATTGTCTCTAAAAGGTATACAAGTGTCGTGGAAAGAAAACCCTAAGCAATTAATGGGTTAAGACACTTGGCATTATTTAAGAAGAAGACAAAGAAGGAAAAAAGTCAAAATACCATTTAATAAGATTCAACCCTAATCTTTGACCCATTCAATTCCAATGGCCCTAATTTCAATCCCAAAATCATGTACCCAATATTGTAATGCCATTGGACAGACATTTTCGATACGAAAAATCAACCAGTTCGTCACTTGGCGATTTTTTTCCGGTCCGGCAATTTTCCCCGAAAAATTTCAGAAAAATTCCTAAAATTTCCTTAAAATATAAAACACATAATAGTCCACTCCAAATAATTTTTCAAGCACGAAATCATATTTTTTCCATACAAATTACATTTAGGCACATATACCGGTAAATGTCATGAATGCATGTACAATCAAGTTCATGTGCAATTTCACTATTCACGTGTAATAGCACGCATGAACATTTCAGAACAATAAACACCCTGAGCCCTTTCTAAATTACCATTCTACCATTTCCATCGGGGGTGGGATGTTACACCTCTAATCTTGCTGCTCCATTTTTCTAATATGCCCTACAATATAACCATGCAACAACAATCTCAAATTATCGTAAGAAACATAACTATCAATTAATAATATGGAAATAACCATCAATTAAGAAATAAATATCCAATTCTTGCAAGAAACATAATGGAAACACAAAGTATTAATGCACACACGTTTGGAAAATAACGACAAAACATTTGTATTAAGGAACAAAAAAAAGGATATAATAACAAACCGAAGCACTTAATTGTATATAAAATTAGTATTTAAAAATATAATTGACTCCATACACCAAATTCACAAACATATTATATTTAATGACTCCATTTTGTTTATTTTACTAGTATGATGTGATTCAAACTACTTTTTATCAAAGTTCAAATTAGGAGAGGAGATTAGTAACATAGTCTTAACAACTACAAATATAACATACCACTCTCATAAAACATATGCCCGACATACCAGAGGATAGTAGAGAACATACCCTACGGGAATAACACGTTAGGACAATCACATTAATACAATATAAGGCATTATTAAAACTTAAGCATTTGAAATACTCATTTCTTTCACAATCATAATAAGTCATTAACATTCCAATTCAAATAGTCAATACACAACAGTTTTAGACTCAATCCTAGTACATCATTCTGGACAAAAATTACACACTAGTGACAATGTGTGTCATAACATGGAATGTTAATACAAATGACATCTATATAGACTCTGTAGGTATCAGCTGACCAGAACTTTAAGCCATTTTTGTCCCCAAAATGACATTACTAAAAATCTACTAGATCGCTTTAAAAACTAGAACTGCCTTGAACCTAAAAATCAACGTTGTAATTTTGATGAGTTTATGAACTTAATGAGTGAATCATCATTGATATGCTCACTCAAGTCAGAACATAAAGACAAGTTTATAACCCAATTCACCAAGTATAACACACCATCCATCATTAAATACCATATCACATTATATTATATTTTAACAAGTACAACTTGTATACAAATATTTGGCGAATCACATAAAACAGCCCCTGTGATATACTTGATTATTCATCTTAGCCCCTGTGTTTTTAATTCGTTCACCTTAACC
>JANKOE010000206.1:26038952-26050560 GCA_026284465.1 Erythroxylum citrifolium | reverse complement strand
TTGTTTGCGTCAAATCTGAATTTATTTGCGTTGCGTTATCTTTTAATTTCTGTTTTTTTATTATTATTATCTGTTTCCGTTTTCTGGTTTAGTTCATATTTTTCATTACTTACGTCATCATTGAGGTTAGTTTGCTTTTCAGATTTTTGTTTCGATTAAGTCGACGTGTCTATTTTATTTTATTTTATTTTATTTTTCTTTTACTAAAAATTAACAAGTTTGACGATATTTAGCTTTCCTTTACTAGATCTTCGTGGGAACGATCCCTACTCTCATATACTACTTGTTATTCGTGTAGGGTTAATTTGCAAGGGTGACGACACCTTGTCATTTATAATATTACTTTTGATGTACAATTGTTTGGTGAGACCAATTATATAGTGATATTCGGGAATTGCAAAGATTGTTAATTCTAAATCTAATTCAACACGTGAGTATAATAGGGTGTGAAAGGAATTGAAGTACATTTGAATTAATCAATTCCAAGAAAAGGAATAGATTGGAACAAAAAGATTTAACGATTTGGTCTTTGCTTAATATAACTTAAAGCTACAAAAAAGGTATGTTATTATCATTGTTAAGTTGAATATAATTTCTTTCCCTAAAAAAAAGTTGAATATAATTTCTAATTATTTTATTTTATTTTATTATAGATCCAACTTACCTTGACCATATCAATCTTTTATCGGATTGGGTTTCTGAGGAACTAGGTCTGATAGATGAGAGTAACTTAGAAGATAATCCTAAATGGGAAGTTATTGACAAGTCATTTAATATAATAAATTTGAAAGATATTGATGATAAGACTCCTCTCAATAATGAGTGTTTTTATACCAAATGAGAATTTAAGTCAATGTGATTTGAGCGGATATTCAATTGAATGAGATTCCAAGTTTTCATTTCTCCTCTTCTTTTAATTTCACTAATATTTGATGTATATGTTAAATTCTATGTATGTAATATAAATATAACTATAAATGTTTTTGTTTTAGGTTTCACTTGTAATTGGTTGTTTCCTTGGTACAAACTCTTGTTTATAATTGTAATACTTAGAGAATAATGAATATTTATTATTCTTTTTATTTGATGTTTTGATGTAATATTATATATTATATGATAAAATTATAACATTTTAATTACTTTATATTGTCCTTAATTTCATATTTGTATGATATTTTTTATATTAATTTTGTTTATTATTTATATGTCAAATATGTGAAAAGTAACATTAATAGAAATTAACAAATATCATTGTTATTTCAATTTTCTAATATTATAATTTTTGGAGATATGATTAGTGTAAAATTATAAATTACACAGTAAAATATATTGAGGGAGTATTTTATAAATTTTATAAATTACCTAAAATAATATCTGGTATTGGCTGGTGTCGATACAGTACTTTACCAAAACTAAATCTGATACTGGCATCAGTACGGTATTTATAACATTAATTCTCAATTTTAAGAATAATAAAAAAAGAAATTTTATCATGGGCATGGACCCAAATAATTGAATAAATATCAATGATGTTTTCTTTGATCTTATAGGATTGGATAAAGATGTGCCTTACAATTCAAAATCTTTTCAGTTACTCTTTAATAAATACACTATGAGGTAATATGATGCGTACTTCATTTGCTTATTACTTTTAAATTTATATTCATTATTTTTATTGAATTGAGCTATTTAGGGTGTCTAAACTGACATCAAGTCTATTAAGTACTTAAATTCTTAATAGCAACATTTGGTGCAGTTAAATTTTTATTTTCATTTGAGTAACACTTTATTTGGATGGAACTTGTTGCATTAAGAAAGCAATGGATCTTTAAGGAAGTACCTTACCATTGACATTAACACCACGATCCCTCCAACAATTTTTTTATTATTGGAAAGACAAAAATTCACACTTTCTAGCATAAGCTATCTTCAAAAGAAATCCCTCAACTCCCTTGTAATCACATGCATTCATGTAACATGAACTAAATCGAGTAACGGATATGTAAGGTGCTAATTTAATTGTAAATAGTCCTCTCATTTTAGAAGTATCCGTTAAATCGCTCTCTCTTAACTTTAAGATTTGGACCTAAATACTTAAAAATGAGATGTAAGACCTATTGGCAGGGTTGATATTGAGCAGTGGCAAGATGGTCCCTCACTTAAGGCACACACTCATTAAGGGCCTATTAATTATAGGTTATTTTACAACATATGAGATTTTTGTATGAGTAAAATAGGTCTAGAAAGAGTTATTCGTTTTTAACAATTTAAAGGAGTTTATTTAGGGAGCAAACATCAATCTCAATTTGGTAAAAAAATAGCTTGGTCTATCAGCATACATATGAAAACTTTGTTTTGGGAGGTAAAATAGCAGTGAAAGCATGCATTTCAAAATAAATTTGCTCCTGCTAAATGTTAAGATTCATATTTTTCTAATTGAAATTCAGTAAAAGAATGTCTTAAGTTCAAGAATTTCACTTTGGCCTTGCCTCCATTGACATCATTCATATCTAGGTAAGAAATGCATCTCATTTATTATCTCAAGTCTCTTTTTTTTTTGCTTTGAATTTTAGATTTTCTCAATAGCTCTTTTGGTATGAAGATTGGGTAAAAATTTAAAATTTGACTATGTGTATAATAGCTTTTTCAATCTGGGTTGAAATTTTTTATTTTTAATTAAAAATCAGATTAAAATTTATCTTTCTTTCATTTCCTATTACAATTGTAGTTTATCCAAATAAATTAAAATTTGTCAATTTGATTATATATGATATTTGTCAATTGCAATCTTAAGTAAAATTTCAATTCGAATTGAAGTTTATTTAAGCAATTTTTCTCTCTTTTATTTCACATACATCATAGTTGATAATTTTTATCCCTTATTTCCTTTTTCAATTTCAATTTATCTTTCTTTCATTTATTAAATCATAATTAACATTTTCTTTTTCTTTTTTTTTTTGAAATTTTAAGAAATAATATTACCAAAAGAAAATGGTAAAGTCTATAATGTACAATATATTACAACCTGCAAGGGAAGAAAAGGGTAGAAACAGACCCTACCACAAATTGCGAAAAAGAAAAACGAAAACACACCACTTACACCTACAGGAACCAACGCCTCCTCAAAGCTAGTCTCGCGGAATCCTGCTTCCCATTCACTATGATAGCCTCCCTTATCAAATTAACAATGTAATCCGCAAGCTCATATTTACTTCGTTCAACTTGCCTGTAAATCCTTTTGTTCCTCTCCCTCCAAATGTGATAAAGTACCATCTGAAACGAGGCCTTAATAATGAAGCCGTTAAGCCTCCCTGATTTGGTTTTGTGAATAACCTCATCCAATACAACACTCCATTCATAAACCGAATTCAGAGTGCCAATCAAGTGCAATATTCGACTCCATACAGTTTTGGAATACTCACATGCAAAAAACAGGTGGTTCCTACTTTCATTTACTAGCTTACACAACACACAAGTAGGATCAAAGGTACCAAACCACCTATCCTTGGTTCTTAATCTATTTTTAATAGTAAGTCACAAGAAGAAAGCGGATTTAGGGCATAATACCTGTTTCCAAACTAGATCAGCCCAAGGTACCTGCTCACATCGCACCATGCCAATGCCACGTGCTGAAAAGGTAGAGAAGACGCCATCCTGAGTAGCTGTCCAAACCATCTTGTCTGGGGTGTTGCTCAGAATAGTATCTCTCAGAAAGCTAAGGTTATGACCGAATCTGCTCCTTAGAAGGCGATCGCCCTCTCCTACTACCCATGCAAGTGAGGCAGCCTTGGGAATCCGATTCCTGACCCCCGTTAGTTCATTTTGCATCCATAGAGGACTTTGCACATGCCAATTGTCAATATTAGTTTTCAATATTTTAGAATTACTTAAAAAATCAAAAATGAATTATGAGTATGACAGCTTTTATAAAAAAAAATTACTCTTTGTTTTTCCATTTTTAATAAAGGATATTAAATTTAGGTCTTTGTTTTTAATTTATTGTAAATATATAATACCATTAATATATATTTATGATAAAAGGTCGAGTTATTATTGTTCTGTTGTGCCTATCTGCTTATTCTAGTTCCATACATGTGCTTTTGTTCTTTTTCTAGTTCAATTATGTTATAATTGTTTATATGATGTTGCCTAAAACGTATTTGTTTAAAAGTAAAAAAAAGAAAGAAAACGAGTAGAATAGGTAATATCCTAAAAAGTAGTTATCAGTAGTTAAAAGATGGCTCTTCAGGCCCAAAGGAGAGTGGCTTCATCATCCTCGTGGTAGCCTTTTTAGTCAGTCACCTACTGTTGCCAGCCAAGCAAGGATGATATCTTTCAGCACTAGTGAAGACCTTGGTATCACACTAGGCATTCCCATCCTTGGGCTGCCAGCTTCTGTCCATAGGAGTGTGCATATCTCATAAGCAAGATTAACTTGGGTGCCAGTACCAAGGCTGAAGGGAGTCTCTTATATCCCTTGGATTTTTTACCTAGAAACAATGTTAATTTGTAATCATTGTCTGATTATGCTGCATATGGGACTGAGTTTAGTCTTAGCAAAAACAAGATGAATCCCCTATATGCCTGTGTTTTGGTCTTCGGTGATGAGTTTTGTTATTAGTTAGGATGTACTTCATTTTAGATCCCCTTCTTGGTAGTCATATTAGCTTAATTGTTGGCCAGCTAGGCTACTATGGCGTAGTTGCTTTTTATATATTAGTAGGACGGGCCACCCTAGCAGTGGGATAGATCTGGTTCGGGGTGACCCCGTAGCTTGTACATAACTCCTATTTATTTCAATCAATTCACTGAATTACCAAAAAAATTATGAGAAATTATGTGAAGATATTTTGAATAACCTAATGAAAATTTAAGTGATGAAATTCATATTTATGAGAATATTAGTAGTTTGAGTAAGTATAAACATGTGTCAAATACATCCAATTAAGAGAATTTAAGCATGTAAGAGCAATCAATCCCTCTGTTGAATATTTATGATTTTAGAAATTAGAATAATCGTAACAATAACATAAGGAATATTTGAATTGAAAAAAGGCCTATAAGAGAATTGAATCTTGTATTTTTTTATACAATATATATTTTCATATTGTTAATTCAATGGGGCCCTTCTTTTTACTTTTTTCTTAGGCCTATAAAATGTTAGGAACGGTCCTACCCATTGGATCATGATCTTAATTATAAGGATTGATGGACCTATCCTATGACGCGGTCAATGGGATCAAATGTGTTGTCTTTTCTTTAACTTTAACCAAGGTTGGTAGGTCATAGTTTCAAAGCCTTCCCTTGTGTCTATGTTTTCTTTCAATAATTGACCAAAAAACAATTTGACACTTTTTGCTGGCATCGTATGTAGAAGAAAGTCTTTCAACACTTCAATCTAGAATCCACTTAAATATCCCTAACTTGGATGTAAAATTAATAGCTAAAAACAATAGCCTTTAGAATTGGAAATCCACAACTTAGATGTAAGGGTAACAACAACCACCTTTAAAAATAGGTTAAGGACGAGTCAACCTTTGCGTAACTTGTCTAAAAAGGAGAACCCAAAATTTTGGAAGTCCAGAATAAGGTTCAAAAGTATTTAGACTTATAGGATGCCTATGAAAATTTGAAGCACCTTGTTAGTCCCACGAGGTAAGTCTAATGGTGGAAGAAAATGGAGAGGGTCATCATACACGAGTGAGAAAATAAGAAACCATAAAGGGAGCAAGCGAGGCTTGAGAGAAAGTCGAGGGACAAGGAATCACTTTTTAGGTTCAATACATCCCACAAAAGAGTGATAGATTCTATATTGTATAACGATCTAATAGGGAGACCTAGAAAGACTAATACAAATCTCTCAGCAAAAAGTAAGAGCAACTACTATAGAGTTCACTGAGAGCTCGTCCATGGAATGGAAGCTTGAAAAACCTATGTAAAACAAATGATAACTTGGTTCAAGAAGGTATAATTGTCCTCTTTAGTAAAAGTATATAAAGATATATTGCTTACAAAGAATAATAATTCATATTTTCAATTATTGAAAATATAATTGTCCAAGAACAACTCTTATTGGATATGAAAATATTACAATTTAATTCTGGGAATTAGATCTATAGAGATTGATATGGAAGTTGTTTACTTATTCTAGTCCAAGTATGTAGGTAGTGTTTACTTTTCATAGACTAGATACATATATCACTTCATTAATCACCTAGTTGAAACAATAGATTCCAAATTAATCATTGTAGTCCATCAAACCACAATTCGAGACATATTCAATACACAATTACATTAAAATCTTTCATACCTCGAAATATGTCATTTAAGTGCATATACTATCCTTGCAATGTTTCTAAATCGTAATTCGTGCATGTAGGTAAGTACTATGCATGTGAATGGAATGCACCTCATAATGATATATTTCATATACCTCCGGTCACAACTCCTTTATCTGTTCATACTTTTCAATATAATAAGATGCAACAGTTTACAAATTTTACATTCGCTATTCCTCATTCCTCAGTCTACAAATTTTATAAATATTACATGCACACAAGTCATACATCTCTTTCTTCATATGTAAGCCTAGTATTCGTATTATAGTTATTCACACATTCCATATTTCACATATAATTGGAAAGCCTTCTAATATATTCTCGAATATCAAGCTCCTCAGACTATCAATGTCCAAAATCATCACATTCATATAAATAACAATTTAATAGTTAAAAGTTAATCAAAAATCAATTCATTCATTGTGAGAAACATCGAGGTTGACTCATTACACATGTAATTCAAACAAGAAGCACATATATAATTGAGTTTACACATCTAGGTTGACTCACAGTACGCTCTAATAAGCTATTACCTTGACAATCCAACAATGTCTGGGTGCTGATAATCGACTTGAGCGCCTATAGTCATGAAACACATATATAGTTTACACATCATTAAGTTATTCAATCAAATGAATATATAGTCATACACATGTATATGTGTCATGTTCCATTCATGCTCAATTGGCATTCCAAGTATGTAACTTTATATAAAGATCTTAATCCATTCTTCAATATTCATTTACCCATTTAGGGTCATCTTGGCCCTAATCAACTCCAAAGACACCAAATTAGAGTGACTTATCATCATTTGTTTCAATAATTGCACAAAACTAAGCTCATCAATCCAAGGCACTGCCCACAGTTATGGGGGACCTTCCCACGATCGTGACCGAAGCTAAACATCTAGGCCATGATCATGCACAGAGAGTCACAATCGTGACAGAACCTAAAATGACTAGGACACGATCGTGCACTTGAGAGCCACGATCATGCCCTACATTCTTCCCTCACTGTTCCACGAATTCATCAACCATAAAGACATATCAAATACTTCCTACTTTCCATAATTTATACCTTCATATGCAAGTTCAATTCGTGCAATTTTAACTACCATATTAGCTACTTAAATCTCCTCAAAACCTTACTTATTTGGTCATTCACCACATATCATTATACATGTAACCCTAACTTTGTCAAATTCAGTAACACTTCAATAACATCCCTCTTTAATATAACCTCACCATCATTTATACTTTAAATCTCTACCTAAACCACCCATACAATCCACTATTTTCCAATATCAAAAGCAAAACAGAAACCCTTTATTCATCCATCAAATTCCAGCACAACTTCATCATCAATACTATATGCAATACATCCCAATTCAATCATCATAAATGTTATGCTAACATATATCGCAATAGGGCAAGAAATCACTAACTTATTTAGCAAAAAAGCTTCCTCAATTACCAAGCTAACCTAACCTTCCAAGCTTGCAAACATAAAACATATTTCAAGAACAAGATGAAAACATAAAGGGACTTCAACAACAAGATGAATAAAGTTAGATTTTGGACTGGTAAGGTGTAGGATTTTAGGCAAAACTCAATGTGCAAGGGTTGCGTGTGTGAGTCGGTGGTGATGAAGATAGAGAAGGTAAATGTAATAAGAGCAAAAGAAAAATAATCTTTCAAGTGTGGGAAAAAATCATGGGTGTAGATGTATGGTGAGAATATGGACACTTGGCATGACACTTGTCATGCTAAGATCCAAGCCATATGTTTGATCCTTCAACTACCAATTGTCACTTAATATTGGTCCATTTGTCACTCAACTACACCACCATTTTTCAATCATTTGTTCTAGCCATTTATCACCCAATTAATTAGCCATTTGTCACTCATTTCTAGTACCACGTGTCACCATTCCATAGGCCTAACCAACCTAAATTTCCATATATCACTTTGTCTTGCCATTTAACATTTTTCCTAGACTAGATGCATATATCACTTCATTAATCACCCAATTGTAACAATTGATTCCAAATTAATCATTATAGTCCATCAAACCACAATTCGAAACATATTCAATACACAATTACATTAAAATCTTTCATACCCCCAGAATATGCCATTTGAGTGCATATATTATCCTTGCAATGTTTCTAAATCATAATTTGTGTAAGTACGTAAGTACTATGCATGTGAATGGAATGCACATCATAATGATATATCTCATATGCCTCAATAATATAAGATTCTAACCCTCAGTGAAGTTTGAGAATAGGCAATTACAGATAATGTGGAGGATTGTTATGGTATGTGTAACATCCCATTTCCTGTAGGGAGGTTAAAATAGTAAATATGAGAAATTATTATGAGAGTATAAATGCATTCATATTCATGTATATTATGTCATACGCACACACGTGAATAGTGAACCTTTGGACATGAAAATAATTGTACATGCATTCATGGATAATTCCGGGTATAATTGAATTGAGTTGTGATGTATTGGGAATTTTGAATTTATTGTATTGAAAATTTTATTAGTGATTGTTATATTTTTAAATTTTGGTGAATTTTAAGAATAATTTCAGAAACTTTTGATTGTTATAGGATTAGGAAAAATGCCACTTGGCAAGTAAATTGATGTATGGAAAATAGAAATAGGAAATCAAATGATATTGGAGATAAAGGGAATGTAAGGAGGTAGTTAATGGAACTAGTTCAAATAGAACTAGTTAGTTTGGGAAATTAGTTAAAAGTGTAAGAAGTGGACAAGTGTCCTAGTCAAAGTTAAATTTTCTTAACCTTAAAAGACAAGTTACTGTTCTTGTCTTCATCTCTCTCGTAGCTTCTTCTGTTCTTCTTCTTCATTTTCATTTATGTTCAATCACTACCACATTAGCTTTGAAAATCACACTTTCCTCCATTTGCTAACAACATTTTGCTATCTTTCTACCTCATTGTCACTAAAAATCTATCTCTACCACTTTTAGAAGATGATGAACGTGTGATGCTTAGGAGCTAGGGCTAGTGTTGTTTTTTAAGAATCTGAAGTGAAACCAAGTAAGTTATCCTTTAAATGTCATGGGTATTGTTAAATGAAACTAGAATGATGAGAAACGTAGGATTGATGACTTGATTATATGAGTTGTATGTGTGTGACATGGATGGTGAAAAATCTATGTAAATGCCTTATTTTTGTAATTGTGAATGATCATTAATGATCCATGATTTGTTATAGAGATGTTTTGGAAGTTGGATGATCCATATAATGGTGTTAGGATGAGTGGAGAAAATCAATTAAGAATGGGTTAATGAATATGTTCTGTTTTTGGTTAATGATCAAATATAGATCATAAATTGGGTTGAGGATGTTATTGAGTTGAAATGGAGTTGAGAATGAGGAGTAAATGAAGTAGAAAAGGGTGATCTTTGTATAAGTTATGTTAGGTGTAAAATCTGGAAAGTTTGAAGATAATAGACTAGAAAATGTTCATTGAGTATGCTTCAGTCTGCTAGCCATAAATTTTTCCTCTAGTTATCCAAATAAGATGATTCTTATTTGGATTAAACTAGAGACATATGGCTACATTTCTTATGAAGACATCGAATTTAAATTATGTCTTTAAGAGTCTCAAAATTTGTCATGAAGTTGAGAACTGGGTGCAGTACATTGGTGGATGAATGTATATGTTGTGTTCTGACTTTAGAGGAAAACTATGTTAATCTGGGCTGAATGAGGCAAAGTTGTCTTCCAAAAAGTTTAGTTTATCATTTTATTTTTCCAACGATATAAAGAATGCGATTTTTGGATATCGGAGTCAAGAGTTGTGACCATTACAAGTTAGGATGTTGCAAAGGATGTATATACGGAACAACTATAGTAAGGATGAGAACTTGTTGTATGTGATGAGAAACTTCATCTAGATCACCTTAGACTAGGCTTTCGTCTGACCCTTTCATCTGACTCTTTTGTCTGACTAAGCTTTTGTCTGATGCATCTCTGACTTCTTTCGTCTGATTAAGCTTTTGTGCATAGTATATTGTTTCAGAATGAGAATAGTCCGAAAATGTTTAGGGCATAACTTTTGGATTTGAATTAAATTGAACGATTTTGGTATCCTTAGAAACGTTAGAGATGGGAGAACAATTGTCTATAAGAGAGTATAATTGCATCATTTTAACTTTTTGATTGAACATGAACAGTAGACCTGAAAATGTGTCTTAGAAAAATCTGAAAGTAAGCCAATGAGAAATGAATTGCGATTTCAATGATTTTATTGAGGTATAAACCTAAGTATAAATTATACTTAGGTGAGTTTTGTTATGGGATTGATTTTGTGAAGAAACTAATGGATAAATACCTAGGATTGTCATGAACATGCATTGTACATATTTCATTACATACATGTGCATTGTTAAACATTTATACTTGTGCAAATTGTGATATATGTGTATATTATTTGATATAGAGGATCACTGAAATACCAACCTCTAGACGTTGCCGAAACTTCCAAGCATTAGCTTAGGGAGCAACTTGTGAGTAACCTAGATGGTCTCACTTAATTACTCGTTTGCTTAAATTTTGTTTTGAAATGAATTTATGAATGTGATTTGAGTGTTGATTCCAAGCAATAAAATGTTCGAGAAGTTATTATTCGAGAATGTATATTGAAGTGTTGCTTGTATACGAATGTGACGAACTATATGCTTCGAGAATGTATATTGACAGATGCATTCCATACATGAATGCACAATCAGATAATGGCAGTTGTGACCAAAGTAGCTACCCAAAAAAAGCTTAAAGCTAAAATTGTGAAAAAGAGCCTTAAGCATAGAAAGTTATCAATGAGGCATGTATCCCCATCGAATAAGGGACAATTATTGATCGCGGCTCATCATTCGATCCTAAATGGATCCTTAGAAACCGGTCAAAAATAAAAATACCAAGGATTGCAGTACAGGATGCAACCTCGGGTCGTCTCACTTAATCGGAACCTAATGAAATGGACCTAAGTTAGCCTATATGTCATAACATGCAAGTGAAATTAGCAAGGAAAAAGGGGGGTTTGATTTTTGAAAATGTTAACGAACTGAAATACAATGTAGAAAACATGTAAAAAAAAGTATTTTTGGGTTTTTGGAAAAAGAAAATGTAAATACTAAAACAAGTGATAAAATCCTCTTAAAAATAAGCTTTGGCTATCACAGTTCAAAACTAAGTATGAATGGTAAACCTTAAAGAACTCTCTTTAAGTC
>JANKOE010000206.1:25964921-25976443 GCA_026284465.1 Erythroxylum citrifolium | reverse complement strand
ATCACACTTTCCTCCATTTGCTACTAGCATTTTGCTATCTTTCTTCCTCATTGTCACTAAAAACCTATCTCTACCACTTTTAGAAGATGATGAACATATGATGCTTGGGGGCTAGGGCTAGTGTTGTTTTTGAAGAATCTGAAGTGAAATCAAGTAAGTTATGCTTTAAATGTCATGGGTATTGTTAAATGAAACTATAATGATGAGAAATGTAGGATTGATGACTTGATTATGTGAATTGTATGTGTGTGACGTGGATGGTGGGAAAAATCTATGTAAATGCCTTGTTTTTGTAATTGTGAATGATCATTAATGACCCATGATTTGTTATAGAGATGCTTTGGAAGTTGGATGATCCATATAATGGTGTTAGGATGAGTGGAGAAAAATCAATTAAGAATGGGTTAATGAATATGCTATGTTTTTGTTTAATGATCAAATATAGATCATGAATTGGGCTATGCATGTTATTGAGTTGAAATGGAGTTGAGAATGAGGAGTAAATGAAGTAGAAAAGGGTGATCATTGTACAAGTTATGTTAGGTGTAAAATTTGGAAAGTTTGAAGATAATTGGCTAGAAAATGTTTATTGAGTATGCTTCAGTCTATTAGCCATAACTTTTTCTCTAGTTATCCTAATGAGATGATTCTTCATTTGGATTAAACTAGAGACATATGGCTACATTTCTTATGAAAACATTGAATTTAAATTATGTCTTTAAGAGCCTCACAATTTGTCATGAAGTTAAGAACTGAGTGTAGTACATTGGTGGATGAATGTATATGTTGTGTTCTGATTTCAGGGGAAAATGTGTTAATCTGGGCAGAATAAGACAAAGTTGTCTTCTAAAACTTTGTAGTTTATCATTTTATCTTTCCATCAATATAAAGTATGCTATTTTTGGATATCGAAGTCAAGAGTTATGATCATTACAAGTTAGGATGTCGTAGAGGATGTATATACGAGACAACTATAGTAAGGATGATAACTTGTTGTATGTGATGAGAACCTTCATCTGGTTTGTCTTATATTGGGCTTTCGTCTAGCCCTTTCGTCTGATGCATCTTTGACCAAGCCATCGTCCGATGCACCAATCCATCGTCTGACCAAGCCATCATCTGACTTAGTCTAACCTTCGTCTGACTCAATTTGTACCCTTTAAATGGCAAAATCTCACTTCAAGGTCTCACAAAAGTTGTAGATCTCAAAATTCTCTTTCCAATTGTCTAAGAATGACCCTAATCCGATATCTCTAGTGAATGTTAGGCCAATTGTCCCAAAATAGGTTCAATATGATTGAGGACATAATCATGTTTGATTCTCTTGGCCATAACTTCACCATCCGACCTCCAAATGAAGTGATTCTTAAACCAATAGATTCCTAGCACATTTTTCTGCATCTCCATAAAAATTGGTAGCATTATGAATTGATTTGAAAATTTTTGATTGAAGGAAAGTGAGGGAATTGTTGGAATAGTATGAGCTGGTATGATTTTACTGAACATACTTTGGTATTTTGAATATATTTGGACCTATAGAGTTCCGAATGAGATGATTTTTAATGTGAAGTAAACTAGAGACATATGTTTACAAATCATATGAAGAAGTCTAATTGTAGTTCAGTCTCTAAGATGTTAAATTGCTGGATGCAAGTTGTGCATAGTATACTATTTTAGAATAAGAATAATCTGAAAATATTTGGAGTACAACTTTCGGATCTCTGAACCAAATTGAATGATTTTGGTGTCATTAGAAACTTGAGAGATGGAAGAGCAATTTTCTAGAAGAAAGTATGACCAAATTGCATCATTTTCACTTTTTGATTGAACGTGAACAATAGACTCGAAAATGTGCCTTGGAAAAATCTGAAAGCAAGCCAATGAGAAATGAATTGT
The DNA here is from genome assembly GCA_026284465.1 of Erythroxylum citrifolium. Taxonomy (NCBI): domain Eukaryota; kingdom Viridiplantae; phylum Streptophyta; class Magnoliopsida; order Malpighiales; family Erythroxylaceae; genus Erythroxylum; species Erythroxylum citrifolium. The sequence goes on along the minus strand of JANKOE010000206.1, from coordinate 25,974,547 downwards.
GATTTTAATGGTTTTAGTAAGGCATAAACTTAAGTATAAATTATACTTAGTTGAGATTTGATATGGGATTGATTTTGGGACGACACTAATGGATAAATACCCGGGATTGTCATGAACATGCATTATACATATTTCATTACATACATATGCATTGTTAAACATTTATACTTGTGTAAATTGTGATATATGTGTATGTTATTTGATATAGAGGAGCAACTGGAACGTCAACCTCCAGACGTTGCCGAAACTTCTTGGCATTAGCTTCGAGAGTAACTTGTGAGTGACCTAGATAATCTCACTTAATTACTTTTTTTCTTAAATTCCGTTTTGAAATGATTTTATAAATGTGATTTGAATGTTGATTCCGGGCAATAAAATGTTCAAGGAGATATTATCCGGGAATGTATAATGAAGTGCTGCTTGCATGAGAATGTGACGAACTATGTGCTTCATAATATGATTGATGTGACAGATGCATTCCATACATGAATGCACAATCAGATAATGACAGTTGTGACCAGAGTAGCCACTGAAAAAGAGCTTAAAGCTCATATTATGAAAAAGAAATTTGAGCTCAGAAAGTAATTAAGAGCCTAAGGCTCACTATGTAAAATGAGCCTTGTATCCTCATCAGATAAGGGACAGTTATCAATGAGCCCTGTATACAAAGTAGATACTGGACAGTTTAGGCACTCGGTAACAACGGCGTAACAATTGGAAAAGAGTCTCATGAGCATTTCATATGCATTTTGTTAAGTATGTTTGATTGATTGAAATGCAAAATTGCCTATGCTTAAGTGAAAATGTGATAGTAATCAATTATGTGAAAATGTGAATATATGTTATGTGAAATAATGTGTTGCATGAATTAAGTGAACCATCGATGATGGTTACCTCATTGAGTTCGCAAAACTTACCAAAATTGCAACGTTTACTTTTCAGGACCGAGTGACGATTTTAGCTACTAAGAGAATCTACCAGCAAAGTAGACTAGTGATTTGGGAAGAGAAGTCATGGCTCAAAGGTTGGTCAACTGGGTTTTGGACAGATTAGATAGATTTTGTGTATTTCCTCTTCCATGTGGTACTTTTGTATTAAGTTTTGATGATGTACTTGTAAGGAGTGTTGAAAGACACATTGTAGACCTTCGAGTTTTTATGAAATGAAATGAGAAAATTTTGGGTTTTAAAATATTGTGAATTTCTAGATGATGTTCATAAGGCAATAAGATATATGATGCCATGTTAAGTGAATGTAGTGATTGATAGTAGCACACCATTATTGTAGGATATGTACTGGAATGTCCTAAAGATGTTCCGATATGTACCCTACGGTAAGGGGCGCTACAGTATGAGTTACCTAGTGGGTGTCTCTAGGTTGTGCGCATAGTAAGTCATTAGTTGGGTATAAATTTGGGTTAGTATTGGGTCCATTGATTTAGATATGACTAATCTTCAGAGTAAGTTAATTGCTACTAAGTTCTTTTCAAGATTCCAAACAAATAGCTATTAATATTTAAGAATAAATTAAAATATTTAATTTAAGATTGTGAACAATATTAAGAACAAAGATTATCGTTTTGTACAAAACTAGCATTATCATATCTAACATCACGCAATTCATTTTAGCTTTAATTAATATGACTAAAAATTATTTATTTAAGATTTAATATTTAGTTACTTCCTTATAGTAAATAAACCTTGTGTGTCATTGTATTGTTTTATGATTGTAATTTGTAGATTTGTTATTAATAAACTTGTTACTACTTAATAAATATAATTAAATATTTGAATTAATTGTTGATTAATAATTTAAAATAGTATATATTATTATTGTATAACTGAAAATCTTTACTTTTATACTAAAATAAATATTTAATCTATTTTTTGAACATCATTTTATCCATTACAACAACGGTTTGCATTTACCAAGGTTACCTTTACTAAAAAAAGAAAAGAAAAAGATAGTTTATTTGGTTGATTATGTGATAATAAACGAGTCATTTAATATCTATAATTATTTAATTCATGTCATAATAACGTTGATGACAAGTTGGCTCCTTTCATGAACAACCATATAACAATTATGATTTAGCAATCTAATTTTATATATAGGAGAGCTACATCCGCAAGAATTTGATATTTGACAAAAAAAAATTAAAGTAAATTTACAAAATAAAGATCAATTTAAAATATCAAAGATGGTTAATTATTAGTACATTTTAATCATTTCAAAATTTATACACATTATATATCATTCCTACAATATTAAAGTTATATATTTAGTTGTTCTAAATATACAATTAAAGTACCACCGAAATTTAATATTCATATTTATTACATGTGAAAAAAACAAAATATTCGTAATTCTTGATATAGTTTAGTTATCTTGAAATTTGTGAATATTAAATATAGATTCATTACATATGTACATGCATATATTAAATTTATTCACCAACACATTTTAATAAAAATAACTCTTGCTTTATATTTATTAGAAATAATTTTTTAAATGACATATAATATAGAATATTCTGAAAATTTTATTAAATCAGAGACAAAAATATAATTTTATTAATATCTTTTTACTATTCTAAAATTTTAAATAAATGCATTTATAAAATTAACTTACATATATGTATGTACGTATGTATGCATATGTTTCTTCTTAGATTTGACAAGTGACAAATCCTACAATAAGTAGTTCCAATTTTCTCTTAATGAATAATTCATAGAAACTAGTAAAGCAATTTATTTGACTATAAAATGATGATTCACATCTTTTATACGGTACATATATGTAGCTACATAATTTTGACTCGTGACTTTTTTATTCTATTTGTTTCTTCAATTTTAAGAAATAAAACATGTTATATTAATTTTAGTCCAATTATGTCCATGAATTTTTTTTATTAGGTTTCATATATTTTATCATTTATATTTTTATAAGAAAAAACCGTATTACGATTAATTGTATTTATTTATTTTCCAATTTCTCTTAATTATTTATTTATATTGAATTAGTTTTTATATTTTAATTATTTTTTTCAAATAATAGAAAACAAAAGAGGAAACAATAAAATAGGAAAAGACAAAAATAATTAGAAGTGAGAGGACTTTGTTAATATACAATGAATATAATACAGTTTTTTTTTGGCTGCTTTCTCTTAATTGGTTCACGTATATAAAGTCTTCTTGTTTTCTATAAATTATACAAAATTTTATCATGTCTTTTGTAAATTATATATTTTTTCTTACACAAAAGAACTTATTTAGTACTTAACTAATATTCTTATAATTAATAATTAACTAAAAATAAATTGCAAATGAAGAAGAAAACAAAAACAACAACTAAAACACACAAAAATTAAGAAAATTCCTTTGTCGCCTCTCATCCTACACTGATAATCCTTTCATCTTCTTAAGAAGTTAACATCACTCTTACAGAACCCATTTTCTTTAGCTTTCAATCACCTTCTTCGTATTCCACTACCATCATCGTTAAGCACAATGTTCTTCACCATTCGTATTATAGCATTTTGTTCAAGTAGTTATTCAATAAACATCCTTTTCATATATACAAAAAACTTCACCGAACTAGTATAATCTCTCTGCATGATGAAGATTTGCCTTCTCTTTACAAGATGCCACTTTCAACCTAACATTGTTCCAACTGCAACTTTAACTTCAACTTACTCGACTAAATACCTCCTTAATCCTATTGTTCCAAACAGCAAGCTAAACTTCCACCTTAATTTACTAAATACCCCATTTATTTTGACCACCTGACCTCGGACTTCTCCTTCCTCTCTTGTTCTGTATTGGTCATTGGATCCCAATTTTCCATTCTTCCAGTCTATCTTGATGGTATCCTTAGCATTCGTTATTTCCTACCCAACCTACTCCTTGTTTTCAAGTCATGGTACTTTGTTACTTTACCTATAAAAAGTTGTTACTTTCCCCTTTTTTCACCAATGCAAATTGTTAACTTAGAAAACTTTCCACCTTTACCCTTCCCAAATCCATCTCAGTAAACACCTACCCTTCCCCAACCTCCACAAGCTGCTGACCAAGCCAAAACCATTTTTCCTCAATCACCAACTGATATTAATCCATGGAATAGAAGCTGGAAATAAGTGATCAGGGAGCCTCCAAACCTTACACTTCATTACAGTCTCTTAAATAAATTAAAGGCAGACTAGTCATTGCACTAGATCTTGAGACATTGAAAATAGGGGATAGATCTTGGGAATCTACAATAGTTAGTTTCTTTACAAAGCAAAGGCCACATTTTTCAGTAATCCAAAGATGGGCAGTTGGCCATTAGAAAGCTAAAAGTCTAACAAATGTTCTACTATTTGAGGATAACTTAATCTTCTGCAGCAAATAAGATAGTGTAAGAGGGCCCTGGGCACGTAACTCAACTTCCATTATTCTTGCAAACATGACAAACTGGTATTAAATTAGAAAACATCAAGGTATACAATATACCAATATGGATCAATATATATAGCATACCCTTAGAGCATTAGACCACTCAGGGTCTTAGTATGCTTGCAAGCTATCTGAGAAGACCACTTTGTATTGATGAAAACATAACAAAAAGAAAAAGAATAGGCTATGCATATATATGTGTTGTTGTGGACAGAACTATGGAGTTGTCTAATTATAATCCCATTGCAAGGTTGGGACCTGATAACTCTCTACAGGAGGACATAGTGTACACTTCTTATTAATGGAAACCTTCCCCAATGTCTCAAGGGAAAGTTTGAGAACCAATAAGTAAAGTATTTGCTAAGAGGGATTTTGTTGAATTAATGGGCTTAAGATTGATCCTATTTGTTCTAAAGATTCCTTATCTGAGGAGGAGGTTAATGTTGTAGAAATCACTATCTTAGATAAGGAAAATACGTTTACAGTCAATAGCAATGATGAGAAAGGATGATTTTAGAGTCATCAAATAATAATAAATCACCATAACCCCATTTTAAAATATTGAGAGCATAATAGAATCACCTGATAAGGATAAGGTAGCAACCTCTTTAAGTTAACTCCCATGTCAATTCATATAATGTAAAGGTTTAAGAGAATAAAGTATGTGAGTTTCAAAATGTGATCATTAGGACGACTCAGAGAAGTAGAAGGAGGAAAGGTTTTTAAGGTAAAAAAATATTGTTGTGACAACTTTAGTATAGAATGTTCATAGAATCAACGGCCCAGAAAAGCCCAATGCTTGAAAGTATTTTATGAGGAGGATTAAGCCACTAATTTTAGTTTTACCTGAAACTAGAATTAGTTATAATAATAAGAATAAAGTGAACATTTTTTTATCTTGTTGGAAGTTTCTCTTTAACCATTGGCATCACCATTATGGCATAATCATAATTGATTACAATGAGAACCTTGTAAGAGTGGCAGAGAAGCTCTTTAATGATCAGTTGATACATCTAAAAGTGTATCTCATTTTATGTATGGATTTAATACAGCTTTTCAAAGAAGTGGCCTTTGGTCCAGCTTAAGAGATATTTAGGAAACCTTCTCACATCTTTAGATTATAAGTGGTGATTTCAATTCTACTATTTATAGATTAAAGGCAGAGGAGAAATGTAATATTAGGAATTATAATGGATATTTCAAGCTATGTGAAGATAAAATTGGAGTAACTAATCTCAAACAAGAGGTTACTCCTTTACATAAAGTAACAAATAAAACACTTCCTAGTTCATTAAAAATAAATTGGATAAAGCTTTAGGGAATGGAGAATGACTTTCTCAATTCAATAATAACAAAGCCACCATTTTAGATCCTTTATTTACACATCACAACCCAATTCTAATTGATGCTCTCTTTTAGAGATCCTTCAAGCATAATCCATTAAGGTTTAATAACTTATTAAAGTAGAGAGTTTTAATGAGGCAATTTTGGTAAGCTTTTCCACTCAAGTCTCTAGCACTAAACAAAACAGTTTTTGTCAAAAGCTCAAAGCTATCAAGTCAAAGCTAAAAAAGATAAAAGCCACAAATTTTCTTGACTCTTAAACAACTATTGGTAGAGTTAAATAAAGTCTAGTAGCCACTCAATTTCTAATATCTCTTAATTCTAGTGACTCTAGGATCATTCAAAATGGAACCTCATGATTCTTATGATATAACAACTAGACAAGATACGGTCCTCTAACTCAAATCCCAGAAGTAGTAACAATTCTCTCAGGGATAATTGATAAGGCCAACGTTGCTACCCTAACTAACCATAATCATTGGGTACAATTTCCATAAGCAATATAGCATCTGACCCTCATATTCAGCTGACTATAACCTTTAAGATTGCTATTTATGGCTCAATCTACCTCTTGCTAAATTTACAAGGAAAGCTTACAGAAAGAAGATTCATAGTAATGATCAAGAGGTCTCCTCATAGGATAATCTATAATAAGCTCCTAAAGCATGATGTAGCTTTCCCACTTTAGCTATCAATTAAGGGTAAACTTACTAAGATAGACAAATTGCAACATATGAGTCAAAATAGGAGTTATATCCTATATGAGGATGATCATGAATTAAGGGATCATTTATTGTTTGACTATTCCTTCTCCAACTCAATATGGTGTAATCTCAAATAACATTACTTGTGGAATGAGAACTTTAACTCTATTATGAGGGTTATTAATTGGTTAATTGTTTAACAAGCCTCCAATATACTCTAGAAAAAGCACGTGTTGGTCCTAGCTACAACTACTCAGAAGTTATGAAATGAGAGGAAAGGTTTCAAAATAAGGAACATTTTAAGTAAACAATCATGCAAGGCATAATCCGTGGTACAACTGAACAATTTATATGCTAGGAACTAATGCAATAATAGCATAATAGAATATTTGAGTTGTGTAGATACCTTAAAGGCAGTAGATTCCATAACATGCTGAATATATTTAATATCGATGCAAACTTCATATATTTTTTATGAGTTGAAAAAAGGCAAATGATGCTTTAGACTTGGGAACAATTAATCAAAGATAGAAATTATGTCACTCTTATCTGATGTATGCATTTATAAGAGCCAAAATAGGAGGAGGCCCTTCTATGGCATTTGGTAACCATACACTCACTTTCTTATAAGGCTTCACGATCTTTGGTCCCAGCTAAATACTTCTTTAATTTGGTAATTCCTCCACGTTTCAAATGTTTTTTACAATATAAATAGATAGCATGGTTGTTTATTTCAAGAACCAGTCTAGCATGAGCCTTAGCTGGATCATCGAGTCTTCCTGAAGCAGCTAAATTATCAGAAGTACTTAAACTTTCCTCTATTTATCTATAAAATAAATAAATACATATGTCAACAATAGCTTCTGAACAATCATATGACATAGATATGCAAATGAACTAAATAAACTTATATAAATAATTTTTTAAGAAAATTTAAGGCTTAAACACATTCCATCTAAGAAATTCTCATGTTATATAAGTATAATTCAACCATAAAGTCATAAATACAACTCATTTTGTAGGATTACATAATTTAACCATAAAGTCATAATTATAATCCATTTTGCATGATTACATAATTCAACTATAACTTCACAACTATAACCAATTTTGTGCGAGTACCATTCAATTATAAAGCCATAATTATAACTCATTTTGTAGATTATATAATTCAACCATAAAGTCATAACTATAACTCATAACTCATTTTGTATGATTGCATAACTTAATCATAAACTCACAACTACAACTCGTTAATAAGAAATTACCTTAGGTTAACTTAAATATAATTAATGAGAAATTAAATTACCTTAAATGTCTCTTTTCAATTCCCATGAACTATTTTATATCATCTATTTAACTATACATAAAATAAGATAATGAAAAATGAATGTGCATTTGTAATTTAACTATCATATTAGAAATATTCTTTCTAAAGTTTAATTTTGTGTATTTGTAATGTTATTTCTAATGACATTAATGTAAAAATGCAAACATTAATTCAATAAACTCAAAATTTATCTCATTTGTGTAATTATTATGATAAGAGTAAACTTAAATTGTGTTTACAAAATCACCTTTGATCCTTACCAAATCAGGTTAATAAGATATATAAATGTATAACGAGTTAATGATATAAACAATTTCCAAAAATAAGTTAAAATTTAGCACTTAAATAAAGTGTTACATAAAATTAAAAGTATACCCCTAATTTGTAATTTGTAATCTATATTACACAACACATATAGTCATAGAGAACACAACCTCAAAATTCACAATTTACAAATAATAATCCATGCCACATAGTCCACACCATTATCCACCAACTAAAAACCACTCACCCATAAGCCACAACCACCTACCAATCAACCAATTATGAATTACCACCAACATAAACTCACAATTCATATTTCAAAAACTAATTAACACACGAATCACAAAAAAAAACACAACATCTGAGAACCAACCGACAATGGGAGAAAATGCTTAACCACTGAAGTGGCTTCATAGTATGGAAGTGTTGCAAATGGTGATGGCAGCCACGAGTAGACAAAGACAACTAGTAAATGGTAAGTCGACAAACAATAAGGACTAAACCAACCAAAGAAGAGCAGATGAAGAGTGAGTGAGGTGCAACACAACCGAGGACAAACCTGAGGCAAAGTCGGGAAGGGGTAATTAGGGTTTTTAATTAAATACTTAAATTTTTAAAAATTACATTTTGATCCTCGTATGTTAATAATATTATTAGTATTGGCCAATAAATGATTGGTACCATTTGGTACTTGAAACCAGTACAACATTGGCCTAATTTGTATCTTTTTTTGGCTAGTACGGTGCAAAATTTCCAAACACTAGTGATAACTAATCAAAATAAATTTTTTGAATACTTTTTAATGAAAAAACTAGTTCTTTTTAAGTTTTATTAGAAAATAACAATAAAAAGTATGTAATATGAATATTACATATAGGCTAATAGAATATTATTGAATTAAATATTTAATTCAAGTTTTAAATCTATCTTAAATTAACTAAACCTAATCCAAAATAATAGTTTAATATAATTATTTTAAATTATTAATTTAAGTTAGATTTAATTCATTTAAATTGAATTTAAAACTTAAATTGAATCGCCATATTAATAATATTTGATTAGTTCATTTGTAATACTCATGTGTGTGTATTTTATCTTTTTTTTAAGAAGTATAAGAAAAATATTTTTAAAAATTAAAAATTCTTTCTAAAATTACTTACACCATAGAATATATCAAACGCACAAAAAAATGGAGCTTTTTCTTTTTAATTTTACTCATTTTAGGTGTTTATTATGTCAAACCCTTTGAAGTGAATCACATGTTAATACACAGATAATCAAATGCACAAGAAGGGGGGGTTGAATTGTGTCAACTTTTTCGTTAATTTCTTCTTGAAGAAAACTTAATGATTTGAATACAAAATTGTTAGGTTCAAAATTACTATCACTTTCGTTTCTAAACGTTTCTAAAAAAAACTTGCGTAAGTGAGTTCTTAAAAATCACAGTAATGCAATAGAGAGAGTTGAGAGAGTGTGACACAGTAATTTTTATACTGGTTCACCCCAAACCGTGGGCTACGTCCAGTCCTCAGATAACCTTCTGAGATTTCA
>JANKOE010000206.1:25910711-25927240 GCA_026284465.1 Erythroxylum citrifolium | reverse complement strand
ATATGGCAGAAACTTGAACATGGACTTGTTTTGGTTTCTTGAGAGACACAAAGCTATCAGTTGAGCTGGTATTGTTTGTTGCCTGTGAAAAAAAATAAAAGACATTTTATTTAGTGACAAAACCAAATTTGTTTGAGTGATCATGCTTTAAAGATGTAAAATACATGGTCATTAAGACCAACTGTAGTTCACTATTTTCACAATACCTCAAAACTATAAACCACATGAAATTGGAAATTACTCTTCATGTTACAATAAGAAACTACTTACCGTATAATGATAAGCCATTGGGAAGAAATGATAATGAAATTATGATTTAGCGCGATTGACAATGGATGTGGTCAGACATGAAATTGCTGAGGGCACGACATAAACTTGAACGCACATTTTTTATATTGCTTTTGCAATAACTAATAGCTATTGGCTGAATTTGGTACTTCATATGCTTCAAGTATGCATATGTGTTATTTATAATGCAGGGCTATACAATCATAAAAAGGGTATAAGATTAACAACTAAATTGTGCTTAAATTAAAACTACCATTCCTTGGAAGTCACTTTTGTTTATGTTCATCTGAATGTAATGTTCTAGAACACATTATATATGTGCATATATGCTTTTGTTGAAGTCCATCTGTGAATGTACTAATCTAGAACTAATTGGTGGTTGAGTATGATTAAGGCATGTTCTTTTGTTATTGATGCACCGTAGAACTACTTTGATGATTTTCTCTGTGAACACCGTTCTTCACATATATAATGCATCTTCTATTACAATGACGATCTTTCAATTTTGTTTGGTCTTACATCTCTAATTGTTGCTTTTATTACTTTCTGCTAATTTCTTTATCAATAAGGTAGTTGATGTTAGAAATCATATATTTTTTTTTACATTAAACGATGTCTGTGGTTATGATATAGGTGAACGACTCCAAGAATCTAACAAGATCATCAAGAAATACCTAGATCGAGTTCCTATAAGTTCTTCATTTACCCTTGCGTTTCTTAGATTCCGGAGCTCCTATTTTATGCACAATATAAATTTCTCTGTATAAAGAAAGAAAATTTCTTTATACCATATGATTGAACATGGAAGGAAAAGGATAAGACAACTCAATACGGTGTTTTTCAATTTTAAGTTGCGTTTTGTCTTTGGGCTGATGTTGGTTTACTACTATTGGTGTTGTTTCACTCTTATTTATCATGAAAATTTCCTATTTCATATATGCAACCCATCCCTTCTTGGTTGTTGCCTTATTGAATATAGTTAGGGTAACATCTATTGAGTACGCTCATTCATAAATTTCAATAAAGGTTTTTATTCCCCTAATTAAAATCTCATGTCAAGTTCATCTTGACCCTTATCTAGAACTTCTTCCTCTTCATAAAGTGGTTAATAGTCATCTCTATAATATTATCACCATTCACAATATTTACTAAACTATCAAATATGGTGTTCTACCTTCGAGTGTTTTGGTAGGTAGCATATATAGCCAATATACTAAAATATTCACCCTTTTAATCAAAAACTTCTTAGGTATTACCTTTTCAACCATTATGCTCCCTTGTCACTCTCACGATAATTCTAATATTCTTCCCTATTACTCCATTTTGTTAAAAAGTATATAAGGTTATCAATAAGTGAAACCCTTATTTATTTTTACAGTCTTACATTCATTTTTTTGAATTTAATATCCACTTTAACATTTATTTCAGCAATGCAATCCAACTATATCTGCTATAGTCATACATAAATAACATGAAGAATCTACTCTCATTTAGTGAAACCTCACTCATAGGTTAACATACATCAGAGTGAAGTAGTTCCAACCTTTACTTTGCTCTCCAAGAAGTTTATCCAAGAAAATCTTGCTTGCTTACTGAGCTGATGTGATTGACAAATTTCTTTAGTTTTAATCACTTAGGAAAGATCTTGCACAACATCATTATCATTCATAAATTTAAATACATCAAAACAAACATGTCCCATTATGTTATGTCATATTACTAATTTGTTACTACACATAGGTAACTTAGCAACATTTATAAAAGTATTTTGAAGTTGATCCTTATAACAAACCAAAGTTGTTCCATCTAAGGATAAACTATGATCAAATGATCTCCCTGAGGTAAATATTAAAATATAATAGGAATATATTGTAGGATAAATCCATCTATCTCCCACTGGGTCTATAAATAGGGAAATCATATATGTTGTTGTTCGTTACTTACACTATGTCATCACATATTTCATTATAAGGAGATTTAAAAAGAATGGCATGGTTATACCTTGTGATTTAGTATATCTAAAACATATTATGGTGAAAGATTCATGAAGGTTGAGATTTTTCTTTACAATATACTTAAAGAATATGGAAAAAAACAAATATAAGCTATTTTTTAGGACATCTGCTAACCGAGTTATCATAGAAGTTTTATTGTATATGATAAAGTCACAAATTTGACATTTGGTTCTTTTGCACTTAACATAGACTTTAAGGTGATAAAAGTGGACATGTTGAGAAAATCCAATGATGAATATATGTTAACTTGGAGTATATGCTACCTAATTGAGACTACAGATGCTCCTACACACCAAAAACTAATCAAACTTATATAGGACAAGATCAAGGTACAAATTAAGATCAATGTCATATTGAGGAAACTAAAAAATGCTTTGATATCATTGTAAATCATCTGGACCAATTAGAGGAGCAAGTTTCTCATTATCTTATTGATAAGAAAACTTCCAAAATACCACCATATCTTACACTTAATTGTGTGGTCATGGTATTCTCTAGATATTACGTTGATACTATTTATACTTAACTATGGTATAAACATATTAAAGTAAAGTTGATACTTATTTGTATAGTGTAATGAAAAATTAAAGTAAAGACAGTACTCATTTATATAATATGATGATATTTCTTATATAGATTTATAGTATAATTTCTATAGAGTCATAGTATTCTTTTTGGTATTAATATATTAAAGTAAAGGTGGTACTTATTTCTTTAAACTCAATTGCCTTATTTTTTGATTTGCTTGCTTTAATATATTAAAAATATAACAAAACTATTGAACAAGTGTATTATATTAAATACGAAAAATTCTTTTTCGCAGGCCCTATTTTATGTTAAAAAGCGTCACTCATCCTTCTTCTTTGTAGTCTGTAGTTGTCTATCCATCCAGGTAAGTCGTCCAACTAATGTCTACCATATGTGTTGCTTTAATAACATGATTCTGACGCGTTTGGGTTTTTGTGTGAATGTAAAGGAGGTCTTGATTTTGTGTTGTTGTTTAGAATATTCTTATAATCATTAACGAGTTTTTATGTTCTTCTTTAATAAGCTATAGTATATATGTTTGGGTTTTGTTTGAATAATTGATGAGTAGATGTATGATTACATAAGTATTTACTATATGTTGAATGAGTTTGAGATCTTATGGATGATTTGAGGCATAATAAACCCCTAGGATGATATATAGGTTGGAAACCCGTGATATAGCTCCCATGAGGCTTATCGGTGAAAAATCCTATGAGCTTAGGATTCATGGTGAGAACTTGTTTTCTTAATTCACAGGTATAAACAATGCCACGTACTATAGTATTAAAATGAATTATAAATGATTAATTCAATTGATTAATACTTAGGGAATGTTGTGTAAACTTAGGAGACATGAAGGATACTAACTATGAAATCACTTTTTTAAATTGACAGTTTTGCAGAAATGAGTAATGTTGATAGATCTTGGATGTATAAACAATTGACACCAGATGGTTTCATTAATCCTGAGTTTGTTGAGGAAGTTAAAGCTTTTATTCCTTACGCATGTTCTCAACCTACATATATGGATGACCTAAAGATCGAATTTCCATGTAAAAAGTGCAAACATATTTCTTTCCTTCCTATTGATGAAGTGAATGGCCATTTGATGAGAAAATGGTTTGTTCCAAATTATTTTGAGTGGACATGACATGGGGAGCCATTGATTTGTAGCATCTTATGGGGTAACGAAGTAAACTAGTCAGTAAATGTGGATGAGTTTAAAAGGGGGATTGGATTTATAACAAATAATATGGGTGCAACTTTCAAGAAAATATAGAAAATCTTGAAGAAGAACCAAGCCTACATATAAAACAATTTTTTGATTTACTACACTCAGTTGACCAAGAATTATGGCCAAATTGTGAGACAATCACTCAATTGTCTTCAATTGCTCGAATATTGAACATAAAGTGTGAAGGGAATACTTTTGATCGTAGTTTTGATAAAATTATTGGATGGTATAATGAATCATTGCCTCCTGATCATACAATGGTTGATAGTTTTTATAATATGAAGAAACTTATTAGGGGTCTTGGTTTGCCTATTGAAAAAATTGATTGTTGCAAATTGGTATGTACGTTGTATTGGGGAGATGATGTGAATTACAAGAGTTCAAGTTTTGTGGTCAATCTAGGTTCAAGCCAAAAAAGCATTCTATGAAACAGAAATTAGTACCCTGGAAGTAGATGTATTATTTCTTGCTAACTTCGAGATTTCAAAGACTATATGCTTATGATATTACTGCATCTCATATGGGATGACGTATTGAACACGAACAGGAAGATGGAATAATGAGTCATCCATCATATGCGATTCCATGGAAACATTTCAATAACACCCATTATCAGTATGCAACTGAAAGTTGAAATGTTAGGATGAGATTGTTGATGGATGGATTCCAATGTTTTGGTTAATCTGGCCAACAATATTCATCATGGACAATCATAATTACTCCTTATGATTTGCCTCCATAGATGTGTATGAATGAGGCATATATGTTCTTGACAGTGATTGTGCTAGGGCCTACAAATCCAAAGCATAAAATTGATGTATTCTTATAACCATTGGTATCTGAAATGTAACATCTTTGGGAATATGGTGTAGAGACATATAATGTGTTTCTGAAACAAAATTTTATGTAGAGAGCAGCTTTGATGTAGACTATTAGCAATTTTTTGACATATGCTATGTTGGCTGGATGGAGAACAACATGGAAATTGGTTTGCCCTTATTGTGGCAATGATTCTGATTCATTTTATCTTCCAAATGGGGGCAAAACATGTTAGTTTGACAACCACGGGAAATTTCTTCCTCTATATCAGCTATTTAGATGTAATAAACAAAAGTTCATATCAGAATAGGATGGTACAAACACCTCCTCCCCCTCACAAAGCTGGGGAAGAGATATTGCAAGAGATTGATGAATTAGGGTGGTTCCTGAAAGTTACAAAACTTGAAGCTGATGAAGATAATACAAGCATTAGTAAAAACTTTTGTTGGAGAAAGCAAAGCATCTTTTGAGATTTGCCATATTGGAAAACCAATTTGATAAATCATAATCTAGATGTGATGCATATTGATAAAAATATTTTTGATAATTTTTTCAATACCATAATGAACATTAAAGGGAGGACAAAAGACAATGCAAAATCACGAGCTAATTTGAAACTTTTTTATAGAAGGAATGAGTTAGATAAAGATCTTCGCATCGGTAAATATCTGAAAGCATGTTACACTTTGGACAAAAAACAAAAGGAAATATTGTGTGAATGCTTGAAAAGTCTAAAATTTTCCGATGGTTATGTTTCAAACTTGGCAAGGTATGTGGACATGAGGAAGTACAAATTATTTAGGATGAAAAGTCATGATTGTCATGTGCTTATGCAAAGGCTAATTCCAATTGCATTTCAGGAGTTGCTACTGAATTATGTTTGGGAAGTCATAACAGAATTAAGTTTGTTTTTCAAAAGCTTAACATCATCTGAAATAAAGTTAGCTGAAATGGAAAAACTAGAAAGGGAAATTCTAGTAATTTGTGCAAATTAGAAGGAATTTTTCCTCCAAGCTTCTTTGACTGTATAGAGCATCTACTTGTGCATTTAGCACATGAGGCTAAACTTGTTGGTCCAATTTAATATCGATGGATGTATCCATTTGAGAGGTAATTATAGTAAATATTTAAATTGAAGTACTAACTGTTAAGTCAAGAAGACTTCACTTCTATTAATTTTGATAACAATCAAATAAAAATAATCTTGGAAATGTATGAATTGTTTTGATAAGTTTGTTAAGTGTGCAGAAAAATGTAAGTAACACTTAGTCATCCCACACGATATGTCAGTAATAGATGATACACGTCATAACAGACGAAGCGCAAACAATAAATGAAGCGAAGATAACAGACGAAGTTCAAACAACAGACGAAGCGAAGATAACAGACAAAGCAAAAACAACAGACGAAGCGCAAACAACAGATAAAGCGTAAAACAATAGACGAAGTGCAAACAACAAACGAAGCGACAATATTAGACGATACAAAAAAGAAGATACTCTAGAACGTCAAACAATTAGTTAGTTGGAGTCAGTTACAGGACTCAACTAAATAACGGTTTCTAGAAGATTAAAGAAGCAGTTTCTCAAGAAGACAGTTGGAGACTTTGGCTATAAATACTAGTCCTAGTCAAAGACTAAAATAATGTTCTTTTACAAGAGAAAATTATGATAGTACAATACTTAGAAAATTTCTGTATTCAAAGTGTAAAAGAAGAGAGCAAATACTACTGTAACGGAAAGCTCAAAATATCATTCTTAAAGAGAGAAAAAAAGGCTAGAGCTTGGAGAGGCTAAGATAGCAGAAAGAATACTTTGTAAAAGAGACCTGAAGAGGCTCTAGAAGGGCGAAAAGAATACTTTTAAAGTTGAAGAGTATAGTGAAATCTCAGACAAACTCTGAGAACTGGACTAGCCTAAGGTTTGGGGTGAACCAGTATAAAATCGCGACGTTTATTCTCTAATCCTTACACTTCAATTTTCTTATTGTTAGACAAGTAGATAAAATTACTTGCGATTCCAATACTTATCAATTTTAGTAAAGTATCTTTGGTATCCATCTAATAGTTATAAAGATATTTCAAGAAATCTCAAAAGATTAATATTTTCGAAAAGATTACACAATTCGACCCCCTTCTTGTGTATTTTATATACTTTACGTGATTTCTATATTAACAAGTGATTTACTTCAATAACATGTTTTAATAATATAATTGTAATAACCCTATTAGCTAATGTAGGTATTTGCATCACTTGAAGAAAAATGTCAAAAACAAGGCTAGAGTTGAAGGTTCAATATGTAATGCTTATTTAGTAGAGGAAGCAAGTACATTTTGTTCACATTATTTTAAGTCGCATGTGCACACAAGAAAAAGAAAAGTTCCTCGTAATGACAATGGGGAGGAACGGGTGATGCTAATGGTAACTTATCTTTTTTCACATATCTTGGACAAACATATGGACTTTCAATAGGAAGAATGTTAACATAGGAAGAAAAAGAGGCCTCCATGGTTACATTTTATTGAATTGTCAAGAGGTTCAACCTTTCGTGCAGTAAGTTGAAGTTGATTTTCAAATTGATTATTTGGGTTTTGAATTTTAGTTTTATTCATAACTGAAATACATAATAATGTTTTTAGATTATACAAGGAATGGTTATGTGAGCTAATGCTCGAGAAAACACAAGATGATATTAATAAAGAAGTTAGAAGACACTTTCTTCGATGGTTCGAGAAATATGTAAGTTTTCACTTACAATTATTGAAATGATTAAATTATAAGATTAAAGTGTTCAAATGACATTATATTATTTAATTTGATAATTTCTTTTGTGTAGGCCTTAAAAAATCCAATAAAGAACAAGTTCATCTGTGATTTTGCGAAAGGATCTTTGCAAACTATTAAATCATATCCAATGTATTTCGTAAATAGATACAAATATCATACAGAATATCATAGTCATAGCATGGCACGTGTTGTCGATGCAAGCTATCCAGGTGTATTATGTTCCTTTTTCTAGCTTACGACGAGATAAATCAGATTAGTTGGCCGTTTGCAAAGTTAAACCTAGAGGTGTTTTTGAATCACATAGAAAAGGAGAATAGAGAATTGAAAGTGAAGCGTTTCAGGAAGATGTTTATGAAATAAATGCATCTATTACATATGAAGAGAATGAACCTTTGAACGATCCAAATAATTAATATATTGAAATTTCATCTAGAGAGGAAGAGGAGGGCGAGAGATCAGAAGAGGAGCTTGAGTTTGATTCCAATTCTTCAAAAAAAGAAGATAATGATGATTTTAATTTACAATTAAGTGCTGATAGCAATTAATTTGTGTTTGTAATAGAATATTATATTCAGTAAATCAATTATTGAATCAACAATATATTGTTATATATTGAATTGAAATTGTTATATGTCAGGAATATTCAATAAAATATTAATTTCAGGTTAAAATATGACACCAAAGAGAAAACAGAATATGATGCGACCAAGGTTCAGACCACGATTTGGAGCCAGTTACTTTCCAAGTGAAGCATCACATTCTGCAGCTGTAACATAATTAAATGTTGTACCTCTAGCTATTACACCTGCAGATGAGGCATCACCTTCTGTACCTGCTACTTCACCATCCATTAGCTTTACACCATCTATCACCCCTATACTGACAGAGATATCAGGGGTAAACATTAAGGATGAAGGAGGTGACCTCCAACCTAGAGCTGAGGGAGTTAATGGAAGAACTTACATCATAATTGTCAACAATCTGTAAGTGAAAATACATGAAACACCATATGTTTATAATTAATTTATAGTTTTAAATTAAAAATGATATAAAATTATTTTTATATTAGGTTGATTCCGTCTGCTCTGTACTCAAGAAACATGACATCCAAGTTAAAGTAGAAGATTGATCTTGAAGGTTATATATAGAAGAATATCTCTCAAGCAATAAAGGATTTTTATTATCAGGAGTTTGAGGTACAAAAAATATATTTTTAATTAATTTTTATATATTAATTAGATAAATATTGTAAGTTATAAGTACTTATCGTATGTTTTTTCTTTTTTCAGAAAGAATTTTTTTAAGATTTTGAATTTGATGTGGTTATTTATAAAGTATGGGAGAGACGAGCTTGTACACGTTATAGAGACTTTGTTGGTGTGATACACAAGACTGGTGTATAACTTCTTATATTTTTGAAGAAATATAGAGTTGTTGGTAGCAGTATTGGACATTACCCAAGGCAATGTCCATTTCAGAGCGTAATTATACCAATAGACATGGAGGACCACGGGGAGAGAGTCTTCCCGTACGCATTGGAGGATCTATAACCCACCATAAGCATACAGAGAGACTTGTAAGTATCTACACTTTACACTTATTCTGATTTGTTTGCTTTGATGTATTTCAATTTAATTTGATGTGTAAATTTTGGAAAGAAAATATGTGTATTATGGAGAATGATAATATTATAAATGTCTAGTATCATATATGGTTATGTTGTTAAGTTACTTTCTTTGTTTAACATGGGGTAAATATTATAAAAATAGAGGAAATTCTATCGAAATTTTTGTAAATTGTAGTTTACTTATAATATTTTATTCTAATGCAAAGAAAGTCTATGGGTAGGAAGCCTACACCCCGTCAACTCTTTTTGCATACTCATACTAAGAAGCATAACGGTGTGATCTTCGTCAACACCAGATATAAAGAACTAAATGTATGTGAATTTATGCTTTAATATTAATGCTTAATAATTATCACTTATTAATATAAACATTGCCTTTTGATAGGACCAAATACAAGAAAGTATTCAACGACAGTCTCAGCAGTCTAAAGATGTTGATGAGAGTTAAACATATCTTCATGCAGTGAGTGGAAGGGACTATTGTGGAAGGATCTTCAATTTAGGTTCATTTGCGAACACATATTATTCACAACCCTCCACATCCAGTACAGTAGCATCTAGTAGGCGATCCGCATCCTATGAAGTCCATGAGCTTCGGAGCCCAGTATAGGCACTGGCAACTCAGTCGCAATAGTTGATGGAGTACATAGCTCAACTCCGTAATGAGATGGATGAGTTGAAGGGAAAGGACAACATCTCATCGCAACATTGAGAGCATCCTCATTCATCAAATGAATAGCGTAGTTATAGTCATTTTGTATGAATTAAATACTTATTGTTGTAGATAATATTTTTATTATAAATTAAGATAATTTTTACTTTATATCATCAATCAACTTTATGTTTTAACAAATTAAATGTAGAAACAAATTAAAATATTATCAATAGATAACCGATAACTATATAAATTATACATCAATCATAAGATTATCAAATAAAATTAAATGTAGGGAAAATATTAAAAAACAATATCAGTAAATTTACCGACAAAAAAAAAATCTGTCGGTAAAATACAGTGAATTTATCGACGGATGACCAAAATCTGTTAGTAAAATGTAGTGAATTTACTGACGGACAACTAAGATCTATCGGTAAAATTAGTCATGAATTTACTAACGAAAGAGCCTTATCCGTCGCTACATTTACCAACTGAAACAAACATTCAGTCGCTAAATTTATAGCGACTGTAATTTTTGTGTTGTCGGTAACTTACTGACAAGAAATTTGTACTCTGTCGTCAATTATTACTTACGGCCGTTTTTCCGACGACTTATTCCATCAGTAAATTTTATCACTAACTTAGCTTGCTGACGAAAAACTTTTATATTCCGTTGCTAAACCTCATTTTTTTTGTAGTGGTTGTTGTTGTTATTTATCCATATGAAAATATGCCAAGATTAGTTGCAGTCATCTTATTTAATTTGTTGCATCATTAATGAGAGTTGCTTTTTTACTTGCTATTCCTTTTGATGTAAAAATCAAGAAAATGAAACGTGGAGGGTGAATTCAGTTTTCTACTAGAGCACAAGAAACACAACACACAATAGTAAGGAATTTATTGCCTTAATAACCCTGTGTTATTCAAAAGATGCTAAAAAAATCATGACATATAAAAATTAGCAAAAAAAACTCTGAGTTGAAATTTTATTAACTCACAGCCCCTTATTAATACACGGCTAAGGTTTTTTTTGCAGCAAAATTGAAAACATAAGGTTAATAGAGTAACATTTTATATCTCAGGATTTAATTAGCTATTTTCGTATAACACAGGGGTCGCTACAGCAATTTTGTCCAATAGTAATTAGAGGACGATGCAGAATTTGAGATAACTGTGGATTAAAATCTGTTTAAGTAAATAGGCAACACATATCTAAACGTTTCCGGATATGCATGATGTGATTATGTTAAAGTTTGCGCAAGTTTTATTTAGTGCTCCATAAATCTATAATTGGCATTCAAGTCGAATCATTATGCCCAGTGCGGTGCCACCTCTCAAGTTCAGAGAGTAACTTTCGTTTTCTCGCAAAACTATAGTACTAAATGAAATATTTTGTCTTTAAACTCCCAGATGTAACTTGTAAGCAGAAACCAAGCGGCGGCAATGGCATCGATAAAGAGAAGACTTGACATAGAGTTGAGAGACAATGGTACCCTTATGTTCAGGAAACGGAGGTGAATGCGAAACAAAGTGTTTGTTAGATTACGAGTCTATGGTTTGGTTTGTGATGCATCGTAAACAGAGAGTGCAGCTGATAGACAAAGTAGATTAGTTTTTCAATGTGTAATGAGCTTACGAATAGCTGGTTCCTCCTTTTGTCTATACTTGTACGAAATGTTGTTAGTTAAATCATGTCATGTGGGACAAATATGATGAAGGCAAGCATTGAGCAATCTGAAGAAGAATTTCCAGAACTCATCGCAACAAACTATGAATTAGCATAGCATCTTCGAGAATTGTTTTCATTCTTTCAGTCGTAGGACCTAAGTTAACTTCTATTCTAGGTAGTTTTCGGTTATAAATTTAAGAGGTTAAAGCTGTTCTGTTTCCAATTTTGTTTTCCTCAGCCACCTAGTTCTTGTTTCACATTCAACGTATCATTTTACCACCACAGGGGATATAATCAGTCCATTACTAAAAGAGTTATAGGTGAAATATATTTATTTATAAAAATTCATTCATTCCTTCATTTTATTTTATACAATAGTCATTAATAAATATCCTTATGAAAATGAGTTTTGGGTAATTTCTCAATGACCCAGATGCTTTCGATTCTTCATAACCATCCCCATACTTTTTGTATTTAAAAGCAATTTTAGGTTTCAACAAGATAAAAATTATTTATTAAGAAAGTACCTTTTTTGTCTGCTTACGTGTATATCTTGTTGGATAGTGAATAAAGAGAGATTTTTACTTTTAGTCTGCGAAAATAGCAATTAACAGAAAAAAAATATTATATGGAATCGATATTTCGGCGATTGGATTCCAAATTGCAATCCCTCAGACTTCCCGTCTTCGTTTCTCAGCTTTTAAGTGGCAAGACAGAAGAATAATCCAACAAGAAAAAACCAACAAAGCGCAAAGAAGAGCTGATGATGGCAAAGTCAGAGAGCCGTCTCAAAGCCTCAAGATGGTCACTTCAAGGAATGAATGCCCTTGTCACTGGTGGCACTCGCGGAATCGGGTTTTTTTTTTTCTATATCTCATTACTACCGTTTCAAGATTTTTTTTTGGTGATAAGGGTAAAGAAAAGGAGGACTAATGCCTCAAAAAAGCGACAGAGAGAGCATCATTGTGTTTCAAGATTGATTCTTCTGAAAAATGTTTTGGTAGAAGTTTATGGGTTTGGAACTTTTGAATGTTTGATGCTGGAAAGACTCGATTTTTAATGTTTATGACCTCCATGATTTCCAATTTTTTCATTAATTAGGAATGCCACAGTTGAAGAACTAGCTGGGCTAGGAGCGAGAGTGCACACGTGTTCCAGGAATGAACTGGAGCTTAATAAATGCTTGCAAGATTGGGAGGCTAAGGGTTTTACTGTCACTGGGTCGGTCTGTGATGCATCGTCTCTGACCCAGAGAGTGAAGTTGATAGATGAAGTAGATTCTGTTTTCAGTGGCAAACTCAACATTCTTGTATGTATAAATCAAGAGTAATATGTCGAGAAGAAGTAACAGGAGGGTGCTTTGCGTAATTTCATTATTCATAGTCGTACTGTTGATTTCGTAGTTGGTTTACACACTCAGTACTTGTCATCATTTTGTTTACTCTTCACTGAACATTGTTGAAAGAAAAAAACGACTAGCATCGTGCAATTTGAAGTTAATACTGATTAGCGTAGATCACTTGTGTGCTGGTTGTCTAGTCTATATATTCTTTTCCATGCTCTGTTTAAACTTGCTCACGTCACAGGCTCTGGTCACTTATGAATGTTGACTTTTGCGTTTCACATTTCAAATTGAGTCGCTAGATTGAAGAGGACTTGGTTAACGTGGAAATTATAACTAGTTAATCATTAGAAATTTTGTCAGTTAACTTATGAGTCTGTTCAGATACTTGAGATTCAATCTTCAATTCTTTCGTCTAGGTAAACAATGTTGGGACAAATATCAGAAAACCAACAACCGAGTACAGTGATGAAGAATATTCAAAAGTCATGGCGACAAACTTTGAATCCGCCTACCATCTGTGCAAACTAGCACATCCTCTTCTAAAAGCATCTGGAGTTGGAAGTGTTGTGTTCATTTCCTCTGTTGGAGGTCTTTTGCACATTGGTAGTGGATCGATTTATGGAGCTAGTAAAGGTGAGTTACACTTCTATTTTAGGTTTTTGTTTGTTTAGATACATATCATACTTGCCAGTTTAAGCTTAAAATTATTATTTATCAAATTTTGTTTTTCTCAGCTGCAATTAACCAGCTTGCAAAATATCTAGCATGTGAATGGGCGAAAGACAATATCAGGGTGAATAGTGTTGCACCTTGGTACATCAGAACCTCGCTTGTGGAACATGTAATCTCTTTTCCTGCCAATTTCAAAACTTTCCTCGCACCTGCCATTGAACCCACACCCTCTCCATTTTCTGCTTGTTTGTTTGCGTGCTCGTGTTTCTTGATGTTAGCATCTGTTTATTCCATAACGATTTGAGCAAATATTTCTTGCATGTGCCAGGCAGGACCTGAAGCATTTTGTAAACAATAGTACAATTTTCCATTCATGTCTACTTATTTGTGTCTTCATTGTAAAGATTGCATATCACCTTCCTTTTTCATATGAAAGAAGCTTGTCATCGTTTTCTCTACCAAAACTGGCACTATCAGACAACTACATTGTATATTCCTGGTAGTCTCCCCCATTTTACATTTAGCAATTAAGAAATATTTCCTGTGAAATTTAATCAATGTTTGATTGCTTTTCTTTGTTTGTCTGCTGCTTGCAATCCTTTCCGCAGTTCATTGATAATAAAGAGTTCTTGGGGAAGGTTATGGCTCAAACCCCGCTACAGCGTGTAGGAGAACCTGAAGAAGTTTCATCCACGGTTGCATACCTTTGCCTACCTGCTGCTTCTTACATCACTGGACAAGTTATATCTGTTGATGGCGGAATGAGTGTGAATGGATTTAACCCTGGGATGCGACTGGATTAAGCATGTCATCAATCATAAAATGGTTCCATTGATTATAACTGTTAAAGAATGTTTCCCGGCCTTTTCATGCATCCTTAGAATTTGTTAAGACATTATTGTTGTATGATTAAACGAACATCAACTGCTGCAATTACAAACGAAGTTTTATTGTTTTGGGCCTGGAAAGGCAGCAAACCCCGTCTTCTCTCCGGTCCCGCCCGATTGTTCATCTGAGAGCTGATGGTGGGTCGCTAGCTGCTTGGTGTTGTAGGCACGTGAGGAAGAGATGAGCTCAAGACTGTAGACATCGTAAGTGAGTGAAACGAAGAGTATTAACTATCAAACTAAGGGCTTTGACAGGCGTCTAGTTTGTGAGCATGATCCAGAGAGCGCATTTGATGAAGTGCCTTTCATCTGATCCCAAATTAGTTTCTCTATAGACCTTTTGGGTGGCTTTCATCTTGTTCGTTTATTGGGTTTTTGTTAATTAGCACAAACAATCCATAATTTGAGTGTTAAATGTTAAAGCCTTATGAACTTAATATTGGGAACTGGGACAAAATTTCATTTCGTGCAGTAAAATAAATATAAAATTTTTTGTTCATTTCTTGAAAGTAAAGATTATTTTAAATTTTATAAAAATTAGCCCATAAAATACGGTAAAATATGAATTATAATTTGTACTTTATCGTCAAACTTGATCTTTTTTTTATTGTTTCTCTTTAATGGTTTATAAAATTGATTTGTTGCAACAATTATAGTTTTACACATGTTCAACCTCTACCGATATTTACGCAACAAATTAAGAGAACTTAATAAGTAGTGTATGAGGTAAGAAATGTTATCTCTTTTATAACCTAAGCCTATTTATAATAGTTTGGATCCTTTAGTAATTTAATGAAATAAAATTTTAATTTCAACTACACTTTAACTAGGGCTATAATTTATTCTAATTAAATACTAATTAAGCTCAAATAAATTTCTAATATCTCATATCCTTATTTATTAAAATACAAATTTTTCTCTTGAACCGTTCTTTGTGCATAACCCATTAGATTCCTAATATGTAGACAATTGACATAATTTAAAATCCTAAATCATATTTAAGGTTAGATAAATTAAACTCTTTTAATTTATTTTTAATTATCTAATTAAAAATTTATATACATAAATCAAAATTGGCATCTAACAACATATCATGATAACTAAATATTAGGAATGTTAAAATGATTTTGACTAACCTTTCTGTTCATAATTTTCTAATAATTTAATCATTTCATCATATAATATTTCAATTTGACATATAGTATGAAATTAATATATTTTTTATTTGTATATGTATTAGTTGTCTATCATTAACAATTAATTATATTAAGGACATTTAAAAACTATATTCTAAGTGTTATTCAACGTTATCTAAACATTTTTCGAATTAATACTAATTGAAAATAATGAAACATTCTTTTTGATCACTTTAGGGTGATAAATTATATAATGATCACTCAAGTACCTTTATATATCTTATGCTATATTTAATGATTATCGGTTAAAAAATCCCTAACTAGAATATATCATAAGTAGTATTAATGTAAGATAATTTGGAGATCTCAAGTTAAAATACAATCATCAGAAGAGAATCTTAATAAACATACAAATAATATTCCAAATAGAAGGCAAAAAAGGTGAAATTAACCTTAAAGTTAACCTCTATTGACAAATTAAACCTTAACGTTTCAGAGTGTTCCAATTAAATTCTATCATTTTGAAAACGTTCAACTTGAATCTTAGGTGGCGCTTAGTTCACAGAGGGCAATGAGAATGAAAATATGAATGAATATAGTGAGGAATGAGAATAGATATTATCATTATAATTATAATGGTTGGTTAAGATGAAGGAATGATTACCATTACTATTGATGGTGGTTGTTTGTTAAAAATCTTGAGAAATAAAAATTTATTAAATTTTTGTTTTATATCAAATTTTAAATATATTTTAATTAATTATATTTTAAAATCAAGTATATTGCGGTATTTCATTTCCAATAGCTCTTGAAGAAAAAAAATACTCCAGTATTTTCTTGCATCAACATATCATTAGTTACATAA